>OY757947.1:11520568-11575568 GCA_963585895.1 Sepioteuthis lessoniana
AAATCCATCTGAAAATAGTATTCTTTTTTATTTCATATATTTGTGCTCTACACGTTTTAGACTTCATAGCCCTTCTCAAGAGACTAATAATGGCTAGGGTTGTCTCTACTTTTACAGAGGCGGACCATGAACTCTGAAACACATGTAGAGTACAAATAGATGAAATAAAAAAACTTAAAATACCAAATTTAAATTCATTTGCAGACCTATTCATTTTGAAATATTTACTTTTCTCATGTTGGACCAACAACATATATATATATATATACACACACACACAAACCATATGAGTGCCTTAGAAAAATTAACAAGCTTTTCTACTTTTCATAGAGAAATTTGCATTTTGGTAGTATAATCCATCTTCATTTTGATGATGCGAGCCCATTATCAAAACCTGTTGGTCTGATTTTCCAAAATGCTTTCTTTCTTATACCATTGGAATTCATTTTAAACCTACCTTGCATATATAATCACACACACACACTTTTTTTAGACGTAAGATCTGTAATATATGGTGTTTTTTTTTTTTTTTTTTTTTAATATGTGACCTTATTTTCCCCATTTTCACAAAGGTCAAGAAATTAAAAAGAATAATCCAAGAATTTTCAAGTTTTCAGGTTTTCTAGTACAGTCACATAACTCTGCAGCCTTTCAACATCAGAATTCAAGTTCTGTACCTGCAAAGAAAAGAAAAAAAAGAAAATATTTTGTCAAGATCATTTTTATGTAAATACTAAAATATGAAAAAATATGTAGCATATCCAAAATACGAATATGTAAAATATTCAGATGCAGAGAAATCCCGAAACTCTGACAACTCTCATTGTTCAGGTACGAAACGTTTATTCACTTGACTTTTAATTTTTCGACACGAGGAGAGAGAGAGACAATTTTTACTATGCTGACTGTTCCTACATCGCCCACAGCCAACCCCAAGCTGGATTGCCCGGCCTAGAGTCAAAATCTCAACTCACTTCTGGACTGCCCGGCCCAGAGTCAAAATCTCAACTCACTTCTGGACTGCCCGGCCCAGAGTCAAAATCTCAACTCACTTCTGGACTGCCTGGCCCAGAGTCAAAATCTCAACCAACTGACCCAACAAACGTGCTGCGCATCACGTAGACCACAGCTTTACTGGCCTCGCTCAGCATCAAATCACAACTAAAAAATCACCAAAATTCCCAGCCCATCACTTCCGGGCATGACGTCATTAACACCCCAGTCCATTTTCTATCTGGGGTTTTTATTATGACATTTGTGATTGTCATATCCTCTGTGCGCGAGCGTGAACTGTACTCAATGTGTGCACCTGCACTAAGCCAAATAGTTCAAAGTCCAACCAAACCGAATGATAAAATATAATTAAAGAAAATGATTAATAATTAATAAAAAAAAATCATTCCGTAATTATATAACAAATAGGGTATTCACTAATTTTGAAATCTTAAACCTATACGTATATACGTTTTTTTTTTTTATCCATCTTGAATATTCACCAATACAGTTCTTATCTCAACCTGTACATGCGATCAAATGTACATCAGCTACAGATTTGATAGGTGTCTGATTATTATTGGTTTGGTTTATTTTTATGGCATATCAACCTGTGTAGGTTACTTAATGCCCAATCCCCTTCATACATATTATATATTAATTATATATGATTTGGTTTGGTGGCATATCAACTATTATAGGTTATTTATAGCCAAATCCTCTTTATACATATATATTATATATATGATTTGGTTGGGTTTATCGCATATCAACCATTGGAGGATATTTAATGCCAAATCCTCTTTTTATATATATATATATATATGATTTGGTTTGATTGGGTTTTATGGCACATCAACCATTGTAGGTTACTTAATACCCAATCCCCTTCATACATATATATTAATTATATATGATTTGGTTTGGTGGCATATCAACTATTATAGGTTATTTATTGCCAAATCCTCTTTATATATATATATATGATTTGGTTTGATTGGGTTTTATGGCACATCAACCATTGTAGGTTTTTTAATGCCAAATCCTCTTTATACATATATATTAAATATATATGATTTGGTTTGATTGGATTTTATGGCACATCAACCATTGTAGGTTATTTAATGCCAAATCCTCTTTATACATATATATATTAAACATATATGATTTGGTTTGGTTGGGTTTTATAGCATATCAACCATTGTAGGTTATTTAATGCCAAATCCTCTTTATGCATATATATTAAATATGTATGATTTGGTTTGGTTGGGTTTTATGGCATATCAACCATTGTTGTTCAATATCAAATCCTCTTTATACATATATATTAAATATATATGATTAGTAAACACATTTTGTTTATAACATTTTTAATCACACCTGAGCTCTTTTTTGCACACAGTGAGATGGTTTCAAATATTGCTATCTCACACTAATGAGTCCATTCAATATTAATTATTTATTTGCACACAGTGAAGTGGTTACAAGTATTGCTATCTAACACTAATAATTCTATTCAACATTACTCATTTGTTTGCACAGTTAAATTATTCCAAGTATTGCTATGTATCACTAACAATTCAATTAAACATCAGTCATTTGTTTACACACAGTTGAATGATCAAACAGTTCTATTTCAAACAATTCAATTTAGCATAAGTCATTTGTTTGCACTCAGTATAAATGTGGAACAATTCTATTTGACCTATAGATAGGACCCTATCACGTCATTTGTTTGCACACAGTTTAAATGTCCAAGTTCTTTTTGCCTCATAGGTAGGACCCTCTCAAGTGCTACCAGAGTGACCCTGGGAGCAATGGCAATGAAGGGGTACTAAACCTGCTCCAGCATTACTGGAGCCTCACCGTCAGATTGTTTAGTGTCATATCCAGGATGGTCATCGGTGGGAGTGTCTTACCCCTAAGCAGAGATGCAGTCGGTATATTCTACAGCCCCAGCCAACTAGGGGATCTGATTCCCATGTTCCTAATCGTTTTAGAAGAGTTTGTAACTTTCTAGATACAAACATAGTTTAGATTGTTTCCATGAGATTTGGGTGGTTGGGTTTTATGGCATATCAACATTTGTAGGTTATTTAATGCCAAATCCATTTTTATATAAATAATCAGTTCTATTTAAAACAATTTAGTTTAGCATGAGTACACAATTTAATTGTCAAAAACATTTCTATTTCAAACTATTCAGTTTATTCAAGCAGTTATATATAAAAATTCAGTTTAGTGTAAGTACAGTTTCAATTTCAAACAATTCAGTTTAGCATAAGCACGCTGTTTAAATGTAAGTACAGTTTAATTGTGAAAAACATTTCTATTTCTAGCTATTCAGTTTAGTCAAGCAGTTCTACTTCAGCTAATTCAGGTTAGTATAAGTACAGATTTTGTTTACACACACTTAAATGTCAAAACGATTCTATGTTAAACAATTCAGTTTAGCATAAGAATGCCGTTAGTTCTATTTAACCCACAGATAGGGCCCTATCAGGTGCTACCATGCAGGGCCAGAGTGGACCAAGGAGCAATGGCAATGAAGGGATGCTTCGTATTCCCCAACGCCCCAGCATTACTGGGACCTCACCATCAGACTGTTTAGTGTCATAACAGGACACTCATTGGGGGGGAGGTCTTATTCCTCTGCAGAGATGCAGTCAGTGTATTCTACAGCCCCAGTTGACTGGACATCTTGAATTATTTGGTAAAATAACATATCTATGTAGTAAAGGAAAGTTGGTGACTTTAGTCAAGGGCGACCAGAAGGCTCCCTTTTCAATAGCTACTACACCGAGTTGTAGGGGAGGGCGCTACTCCTTTCTCTGAATTGCTCCACTTTACCCTTGATACTTACCCTACATTGCTGAGTGTTAAGCAAGGAGGTATCAAATACCACTTTTAAAGTCTTTAGTATGACGCAGCCTGGGATTGAACCCAGGTTTCCCGGACCATTGGCAAACACTATACCCACTAGGCCAATGAGCTGGACTATTGTCTTCATCTTTATTGTTATTTCCACAACGTCTTGGCCAATATGTTCTCCGGCCTTTCTTCAGGTGTTTATCGAACTCGGGAACCTTCACAGAACTTCAAACTATGTCCTTTATTGAATCTATGGGGGTCGCCTGTTCTGATTCCATTAGCCATAACCGGGTACAAGTGTTAAGTATTCCTGTATTGTTACTCGCCTGTAGTGAGGATTGAACCTGCAACCTTCAGATGATTGTCTCCTTAGAAGCTTAGGGAACCAATGCCTATAACTGTTACGCCATGTGTCCTGCTGGACAATAGATTATAATTGGAAAAATTATTATTGCTTTGAGCATGAATCTTTTTGTCCAGATCACTTTCATATATATCTTGAAGAAAACAGAAATGAAGCTGATAGCATGTCAACATTCTTAGTTGTAAGTTGATCAAACTGCAATCCAGGGAGATCTGAAGGCTCCCTTTTCAATAGCTACTCCACAAAGGTGTAGGGAAGGGCACTGGTCCTTTCCCTAGATTGCTTAAAACTGAAAGGGTCCTATCTATAGGTCAAAGACACTACCACTTTGAGTCAGAGTGGACTTGGGAGTAATGTCAATGAAGAGGTACTTCGCATTCCTGAGATTTTCAGAACTGGAGACTCGCCATTAGATAGAGTTTAGTGTCATATTTAGGACGACCCTTCTCTACCACCACCACCACCACCACCACCACCACCCTGCACTGAGGGGGTCTTATTCCTCTGCAGAGAAGGTGGTCAGTCTATTCTAAACCCTACTGACAGAGCAATTCATAACAGTGTCATAACTAATGGAAATGGCAGACCCCCCCCCACACACACACACCTCATCTTCTCACCTCTTCCCCTGCGGATATAACAGGCCTTTGGAACCAATTTAAAAATTGGGGTGGTATTACTTGAACCACTAAAATAAAACAAACTTACATGTTTTAATTTCTGTTCGTCGATTGGATTATTACTTTTCACATTTTTACTAAAAGTGGCAGCAGCTTTTTCCAATTCTTTTATCACGCTTTTTACTTTCTTGGAAATTTTTTTCATCTCAACAACAGGATCCACCAAACCCTGAGAAAAAAAAAAAAAAAAAAAAAAAAATGCAAACATCAATAAATTTTTGAAAAAAAAAAAAAAAAAAAAAAAAAAAAATGAATAAATAAAATTAAAAAAAATATATATATACATACAAATTCACATCTATATATATATATATATATATATATATATATATATATATATATATATATATATATTATTTTTTAAGTAGAGGAATTAAAATTATGAATTGAATTACCATGACCAGAAAAATCTGCTGAACACCTACGCACGACATAAGGGAACACTGGACAGTTGTTTCAACCTTATTAGGTCTCATCAGCAGTATATACCGTAATCTCCACCACTGGAGATCGAACCAGCGACTACAGATTGCAGTGCTGAAACTCTACAACTTGTAGATCATTACCTTATAATGCTGAGTGTAAAGCAAGGCGGTGTCAAGTACCATTTTTTGATTCTTTGGTATGACACAACCTGGGATTGAAACCCGGAACACACACATATACAAGATTATATATATATATATATATATATATATATATATATATATAAATAAAATAGACATCTATGTATAGTAAACATACAAATATCTTTTCTTTCATTATCTGTGAAACCTGGCAGTTCTACAAAACAGCAGACATTTAATTCACCCCCACCGCAAATACATTCATACACAATTAGTTATACACACACACACACACACACACACACACACACACACACACACAATATATATATCTTATATGCATACACACACACACACACTATATCATATATACATACACATACAGAACACTGGACAGCTATTTCATCAGCAGTGCATACTATGATCTCCACTACTGGAGATTGAACCAGCAACCACAGAATACAGAGCCGAAACTCTACTGGCAACTGGTCCATATCGCACACAAGCGATGCCAAATCAACATGATAAATACGCAACCACCTAACCTGATGTGTCTAGAAGGTACATTTGATCCCTATTATATGCATAGACACACATATATATATATATATATATATACATACACAACATATAATTTATATGCATACACATGCACACACATATATATATATACACACACACACACACAACATATACATATAATTTATATGCATACACATGCACACTATATATATATATATATATATATATATATTTTTATTACACAAACACTCACACTCTTTATTTCTAACACACACTTTTTTTTTTTCAACCCTGGCACTACTATGAAACAGTTCCTGACACACAATACAAAAATCCATATTTTATTCTGTCACTGAAGTTTTTTTTTTTTTTTACGGTTTGTTTTATTCAATTACCCAGAAATTTTTACTGTTTTTACTGTTGTCATTCGTAACTGATTAACATGATCTGACGGGGTGGTGGTTCATATGCAAATGGTGACCATAGCTCACTCACCTGTAGCTGCATGTGGACTTGGCAGGTGTCGTCGACAGTTTTCGGTGAGGAAACATAGCCATCAGGAATACTGAGAATGCCAGCAGCAAACTCAACTGAATTGGAACGGGACAAAGCAGTCAAGGGAGAATCATAGTTTCGCTCGAGACGTTTGATAAGAATCTCATCTGAAGAGCTGACCAAAACTTGAAAGTAGGGGGAAAAACAAAAAAATTAAAGAAAAAAGAAAGAAAAAATATATCAATAAAAAACATTGAAAATCAAAACATTATACATAATCAAAACTGTGCCTACTTCTATTTCTTTCTTTCACAATATATTTTAAGCATGTTTGATTAAATAATAAAGACACATTTTGTCTATATAATTTCATTAAGATCCTTTCAAGTTTCCTGATAAATGTCTTAGTTTTAGGTTGAAATTGGTAGATGAATTGACTAAAATTATCCTGAGTGTTTTCTGTTTGGGATCAAGTGACAACCTTTCAAATCAACCCAGTAAATTACAATAACAAGTGACAAAACTGATATAATTATGTGAAGCATTTGATGGCTGGTTGGGTTTTATGGCATATCAAACCTTGTAGGTTATTTAAAGCCAAATCCTGTTTATACATATATGTAGAAAATTTGATAACAAGGTAATCCAAGTGTAAGGAGAGACTTATTGAGAAGTCAACATTATAGCGTTTCGGTTCTACTGAACCATCATCAGGACCATGAAGGGTGATATTAGCAATGTTAAGTCAACGATGGATGTTTAAAAATGCAAAATACAAAAATCTACGGGAAAATTTATACACATATATCAAATATGTGATTTATAAATGAGTAGTTCGTTGATAACTTTTTCTTTAAACAAACCATTAACTGTGTGCAAACAAATGTTGTATATTGACCTACGACCTGGCCAGGCTGTCTAAATAGGAAATGCACCTGTGTAAGGAATATTAGAATTATAACCTTGACCGTGGATGGGTTGATTCAGTGCAATTGTGACGCTCACAAGAAGAAGGTGGGCGTTGAACTATTATATAACTCAGTGCACAGGAAATTCAATCAGTTGGAGACAGGATGCAGTAGAGAAAGCCAGCACCCAGCAGAGGGAGCCCTCAGGCCCCCGATTGAGAGTTTGGAGATCAGACCAGTTAGAGATAAGATGCGGTAGAGAAAACCAGCACCCAGCAGAGGGAGCCCTCAGGCCCCCGATTGAGAGTTTGGAGATCAGACCAGTTAGAGATAAGATGCGGTAGAGAAAACCAGTACCCAGAGAGGCTGGGCTCCAGGCCCCTGGTTGAGCAGCCTAGGAGAATGGGAAAGAAACGTGGTTATGGCCAATAGAGTAGGGGTCAATATGTTGCAGTTCTCTTTGGTTTCCAACTCCCTCTCACACACAACCCGTTCAATAAAGTGAGAGGTATATTTTTCTAAGAACTGTGTCACTCGTCTTTATTGTGTCGTTAAGATTATGCATGCATAATATTAAGTGAGTATACAACACAAATGGTCTCTGGTTTGTTTAAAAAAGTTATGTGGTTTCAAATATTCCTATCTAACATACATAGTTTTATTTGCACATGGTTATATGGTTTCAAGCGTCACTATTTAACACTAACAATTCAATTTAACAACACTCATTTGTTTGCGCACAGTTAATAATCAATCAGTTCTATTTGACCCCAAAATAGGACCCTAACAGTTACTACCACTCCAGGTTAGAGTGGACCTGGGAGTAATGGTAATGAAGGGGTAGTCCACATTCTCCAAAGCTCCAGGACTGGTTTAGCGTCATATCCAGAACACTTATTGTTGTGGGGGTGAAGCTTATTCTTCAGTCCTGTCACTCCTAGCCAACTGGGGTGTGTAGTATTTGAATAAAAAATTTTTTTTTTTTTTTTTTAGACAGGAATGCAATTGCAATATATTATTTTAAAACCATATAAGACACTGACTTCAACAGATCGCAAAAATCAATTGCATACAAATATACCAACTGTTCAATAATAGTGTCACCTTAGATAGATAATAAGCAATGCAAAAAAAAAAAAAAAAAAGGACTATATATATCTCCTAAAAGACTGGTTTGGTTGGTTTTTTGGCATATCAACCATTGTAGGTTAATAAATACCAAATCCATTTTATACATGTATATTAATTATATGATTTTTAAACACATTTTGTTGATAACATTCTAAAACGAACCCTAAGTCATTTCTTTGTACACAGTCAAATGGTTTTAATTATTGTTATCAAACACAAATAATTCTATTTACTATTAATCATTTGTTTGCACACAAATGTTTTCAAATATTGCTATTTAACAATACAATTCTATTAAACATCAGTCATTTGTTTGCACACAGTTAAATTATCAAACAGTTCTACTTCAAACAATTCAGTTTAGCATAAGTACCCAGTTTAGTTCTATTTGACCCATAGATAGGACTATCAAGTTCTACCACTCAAGCCCAGAGTGGAACTGGGAGTGCTGGTAATGAAGGGGTACTCCGCATTCCCCAAAGCTCCAGCATTACTGGAGCCTCGCCATCAGATTGTCTTGTGTCATATCTGGGACACTCGTTTATTTTGGGGTTTTTTTGGGGAGAGGGGGGTCTTACCCCTCTGCAAAGAGGGAGTCAGTGTATTCTACAGCCCCAGCCAACTGTGCCATATCTCAGAAGATTATATCTCTCTTCTAAATTTATATATATACATAAAATCAGAAGAGGATACATATATATATATATCTATATCTATATCCTCTTCTGATTTTATGGTTGGTTGGGTTTAATGGCATATCAACCTCTATAGGTTATTTAATGCCAAAGCCTGTTTACACATATGTACTTCTGATTTTATGTGTGTGTGTATATATATATATATATATATATATATATATATACACACACACACACAAAATCAGAAGAGGATATATATATATATATGTATATATATACACACACACAAAATCAGAAGAGGATATATATATATAAAAAATCAGAATAGGATATATATATATATATATATAAAAAATCAGAAGAGGATATATATATATATATAAAAAATCAGAAGAGGATATATATGTATATATAAAAAATCAGAAGAGAATATATATGTATATATATATATATTTAAAATCAGAAGAGGATATATATATATATAAAATCAGAAGAGGATATATATATATATATAAAAAATCAGAAGAGGATATATATGTATATATAAAAAATCAGAAGAGAATATATATGTATATATATATATATATATATAAAAAATCAGAAGAGGATATATATATATATAAAAAATCAGAAGAGGGTGTGTATATATATATATATATATATATATATATATATATATACACATATATATATATATATATACACCCATATATAAAATATCAGAAGAGGATATATATATGGTTTTCTATAAATCCTAAGATCTGTGAGCTACTTAAACAAGAAAAAGATGCAGGTATCAATGGAATCCATCAAGAAATATAGATGTACAATAGCCATCCACTTCACAACAAACTCGAAGAGCTTCTTGTTTGCCACTGAGACTAAGGCAATATTCTACATATAGCATTTTCAAAAACAGGGGGGGAGGAGCAAACTAACAAAAATTCCTTCAGCTCTTCATCACTGAGAAGATTTTGGCCAGGGTGGTACAGAATGGATTTATTCTAGCCATATCGAAGGACAACCTTTTTGAAAGCCAAAGCAATTTTTTGGCAGGACATTATCAAAATATACAACGCATGATATCTCTCTCACTAAAATTGAAATCTCTTTGGTTGACTTACTATTAGCTCGTGCCTTTGTTAAATCAAATTCATTCCGAAGAAACAGAGCCTCTTTGCAAATGGCTCTCACAACAGTCATATCATTGTTCAGGAATGGTTTCTTCCATGGGAACTGAAAAAAATCGAAAACAAAATAAAAAAGTGTAAAAATCAGTTTTCATTGTTTTTAATGACATATCAACCTTTGTGGGTCATTTAATGCCAAAGCCATCCTTGTAGAAGAACAGTCAAAAGTAAAGTTGGTGACTGTAGTCGAGGCTCCCTTTTCAATAGCTACTACACTGAGGTGTAGGGGAGGGTGCTGCTCTTTACCCTTGAAACGTACCTTATAATGCAGAGTGTTTGCAAGGTGGTATCGAGTACCATTTTTTGAGTCTTTGTATGACTCTACCTGAGATCGAGCCCCGGTCTCCTGGGCCATTAGCAAACACTCTGCCACTAAGCCAATAGTGGTTCTATAATGCCCGTGGCGTAATGGCTATCGTCGTAGTAAATGGACACAGCGACACGAGTTCAAATCCTGGACGAGACTGTTTAGTGTCATATACAGGACATTCATTTGGGGGTGGGGTCTTACCCCTTTGCAGAAAAGCAGTTGGTGTATTCTACAGCCCCAGGCAACTAGGCCAAAGGATATGAAGTAAAGAAAGAAAAAACAAAATAAAGAAGGAAAGAAAGAAAAAACAAAATAAAGAAGGAAAGAAAGAAAAAACAAAATAAAGAAGGAAAGAAAGAAAAAACAAAATAAAGAAGGAAAGAAAGAAAAAACAAAATAAAGAAGGAAAGAAAGAAAAAACAAAATAAAGAAGGAAAGAAAGAAAAAACAAAATAAAGAAGGAAAGAAAGAAAAAACAAAATAAAGAAGGAAAGAAAGAAAAAACAAAATAAAGAAGGAAAGAAAGAAAAAACAAAATAAAGAAGGAAAGAAAGAAAAAACAAAATAAAGAAGGAAAGAAAGAAAAAACAAAATAAAGAAGGAAAGAAAAAGAAAATAAAGGAAAGAAAAAGAAGAAAAGAAAGAAAAAGAAAATAAAGAAGAAAAGAAAGAAAAAGAAAATAAAGAAAAGAAAGAAAAAGAAAATAAAGAAGGAAAGAAAGAAAAAAGAAAAAGAAAGAAAGAAAAAAGAAAATAAAGAAGGAAAGAAAGAAAAACAAAATAAAGAAGGAAAGAAAGAAAAACAAAATAAAGAAGGAAAGAAAGAAAAAGAAAATAAAGAAAGAAAGAAAGAAAAAGAAAATAAAGAAGGAAAGAAAGAAAAAGAAAATAAAGAAGGAAAGAAAGAAAAAGAAAATAAAGAAGGAAAGAAAGAAAAAGAAAATAAAGAAGGAAAGAAAGACTGGAGAAAAAAATGAAAGAATGAAAAGAGAAAGAGAGATAAAAGAAAAAGAGGATATAAAAGAAGTGGTAGGGCATTGCTAGAATGAAAACATTTAACTATACTTCTGACTTTCTTTCTCAGAACATTTTGAACTACATATATATATATATATATATATATATATATATATTAGTGAGAGAGAGAGAGAGAGAGAGCGCTCTATACAGACACTGTAAGTCTTCTAGACAGCACCCAATGCATAATGACCAATAGGGATGAATGGTATGAGAGAATCAAAAGAATCCATATTGTCAACATGCATTGATAATGATGACCTCCTCCCCTCTCTCCAAGTGTGCATACACACAAAAAAAAAACAAAAAAAAAAACACTTACATTTCTTGGTTCTGGGTATTCACTATTGCAAATACTTTCATCTAAGTTCCCAGATCTTTGTTGAAGAATTTGATAAAGTTCTTCTGTCAAATAAGGCATAAACGGGCTCAGCAGTTGCAAGGTCGTCTCCAGACAAAAATGAAGCACCTGTTTTACTGTTTCCTTCTCTTCTTCCGTCCCTCTATGCAAAATGGGCTTAACAGCTTCCTGGAGAAGAAAAAAAAAAAAACAAATATAAAATGAGTAACCATATTTACCAAACCCTCTGCTCAGGCAGGATATGACACAAGGTCAATTTTC
This sequence comes from Sepioteuthis lessoniana, assembly GCA_963585895.1. Lineage (NCBI taxonomy): Eukaryota > Metazoa > Mollusca > Cephalopoda > Myopsida > Loliginidae > Sepioteuthis > Sepioteuthis lessoniana. The sequence goes on from OY757947.1 coordinate 11,532,876, forward strand.
AAGCGGAGTTTAACAGGTTTGAATTCAGAGTTTTCCTTCTCCTAGACTAGTTGCCTCACCAAGGCTGAAGAACCCAGTCTGTCCTATTTACCCATAGCTGGAGGGAGAATAATTGGATTCATACCTTTCCCAAGGGTATTAGTGCTATGTGAAATGCAATCAGTCTTGTCCAGGATTTGAACTCGTGTCGCCGTGTCCATTTCCTACGACGATAACCATTACACCACAGTCATATTTTCTTTATGCTAAGGTTCTTTTTTTTTATGCTTCACGCAATTTCTCTCGGCTCTGCTGGGTTGGGTTTGGTTTGGTTGGCATATCAACATAGATTATTTTATGCCAAATCCTCTGTATACATATATTAAAGATATATGATTTAGTTTGATTGGCTTTTATGGAATATCAACCATTGTAGTTATTTAAAACCAAATCCTATATATATATATATATATATATATATATATATATATATATATATATATATATATATATATTGTTGAAAACATTTTTAAAGGAGCTGAAGCTCATTCTTTTGCACAAAGTTAAATGGTTCCAAGTATTTCTATCTAATACAAATAATTCTATTTACTATTAATCGTTTGCTTGCACACAGTTAAATGGTTTGAAGTATTGCTATGTATCACTAACAATTCAATGAAACATCAGTCATTTGTTTACACACAGTTTGAATATCAAACAGTTCTATTTGATCCATAGATAGAACCAGGTCAGAGTGGACCTTGGAGCAATGGCAATGAAGGGGTATTCCACATTCCCCAAAGCTCCAGCATTACTGGAGCCTTAGCGTCTGATTATTTAGTTTCATATCCAAGATACTTGTTGGGTGGGTGGGTTGCCTTACCCCTCTGCAGAGATGCAGTCAGTGTATTCTACAGCCCTGGTCTCTGCTGGGATATTACTAATAAACATTCTTATTTAGGAGATTTTTAAAACGTCTTCTCCATCACACAACTAGTTTGTATGACAAGGAATGAGGCTCTGGACCCTAAATGGGAGGGGAAAAAAAAAAAAAAAAAAATGATCTGTCAACCTCAGCAGTTCTTGGCTAACTGATTCAAAGTAAAAACCTAATTTATAACTTCTCAAAATTTTAATCACCTGACAATACCATCCTCCAAAAAGTGCTAAGCTTTTAAGTGATTTTAGGTTTGGTTTATTTGTTTAATGGCATATCAACCTTTATAGGTTATTTAATGCGAAAGCCATTCTGCTAGAAGAACAGTAGTGGTACTATTTATCCTATAGCTGAGACGATAAGAGTTGTTCATACCTTTCTTCAGGGTATTTGCCCAAAAGTGAACGTAATAGCGCGACTGGAGTAGGAACTCGCTTACTACGATTTCACAGTCCATCGCTTTAACCATTACACCATGAGGACACCCCCTTTAAGTGATTTTAGGGATCACTATACAATAATAAACTTAGTCAACCTCAGCTAGATATAACAGTTTCCACGCTGAAGACAACTGTTTTAGGTAACTCGACTTCATGCCAAATCAAAGATTCAGCCAATCTATAATTCAACAAATGGAGTGAGTATTTACCCAACCCCTCTGGCACAAGCAGGATCTGATACAAAGTCAGTTTTTAAGTTGAGTTTCACAACTTTAAATTCACAATTTTCCTTCTCCTAGACTGGTTGCCATACGAAGGTTAAAGAGCAAAGTCTACCCTACTATTTACCCATAGCTTGAGGGAGAATAGTTGGATGCATACCTTTCCCAAGAGTATTAGCATTATGTGAAATGCAAGCAGCCAAGTCCAAGATTTGAACTCAGCTTGCAGCGTCCATTTCCAACAACTATAACCATTACAACACCAGCAGTGAGTATATATATATATATATATATATATATATATATATATATGTGTGTGTGTGTGTGCATGCGTACACTTTTTTAAAAATTCTTTCTGTTGTTTGCTGCAAGTGCACAATATATTGATAGAAAGAAGAAAAAAAAATTGGTGTATTTTGGCTTATTTGTTTAATAGCATATCAACTCCTAATGGGTTATTCAAAGCCAAAATTTTATTTATTGGTAAATGTCTAATTGTATTCATAACTATCATTTTCAATGTTCCATTACATTTTTTTAATTTCACTTCTTTTATTTGTCTATAATCATTTGTTAGCAGACTATTATATGGTTTCAAGTATTCTTATCCAATACAAATAATTCCAGCATTGGTAAGATTTTAAGTAACTATCTCTATTTAATAAGCATTTGTTTGCATACACTCATAGTTTTGAGTATTCTGATCTAACACTAATAACTTCCACAGTTATATGGTTTCAGGTCTTCCAATCTAATACTAATAATATCAGAACAATCATTTGTAAAAGAAAAGATCTTTCACTTTGGTGCTAAAAATAATCTGCCAAGTGTGGTAGGGAATAAAAAAAAAAAAGATATTACTTACAATGTAGGTATCACAGACGTCCTGATGCCAAAACTGTCGAATCTGATTAGTTGTTTGATAGATATCGTAAGACCTAAGAGTCTTATCACAATGTTGGACTACCTCACATAAATTACTGAGAATCCAGTTATCGAGACTAGATTCATTACCAGTGAGCTAAAAGGAAAGAAAAAAGAAAAAGGTTATTTTACATCACGCTATTTGACAATAGTTTGTTCTTATTTTTCTATTGGCATATTTCTTAACATCTGACTCGCTGGGCTCAGAACAAGCTGCTTGACTTGCTCAGCTCAAAGCTAGCCACCAGTCTCACTCGACTCTGAGTCAGCCACACAACTCGCTCGGCTCACAGTTAGCCATCTCACTCACTCTTTTCATATCTTAGTCGTCAATCTTAGTTGGGGGGTGACCTGAAGGCTGCCTTTTCAATAGCTACTACATCGATGTGTAAGGGAAGGCGCTACTCCATACCCTGGATTGCTCCATTTTACCCTTGATCCTTACCTTATAATGCTGAGTGTTAAGTAAGGTGGTATCAAGTACAATTTTTTTGAGTCTTTGGTATAACTTGACCTGGGATTGAACCCCAGTCTCCCAGACCATTATCAAACACTCTACTCATTAAGCCAATGGCTTGGTTTTCATATCTAACTTGGTCTATTCATATACATCAATATATTTGTCAAAATTTCTGATTGGTTTGGTTTGGTTTTATGGCATATCAACCTTTGCAGGTTATTTAACGCCAAATCCATTTTTATGTAAATAATCAGTTCTATTGAAAACAATTCGGTTTAGCATGAGTACACAGTTTAATTGTCAAAAACATTTCTATTCCAAACTATACAAGCAGTTATATATAACGATTCAGTTTAGTGTAAGTACAGTTTCAATGTCAAAAATAGTTCAATTTAAAACAATTCAGTTTAGCAAAAGCACGCAGTTTTAAATGTACATACACATTAATTGTAAAAAAAAAAAAAAAAAAACATTTTTATTTCGAGCTATTCAGTTTAGTCAAGCAATTCTACTTCAGCTAATTCAGTTTTGTAAAAGTACAGATTTTGTTTACACACAGTTAAATGTCAGCACAGTTCTATGTTAAACAATTTAGTTTAGTGTAAATACAGTTTCAATATCAAAAAACAGTTGCAGTTATATGTAACAATTCAGTTAAGTGTAAATACAGTTTTAATGTCAAAAAACAGTTCTATTTCAAACAATTCAGTTTACTCAAACAATTCAGTTTTGCATAAGTATGCCGTTAGTTCTATTTAACCCAGAGATAGGGCCCTATCAGGTGCTACCACTCCGGGCCAAAGTGGACCTGGGAGCAATGGCAACGAAGAGGTACTCTGCATTCCCCAAAGCTCCAGCACTGCTGGAACCTCACCATCAGATTGTTTAGTGTCATATCCAGGACACTCGTTGGGGGGGGGTCTTACCCCCTCTGCAGAGGTGCAGTTGGCGTATTCTACAGCCCCAGCCGACAGGGCGACAAAATTTCTGAGATAAAGCTTGATAATTGTTATTACATAGAACATTCAGACTATCAACTTCATCTTTACTGTCATACTGAAAAACGTTTCAGCCAATATATTCTGCGGCCTTCTCCAGGCATTTCATATCACACTCAAGAGCCCATGCAGAATCTCAAACTGAACCCTTTATTTGAATCAAAGGGGTAGACTGTTCCAATTCTGTAAACCATGACTTAACACTTGTACCAGGTCATAGTTTGAGGACAATAATAAAGATGAGGCCAATAGTCCAATTATCCTAAGTAATAACATCTTGGGTTCAATCCCAGGTCGTGTCATACCAAAAACTTTAAAAATAGTACTTGATACCTCCTTGCTTAACACTCAGCAATATAAGGTACATATCAAGAGCAAAGTGGAGCAATCCAGAGAAAGGAGTAGTGCTCTCCCCTACACCTCGGTGTAGTAGCTATTGAAAAAGGAGCCTTCTAGTCGCTCTCGACTAAAGGGAGATAACTTTACTTTATTCATATCTATCATTCAACCTATAATATTTATAAATTGCAAAAATAATGGCCAAATTGAAATATCATTTTCAGCATATCTTTTTACAAGTCACATTATTGATTAAGATATCAGTTATTTTTACCTTTGTTAAGAATAATATTTACATTAGGATTATTTCTGATAATGTTTTAAACTATACTTGACCACAATTATATGAATTTCATTTTATTTTTTTTAATTATTATTATTCCCTCAAAATAAATCTACTTTTAATGTCAATAAAACATTAAATTGATCACAAAAATGATCTCCAAGTTGCAAAAAGAAAATGGGATTTAACTTTATTTTTTTAAGCGTTTACAGTTAAATGAAAAAAAAATACCTTCTACATATGAATGTGCATATAATTGTACACAAATAAGGGTCCAGTTTAGCATTATGCATACATTGTAAATCATACACCCATGTAATGCACTTATACAAGTGCATTAAATGGGTGTACGATTTACAATGTATGCATAATGTATGCAATGTATGCATAATATTTTTTTTTATACAAAAATGTACACAAAAAAAAAAAAAGGTCCAGTTTAGCATTATGAATATATTGTAAATCGAACCCCCACTTCATGCACTAGCATAAAATGTACACAAATGGGGTTCAGTTTAGTATTATGCATACATTGTAAATCGAACCCCCATTTAATGCACTTGCATAAAAATGTACACAATGGTCCAATTTAGTATTATGCATATATTGTAAAAGGAACCCCCACTTAATGCACTTGGATAAAAATGTACACAAATAAGGGTCCAGTTTAGCATTATGCATACATTGTAAATCGAACCCCCTTTTAGTGCACCAGCATAAAAATGTACACAAATAGGGATCCAGTTTAGCAGTGTATTTACATTCTAAATTAAACATCTGCTTTTATCAATATGGATATAAAGACAGGGTCCATTTTAGCATTATATATACATTGTATATGAAACCTCCACTTTGTGTACACAAACAGGTCCAGTTTAGGAGTGTATTTACATTGTAAACTGAACCTCCTTTTTATGCACTTACATAAAACGTACACAAATAAGGGTCCAGTTTAGCATTATGCATACATTGTAAATTGAACCCCCACTCGATGCACTTGCATAAAAACATACACAAATAGGGTCCAGTTTAGAAGTGTATTTACATTGTAAATTTAATATCTGATTTTATCAAGATGGACATAAAATTAAGGTCCAGTCTAGCATTATGTATACATTGTAAATTGAACCCCCACTTTTTGCACTTGTATAAAACATACTAAAATAAGGGTCCAGTTTAAGTGAGACATAATTGAGTTATTTTGCTCTTATCTTTCTGATACATAAAAAATGAAATTGTTTTTTAAAGTACAACTTACTTCAAATGGACGTTTTGGTACAAAATTATCTCCAAGTTTAGAATGCATAAATTTTGATGCCTGCCACAATTTGTTGCAGAAAAGTTTACTGCTTTTTACATGGTCAACTTCAACATTAATAGTTTGCACTGAAAGAAAGAATATATATATATATACATACATACACACACAACCCAAACTTAACAGAATTAATTTTCAAACCAGTGCTAATGTACTTAAATGTCTTTAGCGACTGACACTATCTATAGAAACAAATTTAAAAGTAAACGCTACACACTGCAACGGTACAAACGCTCTTCTTATAAAGCAGTAATGTACATACAAAAGTTACATCACTTTTGTAATAGATCCTCCTCTGACGATGGCCCAAAATTGGGCAGAAAGTACTTGGGAAATAAATAATTATGGAAGATTCATCAACCAATTCCCACTGAATATTATAGAATCAATACGGCAATACGAAAGGATCAACAAAAAAATATGTAGACAAAATATGTCTATTATGTTCAACGAAATATATATTAATGAAGAAATGCTGCCCCTCTCTCTCTCTCTGTATATATATATATATATATATATATATATATATATATATATAGGGTGCTCTGGGTTAGTGGTAATGATGCTTCGGCCCCAAAACCATGCATAAACCCAGAGTCATCATCTGATGAAGGCTTTGTTAGAAGCAATGCTGTTGTATAAACATCAGTTATTGTATGATACCTACTATATATATATATATTACATGGTCAACTTCAAAATTAATAGTTTGCACTGAAAAAGGAATATATATATATATATATATATATATATATATATATATATATATATATATGATTCATTTTTTATTTAAAAAATAATTTTTAAAGGTGTTGATAAAAATTCTATATTAAGTATGAAAACTGAAAACAACAATTGGTAGGTAGTTTGTTTTATGGCATATCAATCCTTGATGGTTATTTAATGCCAAATCCTGTTTATTTGTAAATGAACAGTTTGTAGGTAACATTTATAAACAAGCCAGAGCTTATTTGTTACCAAAAAGTTAAATGGTTTCAAGTATTGCTATTGAATACTAATAATTCTATCTAGTATTAACAATAAAGAAGTAAAGTCGGCAACCTTAGCCAAGGGTGACCCAAAGGCTCCCATTTCAATAGCTACTACACCAAGGTGCAGGGGAGGGTGCTACTCCACTTTACCCTTGATACGTACCTTATAATGCTAAGTGTTAAGCAAGGAAGTATCAAGTACCATCATTTAAGTCTTTGGAATGACTCAACCTGGGATTAAACCCTGGTTTCTCCGGAGCCATTGTTTCGGCTCATATTAACAATCCCTAGTAAAAGATTGAACAATTCTATTTGACCCATAGATGGGACTAACAGGTACTATCACTCCTTGTTAAAGTGGACCTGAGAGTAATGGCATTGAATGGATACTCCACATTCCGCAGAGTTCAGTTTCATACTCAGGACACTTGGTGGGGGGGGGTTACCTCTCAGCAGACATGCAGTGAATATATTGTACAGCCTCTGCTGAATGGGTGACAAAGATATATAAAACCAATTAAAAAGTGGCAGTCATACATTTGAAGTTATAAGAACAAAGAGTCAGTCTTAATGCATCTGCTCCACACTGGGGGACGCCACTGGGGAATGCAGCCTTCTGTGCTTTTTTGGCAATTTCAATTTCTTTAGCATCAAGAGTTGAATCAAGCAGTTCTTTATGGAGACCCTAGGTAAAACAAAAATAAAAAATATATAAGTGCAATGATATTCATGTAGTACAAAAAAAAAAATAAAAATAAAAATTAAAAAATTAAAAATAAAGAAGCAGTAGGGCTTGATGAAATACTCCCAGAAGTATGGAAGACCAGGGAATTCGACAACATACTGCTCTGACACTGTAATGCTGTATATAATCAAAACACAAGAGACAGATGGACAAGGGATGCATCCTTCCCTAAGAAGGGTGACCTTAATTAGCCAAGAACTACCGAGGTATAACCCTTACATCCAAAGCATCCAAAATCTACAATGCTCAACTATGCAACCGCATAGAATCCAAAATTGAGAAGGTACTTAGGAAGAACCAAAACGGCTTTCGAAGAAATCAATCCACGACATTACAAATTTTAACTATATGTTAAATTCTAGGTGTATGTGCAAAAAACCTAGAAGCCACAATATTATTTGTTGACTTCTCTAAGGCCTTTAACTCCATACACAGAGGGAAGATGGAACAAATACTACTCGCCAATGGCCTACCCCAAAAAAATCGCCACAGCCATAATGATGCTATATAAAAAACACAAAACTAAAAGTCCGCTTCCTAGATGGAGACATAGACTACTTAGACATTGTAGCAGGTGTGCTGCAAGGAGATACATTAGCCCCATAGCTCTTTATCATCTGTCCAGACCACATGCTTAGAATGTCTATTGATAAAATGAAAGACAACGGTTTCAAGCTGACAAAGGAAAGAAGCAGAAGATACCTTGCACAAACAATTACAGACAGACTATGTCGATGACATAGCGCTTCTGGCAAATACACCCACCCAAGCTGAAACCCTGCTACATAGTCTGGAATGAGCAGCTGCTGGCATAGGCTTCCATGTCAACGCAGACTAGATGGAATACACGTGCTTTAATCAAAGAGGAAACATTTCCACTCTAAATGGTAGTTCTCTGAAACTAGTGGACAAGTTCACCTACCTAGGAAGCAGTGTTTCATCAACCGAGAAAGACATCAACATGCGACTAGCAAAAGCATGGACAGCTATTGATAGGCTATCAGTCATATGGAAGTCAGACCTGACCAATAAAATAAAACGCAGTTTTTTCCAAGCAGCGGTTGTGTTGATACTGCTATATGGATGCACTACATGGATGCTAACTAAACGTATTGAGAAAAAGCTTGACAACTACACAAGAATGCTGCTAGCAATATTAAACAAGTCCTGGAAGTAGCAACCCACAAAGCAGTAGCTGTACGGCCACTTACCATCCAAGTTAGACGAACCAGACATGCAGGACACTGCTGGAGAAGTAGGGACAAACTCATAAGCGGCATACTCCGGTGGACCCCTTCACATGGACGAGCAAAGAAAGGACAACCAGCTAGAACCTACATACAACAGCTGTGTCAATACAGGATGTAGCCTTGAAGACCTACTGGGAGTGATGGACGATAGAGACAGGTGGTGGGAGAGGGTCAGGGAGATCCATGCTGGCAGTGTGACATGATGATGAGTTGTTTTTATGGCACATCAACATCTGCTGGGTCATTTCATTAATTCATAGCTTCCTCAAAGGTATTAATAAAAACTAAAATGCAAAAAACCTTACCCAGGATTTGAACTTTGACAATTTTAATGGCATATCAACCTGTCTAAAGTCATTTTATGCCTAGAAGTGAAGGAATCACATTCACTCTATGCTTATATTTATATTTTTTCTCAACTTGTTTCCAAAGAGGGTTTTTTTTAAAAAAATGGCAATAAAGGGATCCTCAAGGACACATGGAACAGTTAATTAAGACGTTGGTTAGATCCAATGACATACCCAAAGAGTGTGAATTCAATACCCGGTGAAGGCAGTGGAGAACTTTCGGGGGTGAAATTAACAGGAGATAACTGATAACTGACATCCATTAAAATACGGTTTGTGGAACTAGAACAGTCTACCCTGGTAAGCAAAATAAAGGGTTAAGTTTGACAATCCAACCACCTGAAGAAGGCCGGAGCATACAACGGCCAAAACGTTGTGATAAACGTGGCGACAAAGATGAGGACAATAGGCCGAAAAATGTAAATAATTTTCTGAGCAGTTGATTACAAAGAGGATTTTTTTCCACACAGTTATGTGGTTTAGTTCATTTATTTTAATGGCATGTCAACATTTACAGGTTATTTAATCCCAAAGCCATCCTTGTAGAAAAACAGTAGTGATACTATTTAACCGATAACTGGTAGCGGAGAATAAGGAGCTTCATACCTTTCCCAAGTCTATTAGTACCAAAGTGAATGTACCAGTATGACTAGAGTTTGGAAGAGCTTACTTCGAGGTTGCTATAGAGTTGGTTGGTTGGTTTTTATGGCATATCAACATTTGTAGGTTATTTAATGCCAAATCTATTTTTATACAAACAATCAGTTCTATTTCAGACAATTCAGTTTAGCATGAGTACACAGTTTAATTTAAAAAAATTCAGCTAATTCCGTTTAGCGTAGGTACATATTTTGTTTACACACAGTTAAATATCAAAAGTTCTATATTAAACAATTCAGTTTAGTGCAAGTACAATTTCAATGTCAAAAACAGTTCAATTTCAAACAATTCAGTTTAGCATAAGCACGCAGTTTAAATGTAAGTACAGTTTAATTGTCAAAAACATTTCTATTTCAAGCTATTCAATTTATTCAAACAGTTCTAATTCAGTTTAGTTTCAGTATAGATTTTGTTTACACACAGTTTAATGTCAAAAGTTTAGTGCAAGTACTGTTCCAATGTCAAAAACAGTTCTATTTCAAACAATTCAGTTTAGCATAAGCACACAGTTTAAATGTAAGTACAGTCAGAAATATTTCTATTACAAGCTACTCAGTTTGGTCAAACAGTTCTAATTCAAACAATTCAGTTTAGCATAAGTATGCAGTTAGTTCTATTTAACCCATAGATAGGGCCCTATCAGGTACTACCATTCCATGCCAGAGTGAACCTGGGAGCAATGGCAATGAAGGGGTGCTCCGCATTCCCCAAAGCCCCAACATCACTGGAACCTCACCATCAGATTGTCTAGTGTCATATCCAAGACTCTCATTGGAGGGGTCTTACCCCTCTGCAGAGGTGCAGTCGGTGTATTCTACAGCCCCAGCCGACTGAGTGATTACTGTAGAAGATAAAGTAACTTAACCTGTGTGGCAAGGAAAGGACGTTTATGCCTGGCATACAAAATGATTAGTACACTCAAGAGAAAGAAAAAAAGAAACATGGCTGCCATAATACCTCAATTTAAGATAAAATGCAGTTCCGAACAAGGAGAACTTGCAAGAGTGGTGTATGCAAATTTTTTGAAGAGAACGTACCAGCCAAGCATAAAAACACCAGTGCAAAAGAAATGGCAAATGTGACTAAGTGAAGACATTATTTTTGTTTGCAGAGATTGTATAAAGTGATTACTTGGATCCATTTCAGCAAGGTTAAGAACAGTTACATAGCAATAATTCTTTTTTTTTTTTTTTTTTTTTTTTTTAAATTGCACATTTTTTTTTTGTTTATGGACATTTGCTCGCACAGTTATACGGTAAATAATAGACACACAGCTATATGGTTTAAGTATTCCTATCTAATACAAATAATTATATGGTAATTTGCACACAGTTATATGGTATCAAGTATTCCTATGTAATACAAACAATTTTCACAGTTATATGGTATCAAGTATTCATATCTAATACAAATAATTTACACACAGTTATGACATTAAACAATCTGATGGTGTGGCTCTTGTAATACTGGAGCTTTGGGGAATGCAGAGTACCCCTTGATTGCTCCCAGATCCACTCTGAACCGGAATAGTATGACCTGGGAAGGTCCTATCAATGGGTCAAATAGAATTGTTTGACATTTTAACGGTGATAACAAATGATTGATGTTTAATTGAATTGTTTGTTATACATAGCAATACTTGGAACTATTTAACTTTGTTGTTTTACACTAAATTGAATTGTTAGAAAAAGAACTGTTTAATCATTTATGTGTATTTACAAAATATGTTTAAAAACCATATATATTTGATATCTATGCATAAAGGAGGACCCTATCAGGTGCTACCACTTCAGGCCAAAGTGGACCTGGGAGTGATGGCAATGAAGAGGTACTCTACATTCCCAAAAGCCCCAGCAATACTGAGGCCACACCATCAGATTGTTTAGGACACTCGTTGTTGGGCGGGGTCTTACCCCTCTTCTGAGATGCAGTCAGTGTATTCTACAGCTCCAGCCAACTGGGCTGAGTTGATTTGAATTGTTTTCCTTCTCCTAGACTTGTTGCCTAATTTGTTCTACCATTTACCTATAGCTGACAGGGGAGAGAGGACAAATTCAAGCTTTGCCCAAGGGTATTAGAAATGAACAAGGTCTGAAGGATGTAGCACTCAGTGAGAATCAAATTCACTAAAAATGATGTGCTGGCCAAACTAGATAACTATTATACCATGAAAGGCTCTTGTTTCATTTTATTAAGATCTGGTGTTTAAGACCATAGCAAAAAAAAAAAAAAAAAAAGGCCTTTTCTCAGTATGGTAGCAACAAAATATTAGATTAGACAGAACTTACATCAAGGGATTTTCCATGGATGAGATCCATTGGATCAATAACATTGCCTAATGATTTACTCATTTTCCTGCCTTCAGAATCACGAATTATTCCGTGCAGAAGAACCTGGAAGAAAAAAACAAACAATATTTTATAGCAGTTATCAAAAGAGGTGAGGATCTAACTGAAAAAATAAAAATCTCTTCCAGTAGGCTAAATGTAACAAGATATACTCATTCTAGTACCCTATACTGGTTTTATTGAGGTCACTATCGAAGCATTATCAGTCTGAAGTGAAAGTGGAGTTCTCAGAAAACCCCTATATATATATCTATCTCAGGGATTTCATGATTCAGTCTCTCTTTTGGTGGCTGAGGTGCAAACACACCAAAATCTGTGAGAACAAGAAATGTATCAAACACATAAGAGACTGTCCAATGCATTTTTATGGTAACAAATCTGACCAATGCATTTTTATGATCAAAATCATTTCTAATGCATTTTCATAGTAAAAATCATCTCCAATGAATTTTTATAGTATTAAGTTGACAAGAAAGTTTTTGCGGCTTTTAACTTTTAAATTCAAATGAAGATATCTCTGCTCAAAACAAAAATTTATTGATCGAAATAAGCACCATCAGAATCAACACTTTTGCCAACGCAAAACAAGTGTATTTATGCCAGTAACGTAAAAATCTTGCGTTCTTGTGGTGATGAAGTCATTTAGGTTTTTGAAGCATTTCTCATGCAGAAAGCTGTCAAGATGCTTGAAAAAGTGGTAGCTGGTAGGTGAGAGGTCTGGAGAGTATGGTGGATGAGGTAGAGTTTCATAGCCCAATTCGTTCAACTTCTGCAGGGTCGGTTTAGCCACGTGCAGTCGGGCATTATCGTGGAGGAGGAGAATTGGGCCTTTTCTCTTAACTAATGTTGGGTGTTGTTGTCGAAGTTTCTGATGCATTTCATCCATTTGTTGACAGTACTTCTCCGCCGTAATGGTTTCGCCTGTATTCAAAAAACTGTAACAGATGAGACCGGTCGCAGACCACCAAACAGTCAGCATGACCTTCTTTTGATGTAACTCTGGCTTCGGGAAGTGTTGTGGAGCTTTGTCGGCATCTAACCACTGAGCTGAGTCAATTGTCATAAAGAACACATTTTTCATCGCAAGTCACAACCCAGTCGAGAAACGGGTCGTTCTTGTTGCGTAAAAGAAGGGAAGATGACACTTCATAACGGCGTTTCTTTTGGTTGTTGCTCAATTTGTGAGGCACTCATTTATCAAGTTTTTTTGTCTTTCCAATCTCTCTCAAGAAGTTGGAAATCGTCGTATACATTACATCTAATTCAGAAGCAAGTTCTCAAACAGTTGTGCATGGATTGGCTCTTAATTGATCATTGTAAACATCCGATGGCCGACTACTACGCTCATCATCTTCAAGACTCTTGTTGCCGCCACAAAATTTCTTAAACCACCATTGTGCTGTGCGTTCAGTAGTGGTTCCTGGGCCAAACACTTCGTTGATATCGTGAGCTGTTTCAGCAGCTTTTTGGCCTAGCTTGAATTGAATTAAGAAAATTGTGCAAATTAGCTTTTTTTCTATCTTGTATTCAACGTTCTGAAAAGAAGACATAATTGTTTTAAAACGATTGTAATTTAAACGATTAGATAGAGTGAAAAATGCTCTTTAAAATGGTAAATAAAGTAAAGGTATTATAACGAAAACTTATTTGAAAATACATCATTTGAAATCAAAATTAAAAATTACGCAAGAAATTTCTGGTCAACCTAAAAAATATCATTTTGCTCGTTAGGCTAGAGGGTAGAGTGTTTGGCAATGGCCCAGGAGACCAGGGTTCAATCCCAGGTCAAGTCATACCAAAAACTTAAAAAAATGATACTTGATACTTCTTTGCTTAACATCATCTTATAAAAAGGTACATATCAAGGGTAAAGTGGAAAAATTTGAGGGAAGGAGTTGAGCCCTCACCAAAACCTCGGTGTAGTAGCTATTGAAAAGGTCGCCCTTGGCTACAGTCGCCAACTACATTTTCATAGTAAAAATCATTTCCAATGCATTTTTATAGTCTTGGTTTATTTGTGCTTTGAACATTCTATTTCAACCATTTTTACCAGTTTATATATATTACACACTTAGCACACACAGAGAAGAAAAGATTATCTTACCTTTTCGAAAGGTAATTTACCAGTGAGTTTCTTTCCCAACATCACCATCCTCGCAACCCAAAAAAACAAAATGTCGCTTCCTGTTTCCAAGATTTTTGTTGGGTAAAAAGCTTTTAAATCAGCAGTCTGATTAAAAAGAAATGTAAAATCGTAAAAATTTTTCCGTGCACAAAACTGTGCTATCTATACAGGAATCAAAAAAATGTTAAGATTTCATCACAAGATCTAAATAAAAAAAATACCATCTTTACCTTTTCAGGCCACCCAAACACCGAAAATGGTATAAGAGCAGATGAGAACCAAGTGTCCAACACATCTTCATCTAAAATAAATGAAATAAATGAATATGAAATAATAAATGGAGGAAAAATGTGGAGAAAAATAGGTGTGATGAAAAAAGTTTTTTAAAAATTAAATGATATATAGGATCTTAAAAAGATGAAAAGAGATCTGATATATTAATGAAAAAAATGTTTTTCAAATATGACGAAAGGTGAAAAAGATGCAAAAAAAATAAAAAAGGAAAAAAAAAAGATCATGTTGAAAAAAAAAAAAAAAAAAAGGAAAAGGAAAAAAAAAAGATCATGTTGAAAAAAAAAAAAAAAAAAGGAAAAGGAAAAAAAAAAAAAATCATTTGAAAAATGATATGAAAAAGATGCAAAATACACATGAAAAAATGTTTTTCAAAATATGACAAAAGGTGGAAAAGATGTGAAAAAAAGGGGAAAAAAAAATCCTGTCGAAAAATAATTGGAAAGAAAGAAAGAAAAAAAAATTTTATGTCTTATAAAAAAAAATAAAATATGAAAAAAAGGAAGAAAAAATATCATTTTAAAAAATGATACGAAAAAGATGCAAAATCTTAACAAAAAAAACAAGGCAAAATGTAAAACTGGAAAATATTAAAAGATTAAAGATGAAAAAAGAAAAACAAAAAAAAAGTCATCAAATCATTTTTCATGATTTGAAAAAGATAAAACGATTGGTTCATTTGGTTTGGTTTGGCATATTAGAAATTTGTTTCAAAATCATCGTTGTCAGTTGGATATTAAAAAGTAAACATTTTTATGCTTGACTTAGAATAAGATTAATTTGAATTAAATAAAAGTTAATGATATGCATTCTTATGAAATTATTTCATGCGGAAATTGATATATGAGCAGGAGATTTTTGGAAGTTAGTCAGTTGGGCAGTTCAGAGTTGAGTCAGAGATTCAAGCTCTCTGAGGTGAAGCAGTGAGAGGTGTAAAGTCGGACGTTTTGTTTACATCTCTTTCAGCATTTCTACATAAGAACTAAATAAATATATTTTACTGACTCTCATGTCTCAATAGCTGACTGCTATAAAATGTTGCAGTCAGAAATTGTTGTGGACCAGTAAAGGGTCCGGAAGAATCATACAACTTGGGTTTATGTGGAACAAAGTATATTAATGAAAGTATAATACAACAGTGTCGAACGTCAGTCTGACTGCCAAAATGTTAGGCTGGGAAGAACTTGCTCTGGGATGAATATTCTCCCGGTATTAATAATAACAGGAAGAGCTCATTACCCTATTTAGCAACCCCTCCGCTCGGGCAGGATATGACACAAGGTCAATTTTTAAGCGGAGTTTAACAGGTTTCAATTCAGAGTTTTCCTTCTCCTAGACTAGTTGCCTTACCAAGGTTGAAAAACCAAGTTTGCCCTACTATTTACCCATAGCTGTAGGGAGAATAATTGGATTCATACCTTTCCCAAGGGTATTAGTGCTATGTGAAATGCAATCATTCTCGTCCAGGATTTGAACTCGAGTTGCCGTGTCCATTTCCTACGACGATAACTATTACACCACGGGTTCATTACAGTCCGCAGATTGGGTACCATAACAGAAATAAACTTCTCATGTTGGAATCAACAAGTCACTTTGAACTTAGTGAAATATAAAATCCATGCATATTCATGATCGTGTAATTAAACAATTAAAACTGGCTCATTGGCCAAGGGGGTAGAGTGTTCACCAATGGTCCGGGAGACCTGGGTTCAATCCCAGGTCGCGTCATATCAAAGACTTTAAAAATGGTACTTGATACCTCCTTGCTTAACACTCAGCAATATAAGGTATGTATCAAGGGTAAAGTGGAGCAATCCAGGGAAAGGAGTAGTGCTCTCTCCTACACCTTGGTGTAGTAGCTATTGAAAAGGGAGCCTTTGGGTTGCCCTTGACTAAGGTTGCCAACTTTATTTACTTTTTAATTAAACAATAGTTGCTAAAATAAAAAGGGTTTTTTCCTTTTTTTTTAGCTTCACGGGTCATTTCAACCTACCATCACCTCTTCCTTTAGACTTGTTAATTCTAACAACTTGTCTCTTACAGCAACTACTATTTGGGAAAAGCGAAAGCTGTGTTCCCACATGTTTGATGCTTTCACCACCATCTATCCATACACATCTGTAAAACAATTGTGTAACAACATATATATATATTCGTCTAAATTTCCGAGATGAAGCTTGATAATTTTCATCACTTTAATATTCGTACTATTGACCTCATCTTTGTTATACTCACAATGTTTCAGCCAATGCATCCTTCAGTTTTCTTCAGGCATTGATTGATTATATCTGGTCCTTACAGATTGGATATTATTTGTCTAAATTTTCAAGATAAAGCTTGATAATTTTCATCACTTAGACTATTTGGATGATTGACCTCATCTTTATTGTTATACTCAATGTTTTGGCTGATACGCCCTTCGGCCTTCTTCAGGTGTTTCAGGTCAAACTTGGGAGCTTACACAGAACCTCAAACTTAACTATTTAATCCACGGGGGTAGAATGTTCCAATTCTGTTGAGTTAGAGTAAGTATTCCTTGTTATTCTTACCTGTTGTTGGGATTGAACCTGCAACCTCCAGATGATTTCATTCAGGAGTACTTTCCAACCAAACACGTTCTCACAGCACTATGTGTCCTTGCAAATAGTTTGTAGGTAGATATTGAATTTTTAAATGAATTGTCAGTGTGCAAGACAAAGGTTAGTAGGCAGTTTTGCTCCCCAGTCCTGAAGTGGAACCTCACTACAAGATAGAGTTTCATGTAATATCCAGAATACCCCTTTTTGAAAGCAGAGGGTACAGTCAGCATATTCCACTCCCCACCCCACAACAGAGAGATGCGACTTAAAGAAAGACTGACCTTGTTTTAAGTGAATTTGTTCTACAGGAATGCCAAGAACTTCACTAGCTTTAGCCAAAGCTTCCTCTTCATTCCGAGCGCAAACCCAATGTCCTTTAGTATCCTAAAAAAAAAAAAAAAAAAAAAAAAAAAAAAAAAAAAAAAGAATTTTTAAGGCTTTGATTTTAAAGAATAAAATTCTTTTAATTTTTCAAAAAATTTAATTCTTAAGGAAATGTTAAAAAATTAAAATGTTACGAAAATTATTTTTGATTTAAAAAATTTTTTATGAAATACTAAAAATTAAAAATTCCTATGAAATATTTTTGGAAAAAAAGAAAGATTTTTTTTAACTAAAAATAATTTGTGTATTTTAAAAAATAATTTGTGAGCTAAAAAATATTAAAAAATTCTTTAAAAACATTTTAAAAAAACTTTCTTTTTAAATGATAAAATTACTAAAAATTGAAAGTTCCTTTGAAAATATTACAAAAATCATTTTTCATTTAAAAAAAAAAAAGAATTTTTTAATTAAGAAATATTAAGACTCTTTAGAAATATATTGAAAAAATTAAAAAGTTAAAAAATATTAACAATTAAAAATTCCAATAAAATATATTACAAAAATTAGTTTTAATTTAAGAACAAAATTTTGAATTTTTTTACAAATCAAATGATTTTTCTAATTCTAAAAATATTTAAAATTCCTTTAAAGATATATTACTTTTAAAAAAACTCAATTTAAAAAACGTTAAAATAATATTCTTACAGAAATTTCATGAGTAAAATATTTTCCAAATAAAAAATAGAATTGCTTATAAATTTCATTGTGAAATATAAAACTGGTACAAAACACTGAACTTAGTGACCCATGTATGTACATTTCAAAAGTTATTTTTATTTAAAAAAAAAAAATTAAAGAGTTTAAAGATATATCAATAATTGAAAATACCTTTAAAAATATATTTAAAAAATTATTTTTAACTTGAAAAAACTATTTTTAAGATTAACAATTAAAAATTCCAATAAAATATTTTACATAAATTAGTTTTAATTTAGATTTACAATTTTTATTCTAATTTAAAAAAAATAAACTTATTTCTTCTAATTTAAAAAATATTAAAAATTCCTTAAAAAAAATATATTACAAAAATTATCTTTTATTTTTTTAAAAAAAAATCAAGGGTTAGAAAAAAAAAATATTAAAATTAGATTTTTAGAAAACTTTTTAGAAAAACAAAAAATAAATATGTTAGTTAATTTCATTGTATATTATGAATCTAGCATAAAACACTGGCTTTATTGACTCATGTATATATGTCAACCAACCTCCGCTCGGGCAGGATATGACATAAGGTCAATTTTTAAGTTTAGGAAAATAATTTGTTATCATCGATGACAAATAATTTTATTTGTAGAGGGAAAGGCATGTAATATAATGGCTGAGGGATTTCATTTCATGTCTTTGGGTTTAGTTAGGCTAAGAACCTTTCGGCTCAGTGCATGGGTTACTTAGGTGCAACATTAATGCAGGTGTTCACATGCGCACGCGGAGCGAACGTGTCACTCAGAGATGTCACAATAGCCCAGATGGGAAACGGGGCTAGAGAGTGCGAATGACGTCACACACCGGAAATGCGCAGAGGATTTTGAAAAAAGTCAGTAGAGTTGAGTCCTGCCTTGGAAGAAGTTGACTTTCGCTTGCTCGCCGAAGCCAGGCCAGTGGCATTGTGGCGGGTGCCACACGTGTTGGGGGGGGGGAGATGGAAAAGCCAGAATAGAAAGAATGTGTATCTCTCTCCTTATGTCGAAGAACCTTTAAACTCAAAAGGTAATAAAAAGTTTCATACCTGAACAAAGATGTCGTAAGTGTTTTTCGTGTTTCAAGATTCCTATGTTCTATGTATATATGTTATGAACATTCTATGTACGTTTAACATATCCGTAGCCATATCATGGCTATGTAACAATATAGTCACATCATTGAGTGTGTATGTGTGTGTGTGTGTGTGTGTGTATATATATATATGTATCGTCATCCACAGACAGATCTGTTTCGTTCTATCAGAACTCATCAGTGTGGCTAGACATTAGCTTCCCGTAGCTGGGATCGAAACCCGGTTGACTCAAACGCCAAGCCGAGCCTCTAACCATTCAGCCATGAGGAGATATTAGCTGCAAAGTAAATTTTAAATGGTTATGAATCACTATTACTATTGTTTACATACATCCGTTCAATGGCAACCGAGACCTCAATTCATATATGAAGAGGCTTGCAATAGCCGCTAATGGCAACACGATTACTTCTTCGCCAGAGAACTCAACCTTACGGGGGGTAGGGGAGTATATATCTCTATAGTCATATATATATATATATATATATATATATATATATATATATATATATGTATGAATATGTGTGTTCAGTAACATTATATAAAGTCACATCATATATATATATATATATATATATATATATATAAAAATAAAATGGGTGTGTGTATATTCACCGACACAAAATCACATGTTTATATTTGTGTGTGTGTGTGTGTATATATATATATATATATGTGTGTGTGTGTGTGTGTTCAGTGACACATTATATATATATATATATATATATATATATGGGTGTGTGTATATTCACTGACACAAAGTAACATCATGTATATATTTGTGCATGTATGACACATTATATAGCCACATCATGTGCGTGTATGTATGTGTGTGTGTTTACTGACACATTATATAAAATCACGTCATATTATATTTATGCAAGTTACTGTGCATGCATATACTAACGTTTACTGGTCCATCGTTTTCTTCATGATGTGTAGCATAATAAGCAGGAATACGATGCCCCCACCACAACTGTCGAGAGATGCACCAATCCCTAGAAGAAGAAGAAAAACGAAATGTTATTCAACATACTGACACCAATAGAAATTTATTAGCATTTCAAAGCAGAAAAGCAATATTTTTATTGCATGAAAACATTAGACATATTTTTACACCAAATAAGATACTCTTCAGTTAAACAATATCACAAAAATGATATAGAAATCTAATTTTAAAATAATAATATACAAATCTAATTTTCAAACTTTCAAATAATACACAAAAAAGGTAACTTTATGTAGGTTTCATCCTTGATTTGCTAATTTAACACGGGACTTAAAAGTCTTTAAAAAAAAAAAAGAAGTAAAAGGGTGCCTGTGGTGTAATGGTTAACTTCGTAGAAAATGGACACAGCAACACGAGTTCAAATCCTGGACTAGACTGATTGCATTTCACATAGCACTAATACCCTTGGGAAAGGTATGAATCCAATTATTCTCCATCCAGCTATGGGTAAATAGTAGGACAGACTAGGTTCTTCAACCTTGGTGAGGCAACTAATCTAGGAGAAGGAAAAATCTGAATTGAAACCTGTTAAACTCCGCTTAAAAATTGACCTTGTGTCATATCCTGCCCAAGCGGAGGGGTTGGTAAATATGAAAAAAAAAAAAAATAAAAAAAATAAAAAACGCACTGCCTACACTCTCACTGCATGGTGATTTAATATGTACCATTTCTGGAATATCCGAGTACTGAAACTTGGTCTGTTGATTTCTGCCTTTGAACATCTGGCACCTGATTAAACCGTGTGTTCCAGAGGACGTTCAAGTCGTCTTTTCTATAACTAAGGTCACATGTATGATCCAAGCAGGCCAGACAAAATAGGGTTCTCTTACACTTTATAAAAAAAAAAATGAATAAATAAAAAATAAAAAAATACACAGAATGTTACTTCTCTTGGGTATGACACTAAGTTGTAACTGATAAGTAAAATAAGAAAACAAATAAAGCATGTCAACCCATCTAGGGTTATTTTATGCCAAGAGGTTAGAGAATTGCATTCATTGGACATTTATATTTACTGTATTTGACAGTATATAAGACGTACCTTGATTTCAGCAGGGCAAATCAAGAAAAAAATTAGTAATTAGTAAAATTATAAGTAAATGGTATAGTCTAGGCTATATTTATGAGGTGTGATTTTGGTTACCAGCTTCAGTGGTACTTATACTAAAATTGGAACGATACAGTAAAATTTTGGTTAAACAGGCCATGATTACAATTAAATGAAAAATAATAGAAAAAAATTAAAAAGAACACATGCCTATAAAAATTTTATTATATTCAAAGGTAAGAATACAAAAAAAAAATCCCTACACATGGCATATAAGACAGAGGGGAATTTTAAAATATTTTTAGAAAAAAAAAAAAAAAAAAAGCACCTTATATGCGGTCAAATACATTTTTTTTTGCATCATAGTTGAGGAGTTTTTTTTTTTTTAGTTTTTTGTTACTACACACTCAGAGTTAATGGCAGAATCCATGTTGATCTTTTAAACCTGAAAAAAAAAATCTCTGCAAAACTAAGGGGTCAACTTATATAGCAAGGTTGAAATTGAAACCTTTACCACAGAGTGGTAAACCAGTGGATCAATACTCCAAACAAATGTTAGTGGATTTGTGTTTTATGGCATATCAACCTTTGTAGGTTATCAGATGGAAAGTAAGGGATCTTGCTATGATAGCAATTACATTGTAATTTGACCCCCTACTCCCAAACGCAACAAAATAAATGCAATATCTTTCTCCTAACAGATTTCTCATGAAGATAAATATCTTATTGATTGAAAGCATAATAAAAAATTATTTTCTTATATGAATAAGGCAAAGTTAATAAAAAAAATAAAAAAAGGGAAATGCAGTTAGGTCTATGCTTATTTATACATAAGAATATTACCTTTCAATAAGTTCAAACAGCAATGATTGACAGGCTAGCGTATCAGGAATAACTTTTCCAGTATTTAATTGACTGCTAAGAATCAAGCAGAAGAATGATTGTAACAAAAAAGGAAATGTGATTGATCCAGTGCCAATTAGTGTATAAAGATATGACCCTTTAATAATTATGAGTTCAATAGCTGTGATTGACAGGCTGAAGATCAAGTCATCCTTTCAGTATGGGAAGTAAAAATATGGTTGGTTTAGTTTTTTTTGTTTAATAGCATATCAACCCTTATAGGTTATTTAATGCCAAAACCACTCTTGTAAAATAACAGTAGTGGTACTATTTAACCCATAGCTGGGAGGGTAAGGGGCTTCATACCTTTCCCAAGGGTATTTGCCCAAAAGTGAACGTAATAGCGCAACTGGAGTATGAACTCACCTACTACAATTCCGCAGTCCAATCTTTCAATCAATAAGATATTTATCTTCATGAGAAATCTGTTTGGAGGTGCCCATGGTGTAGTTGTTATCGTCGTAGGAACTGAACACGGCGACACGAGTTCAAATCCTGGACAAGACTGATTGCATTTCACATAGCACTAATATCCTTGGGAAAGGTATGAATCCAATTATTCTCCCTCCAGCTATGGGTAAATAGTAGGACAGACTAGGTTCTTCAGCCTTGGTTAGGCAACTAGTCTAGGAGAAGGAAAACTCTGAATTCAAACCTTTTAAACTCCACATAAATATTGACCTTGTGTCATATCCTGCCCGAGCGGAGGGGTTGGTAAATAGGACAATTGCGCAGTCCATCGCTTTAACCATTACACCATGAGGACATCCCCCATAAAAATATAGGAAATAATAGGATGATTTTGCTTGGTTGGAAGATTGTTAAGTGATGAGAGAGATTCAAGCAGGAAACAGTTGTATTTTTAAAGGTCGAGCATTTATTGCCCTCTTCCCTATAGGCTTAAAAAGATTAAGACGTAAACAGTTTCTATACATAATGAAATAATCTCACAGAAACAGATGGTCATGCCTTGAAGGTCATCATGTTTAGAAGTCCCTTTGACGAGCCTTCAGGTCACCCTTGATTATGGTCGCCAACTTTACTTAATTATAAAAAAATAAATAAAAGAGGACTGAATATAAAAGGACTGGATAAAAAATAAAAAGGGACTGAAAATAAAAGGACTAGATAAAAAATAAAAAGGGGACTAAATATAAAAGGACTAGAAAAAAATAAAAAGGGAGGGAATATAAAAGAACTAGATAAGAAAAATAAAAGGGGACTGAATATAAAAGGACTGGATAAAAAATAAAAAGGGACTGAATATAAAAGGACTGGATAAAAAATAAAAAGGGACTGAAAATAAAAGGACTAGAAAAAATAAAAGGGGAGGGAATATAAAAGAACTAGATAAGAAAAATAAAAGGGGACTGAATATAAAAGGACTAGATAACAAATAAAAAGGGGACTAAATATAAAAGGACTAGATAAAAAAAAATAAAAGGGGACTGAATATAAAAGGACTAGATAAAAATAAAAAGGGGACTGAATATAAAAGGACTAGATAAAAAAATAAAAAGGGGACTAAATATAAAAGGACTAGATAAAAAATAAAAAGGGACTGAATATAGAAGGACTAGATAAGAAAAATAAAAGGGGACTGAATATAAAAGAACTACATAATAAATAAAAAGTAAAAGGGAACTGAAGAAACAAAGAAAGAAATGAAAGTAAGACAAAGTACAGCAGGCAAAGAGAAAGAAAACAAAGAGACTAAAAAAAGAAAAAGAAGGAAAAAAGAATTATGAAGGAAAGAAAAGACGAGAGAAGGAAAGAAAAACTTTCTCCTCCCTATGAAATGATGGTTTTGAAACCCGCAGAAAAGGGTGATCTAAGACGATTAAAAACAGCAGATTAATCAACATGTTTAAACAAACATCTTTGACAGTATCTTTTTATCATCTCAGATAAAGTGATAACCTTTTAGGATGCACCTGAAAGCAAAGATGATATCAATAACTAAAGAAGTGAAAAGCACTTACTTGACATTTTCCAGCCAGTGGAACCAGGTGCTGTTGTGATGATCAGGGATTAGTCGCAGCATGTCATCATTTACAGCCTAGAGAAAAGAAAAAAAAAAAAAATATATATATATGTTTACATACACAAATCATCATATACAGAAAAAATTCATATACTTGTTATCACAAATATGAAAAAAATTGATAAAAAGAGATATATATATATATATAGAGAGAGAGAGAGAGAGAGGGAAGTCCTGTTAATTTTTTTTGTGTTTTTTGATTTTATCAAAAACACATAACAGGATGGAAATAAATTTATAATCCTAATGTGACCGGTATGTTGTTTTTTCTTAATGAAATTATTGCTCGGTAAATGTTCACTCTTGAATAGTTTTCTTGTCCTGATGGAAATACTCTCAACTCCGGTTTAACTGGACCAAATAATACTTATATATATATATATATATATATAAAAACGTATTAGTTATTACATAAAAACCAAAAAAAAAACAAATATATATACCCCAAGGAAAAAAATATCCACACACACAAGTCAACACATAAAAAAAAACATATATATATATATATATTTCATTAAGAAAAACAACAAACCAGTCACATTAGGATTATAAATTTATTTCCATCCTGTTACACATTTTTGAAAAATTCAAAAACACAATAAAAATTTAACAGGACTTCTTCAGATCCTATGGATAAAAAAAACTAGAATAGACACAGAAAAATGTGGGAGGGGATAGAAGAGGGGTGAAGAGTTATCTCCTGATTTAGCCCACTTCCATTTTTTATTTTATTGTCAGTTAGAATTATAGTAAATTTATTTTTAAAAAATTCTTTTCCTGATGGAATTACTGGTTTAACTGGACCAAATTATATATATATATATATATATATATATATATATATATATATATATATATATATATATATTACATACACATACACGCATATTACACTCGTTACCACAAAAATAGCAAATACGTACTAAGTAAGTAAAAGCTAAGTTGGCAACCATAGTCGTGGGCAACCCAAAAGCTCCCTTTTCAATTGCTACTACACCAAGGTGTAGGAGAGGGTGCTACTTTTTTCCCTGGATTGCTCCACTTTATCCTTGATCTGTACCTTATAATGCTGAGTGTTAAGCAAAGAGGTATTAAGTACCATTTTTTGAGTCTTTGGTATGACTCGACTTGAGATTGAACCCCAGTCTCTTGGACCATTGGTGAACACTCTACCACTAGGCCAATACTAGTTATTACATAAAACACACACACATTATATATATATATATTAGTTGTAGGTCCAAAGAGAGAATAAAAATATTTTAAGATAGGTAGGTCCATGAAGAGATTTATTTATTTATTTATTTTTAATAAATTCATCATCATCATCATCATATCGTGCTGGCAGCACGGATATCCCTGACCCTCTCTCGCCACTCCTCCCTATCGTTCATCGCCCTAGGTAGGTCTTCAGGACAGCAACCTGTATCCTCACATAGCTGCTGAATGTACGTTCGTGCTGGTCGTCCTGCTTTTGCGCGGCCATGTGTGGGGATCCATAAGAGTACATCTCTTATGAGTTCATCTCTGCTTCTCCAGCAATGTCCTGCATGTCTGGTTCGCCTAACTTGAATAGTTTTCGTGATAGGGGGCAGGTGGCCGTACAGTTGGTGTCTTGTGGGGTGTTGCTGCCAGGACTTGTTCAGGATTGCACGCAGCATTCTTGTGTAATTGCCATCTAGTTTCTTCTCCAGCCGTTTTGTTAGCGTCCATGTAGTGCATCCATATAGCAGTATCGATGTGACCGCTGCCTGGAAGAAACTGCGTTTCATTTTATCGGTTAGGTCTGATTTCCATATAGTCGATAGTCTATTGATAGCTGTCCATGCTTTCGTTAACCTCGTTTCGATGTCCTTTTCGGTTGATTCGACGCTGCTTCCTAGGTACGTGAATTTGTCTACTAGTTCAAGAGGGGTTCCTTTTAGAGTGGAGATGTCCCCCGTTTGGTTATAGCACATATATTCCGTTTTGTGTGCATTAACATGGAGGCCTATGCTTGCTGCTGCTCGTTCCAAACTATGCAGAAGTGTTTCGGCTTAAAAAATACAAATTTCTACATGGACCTACCTATTTTAAAATATATATATATATATATATTACACACACACACACACACAAGTTATCACATATAGGAGAAAAAAATATATATCCACGTATGTATGTGGTAATTTACTAAGCTTTTTGCTTAGATGTGGCACAAGGCCATATGAAAGGGGCACCCAATGAGACTCGAACTCACTCGTGTAAGTTTGCTAGTCGAGCTTGCTAACCATTACACCACCAGAGGCGCCTTCCACGTATGTATGTGTGTGATATTATGAATCTTTAGTGCGGTAGTATACAGATTTAGACGTGTGAGTATATGCATATCCCAGTGGCATATTAATAGGTGTGGGTACATTTATGTATGAGTGTATATGTACGTAAATCTATATAGGGGCCAGGATATAGTGTACAGGTGCGTTGAGTATGTATGTGTATATGTGGTCATATGTATTTTGTGGAGGAACCACTCATCTACTTCTTCCAATCTAAATGGAGATGGTCAGATGGAGCCGAGTTGTGACTTAAAAGATTTCAATTTTATTATCACAGTTTTTAGCGTGTCCTGGAGACATACAATCTGGCAATATTTTTATGACTAGTATATGGGTGGTCCAAGGCCTGAGAAAAAGAAAATATCCATCTCATATATACAAGTGTAGTTAGAGAAAGTGACTGGAGTCAAAAATGTGCTCAGAGTCTGCTAACACCCTAAGAGCTCGGATGATCAGCTAGAATCTGGCAACATAGAATTCATGTTATATTCTCATGTGCTGTATCATAACAACACAATAATAAAGACAGACGCAGGAAGTCTTCTTTATAAAAATATACCTCTCACTTTATTGCAAGGGTTCGAAAGGGTTGTTCAAGGTTTGCGTGTGAGAGGGAGCTGTAGACCGAACATAAACTGTAATATTTTGACCCCACTGTTATGGCCGTCAGCGTTGTGTCTTTCTTGTTCTCCAGGGCTGCTCAACTCAGTGCCCACTCTATCTTTGAAATCGAATGTTTAATCATCATCAAGTGGAAATAACTGTCATGCAGTTCACAGGTCACTCTCTTCCAGTGCATCACTCTGTAGTGGCACAGTGGGACCTTCACCTTGTCCCATATTATCAGCCTTAATCTGCCCACGCGATCTTTTGATTACTGGCCATTGGAATGTGTCACTTCCTTCCGGTGCATCACCTTGGAATAGCATTTTTGGGCCAGGTCGAAGGTCAAAATATTAGAATTCACACCTGACGCATGGAGGAGAGAACAGTGCCAAAAGAAGGTCCAAAGTGACATGCACCCCTCCATCAGTGAGCGAGAACAGTCCTTCAAACCTTGAATTCAACTTTTTCCCCCCCCTTTGCCTTTTGTGAGCAATAAACACAGCGGGAGGTCACACAAAGTTAGCAAATGCACTGAAGGGGCAAGGTGTAATACACACACAAATAAATATATATATATATATATATATATATATATATATACACACACACACACACCAGTTATCACATATAGGAGGGAAAAACACACATACACACACTGATTATCACAAACAGGAAAAGAAAAAAAAAAAAAAAACACAAACACACACATTAGTTATCACACACAGAAAAAAAACTATATATATATATATATATATATATATATATATATATACACACACACACACACACACACATACAAGTTATCACATATAGAAGGGAAAAACTCATATACACACTGATTATCACAAACAGGAAAAGAAAAAACAAAAAAACACGAATACACACATTAGTTATCACACACAGAAAAAAAAGTGTGTGTGTGTATATATGTATATATATATATACACACACACACACACACACACACACACACACACACACTAGTTATCACATAAAAAGAACACATACACACATATATACACACTAGTCATCACATATAGAAAAATTTTATAGATATGTTTGAATTTCTAGATCATTTTTAAAAAAATGAAATTATACAATATAACAAAGTTGTTTAAAGATTAAATGTTTTCCTCACTGACCAGGCCAACATATTCACAGGTGCTTAAACATTACCACATGAACTACTTGTCTTGGAATTTTCCTCATCATAGTACATACTTAAAAAAAATCTGATAATCTGAGAAACTTCTTCCAGCATCTCCAGATATTTTGTTCAGGATAATCACTCAAAATTCAGTTCTGTTTAATAATACTTTTGAATTAAAAGTATTTTCTTACCTGTAATGCTTCTGTGGCCATACTTTTGCAGTCCAAGAACCATTGCTCTTTTAAAAGTGGTTCCACAATATCCTGAGACCGACTAAAATAACAAAAAATAAAATGAATACAAATGCCATTAATAAAAAAAAACAACAAAAAACAAATAAAAAACACCACTTTGGCTTGGTTTCTTCATTTAATAACATATCAACCTTTGTGGGTTATTTAATGCCAAAGCCATCCTTGTAGAAGTACAGGTCATTAGTAAGTAAAGTTGGCGACCTTAGTCGAGGGCAACCAGACACCTGGGTTCAATCCCAGGTCGAGTCATACCAAAGATTTTAAAAATGGTACTTGGTACCTCCTTGCTTAACACTCAGCAATATTAGGTACGTATCAAGGGTGAAGTGGAGCAATCCAGAGAATGGAGCAGTGCCCTCCCCTACACCTTGGTGTAGTAGCTATTGAAATGGGAGCTTTCTGGTTGCCCTCAACTACTAATAGAGTTCATACTTTTCCCCAAGTCAGAAAATGAACATAATAATGTGACTGAAGTGCAAACTCCTAACGTCATAGTCCAGCATGTTAGCTAATACACCACAGGGACTCCCCTCAAACAAAGCTTGGATTGGTTGAGTTTGGTTTTATGGCATATCAACCTTTGTAGGTTATTTAATGCCAACTCCTCTTTATACATATATATTGAATATATATGATTTGGTTTGGTTAAGTTTTATGGCATATCAACCTTTGTAGGTTATTTAATGCCAAATCCTCTTCATACATGTATATTAAATATATATGATTTGGTTTGGTTGGGTTATATGGCATATCAACCATTGTAGGTTATTTAATGCCAATTCTTTTTATACATATATATTAAATATATATGATTTGGTTTGGTTGGGTTTTATGGCATATCAACCATTGTAGGTTATTTAATACCAAATCCTCTTTATGCATATATATTGAATATATATGATTTGGTTTGGTTAAGTTTTATGGCATATCAACCATTGTAGGTTATTTAATGCCAAATTCTCTTTATACATATATATTAAATATGTAGGACTTGGTTTCGTTGGGTTTTATGGCATATCAACCTTTGTAGGTTATTTAATGCCAAATTCTCTTTATACATATATATTAAATATATATGATTTGGTTTGGTTGGGTTTTATGGCATATCAACCAGTGTAGGTTATTTAATGCTAAATCCTCTTTATATATATATATATATATATTAAATATATATGATTTGGTTTGGTTTTATGGCATATCAACCTTTATAGGTCATTTAATGCCAAATCCACTTTCATGTGAATAGTTCTATTTCAAACAATTAATTTTAGCATGAGTACACAGTTTGATTGTCAAAAACATTTCTATTTCAAGCTATTCAGTTTATTCAAACAGTTCTAATTCAATTTAGTATAAGTACAGATTTTGTTTACACATAGTTAAATGTCAAAACAGTTCTCAGTTTAGCATAAGCACACAGTTTAAATATAAATACAGTTTGTCAAAAACATTTCTATTTCAAGCTATTCAGTTTAGACAAACAGTTCCAATTCAAACAATTCAGTTTAGCATAAGTACGCAGTTAGATCTATTTAACTCATAGATAGGGCCCTATCAGGTGCTACCATTTCAGGCCAGAGCAGACCTGGGAGCAATGGCAATGAAGGGGTACTCTGCATTCCCCAAAGCTGCAGTATTACTGGAACCTCACCATTAGATTGTTTAGTGTCATATCTAGGACACTCATTGGCATGTGGAGGGAGGGGTCTTACCCCTCTGCAGAGGCGCAGTCAGTGTATTCTACAGACCCAGCCAACTGGGCAACACTAAGCTTTGAAAAAACAAAAATCGTGCTTCTCATGAAGCTTATCTTATTAAAAGATAAATAGCAGCTCACCCATAGGGCTCGAGATTAACATTGTCCTGTTGTCCCAAAGATACTAGAATATTTATTGGAAATACGAAGCCACCTTTCCATCAAGTCCCCACAGGACAGTTAAGTTTGAGTTTTGTTTAATGGCATATCAACCTCTGTGGGTCATTTAATACCAAAATGGTTATTTTGAATTTCAGTCATTAAAGTAGTGGTTCTATAGAGATGTTTGGTTATATCTTGCTGAAAAAGTTGCTTTTTTTTTTTTTAAATAAGAAAATTAAAAATGTTTTCAGGGTTTGTATTCTTAAAGATGTACAGGACAGTTTAAAAAAAAAAAGGAGGTATAACCAGTTATTAACTCATAATATATTCTGCTTCATTCCACTGCAAGGCAGAATTCAAACCCTGCTTAACACCGCTTATATATCACTATATAAGAGTGATCTCCCTTGTTTTCGTTTATTGTCATGATTGAAAACACTGTTGGGGCAATGAAAAATCAGAAAATAAGTCATTTTTCATCAAATTGTTGAATTAATAGATAATGTAGTGCCAGCAATCGGTTTGAATTAAAGAGTCAAAGGATGTAAGGTTATTCTCCTTTCAAATTCATCCAAATAAGGAGCAGGGGGGGGGGTCTTTGTTTAATGGCGTATCAACCTTTGTGGGATATTTAATACCAAAGCCATCCTTGTAGAAGAACAGTAGTGGTACTATGATGGTCATTCAAAATGTTCTGAGCCTCACCCAGAAAGAATAGATAGGAATAATAATAGATAAATAGACTTTGGCTTTTTTTAATGACTTATCAACTTTTGTGGGTTATTTAATGCCAAAGCAATCCTTGTAGAAGAGAAGAACAGTAGTGGTATTAACTAAAGCTGGGAGGATAAGGTGGTTCATATTTGAAATCTGTGAACATTTTTTACAATGGGTTAAAGAATAGAGGCCGGGTTTGGGGGGAGGATTTCTATTATTGTTTGGATTTTAAAAAAATAATAAATAAATAAATAAAATAAAAAATAAAATAAGATTTTTTTGTTTAGACTGTAAAACCATAATCAGTTTTTTTTTTTTTTTTTCTTTTTTGCTTCTTATGCTCCCTAATTTTGTATCATCAATTAAAAATATTGTTTTTAACTTTTTTCAACAATTTGAAAACTTGCCTATATTTCACACATGAAAAAAAAAATGTCTTGAAAAAAAAAAAAAAAAAAAAAAAAAAAAAAAAAAAAAATTGATCCACAATTGAAGTCTGATCCGCCATTTGCCAATCATTCCTACCAAATATTTCCTATGTCTGGCAGGTTTTCCTGCATCGGAATTTGAAGTCTGATCCACCATTTGCCAATCATTCCTACCAAATATTCCCTATGTCTGGCAGGTTTTCCTGCATCGGAATTTGAAGTCTGATCCACCATTTGCCAATCATTCCTACCAAATATTCCCTATGTCTGGCAGGTTTTCCTGCATCGGAATTTGAAGTCTGATCCACCATTTGCCAATCATTCCTACCAAATATTGTTCAATTGAGGCTTCATTGTTTCTTAAACAAAAAAAAAATTCACAGAAACCACAATTTCCAGACTAAAATAGACCAAAATAAATATCATTTATTTCCTCAACATTTGAACCCTTTTCCTTGTTTTGAGTGCCACATGCAATTCTCAGTATTTTCTGTGGCTCTCAAACCACATTTAAAATAAAGGATAAAATCCTGTAAAAATGTTTGAGTAGACAGCGAATTCATGTTTAACACTCAAAGAGGGAATATGATGTTTTTATTGTGCTTCTAACAAATATAGATGATAAAAAAAAAAAAAAAATTTATTTTAGAACAATTAGAAATGTTTTTCAAATCAGTCTAAATTGTTTCAGGACAGTTAAAATTGATTTGGGAACAATTCTGGAAAAATAAAAAAACATAAAAAATCTTAGTGCGGACCCCCTCCCCATTCGATCAGGATTTTGCTTCTGCCCCAAAATATACGCATTTCTTTTGAGATCTAAAACTGAACTCCTCACTTTTAAATTCATTAAGATAGTCATGGTTTTCCTGCATCGGAATTTGAAGTCTGATCCACCATTTGCCAATCATTCCTACCAAATATTCCCTATGTCTGGCAGGTTTTCCTGCATCGGAATTTGAAGTCTGATCCACCATTTGCCAATCATTCCTACCAAATATTTCCTATGTCTGGCAGGTTTTCCTGCATCGGAATTTGAAGTCTGATCCACCATTTGCCAATCATTCCTACCAAATATTCCCTATGTCTGGCAGGTTTTCCTGCATCGGAATTTGAAGTCTGATCCACCATTTGCCAATCATTCCTACCAAATATTTCCTATGTCTGGCAGGTTTTCCTGCATCGGAATTTGAAGTCTGATCCACCATTTGCCAATCATTCCTACCAAATATTCCCTACGTCTGGCAGGTCGGCTGGGGGAAAAGGTACATGCAGTGGTAGTCTATGGGATCAGGGTAAACATTCATCATCATCATGTCGTGCTGCTAGCACGGATATCCCAGACCCTCTCTCGCCACTTCTCCCTATCGTTCATCACCTCTGGTAGGTCTTCAGAGCTACATCCCGTATCCTCACATAGCTGCTGTATGTATGTTCGAGCTGGTTGTCCTGCTTTTGCCTGTCCATATGTAGGGGTCCATAGGAGTACATCGCTTATGAGCACGTCCCTGCTTCTCCAGCAGGTTCAATTTCATATACAAGACTTCAAGAGTCAGTAATAAAATACTCTCTAGGTTTAGGTTATTTGGTTAAATGGCATATCAACCTTTGGCGGTTATTTAATGCTAAATTCTCCTTATACATATCTGTATTACATATATATATATTTACCAACTTCTCCGCTCAGGCAGGATATGACACAAGGTCAATTTTTAAGTAGAGTTTAACAGGTTTGCATTCAGAGTTTTCCTTCTCCTAGACTAGTTGCCTCACTAAGGCTGAAGAACCTAGTCTGCCCTGCTATTTACCCATAGCTGGAGAGAGAATAATTGGATTCATACCTTTCCCAAGGGTATTAGTGCAAGGTGAAATATGTATTACATATATGATTTTTAAATGAATAGTCAATAGGTACTACCTATCTGGGTCAAGGTGGATCTGGAAGTAATGGTAATGAAGGGGTACACTACATTCTCTAAAGCTCCAGGGCTGGAGCCTTACTATCAAGATCATTTAGTGTCACATCCTAAACACTTGCTGAGGTGGGGGAGGAGTCTTACTTTAGACCCTTCTGCAGAGATGCAGTTGATGTATTCTACATCCTTCAGCCGACAGGGTGTGCTAGTCTTGAAAACAATTTTTTTTTTTTTATTATATTGATCAATTTTGACCAAGTTATTTTTATCTTATCTTGATCTTAAACTTTTGAAATGAAATTTATTTGTACCTGCATAGCGGAAGCATCATTACATGATCTTGGGATCCCCTATAAAATCCTTTTTCTTTAAGGGCATCCACAATGGCAGTTCTGGCATCAAATCTTTTCATACCCTGAAAAAAGAGAAAAAAAGAAATAAAAATATTTACACAAAAAATAAAATATAAAGGTCATTCAAAAAATATTTTGGTAATAGGAAGTATTGTTTACAGTTGTATCTTTTTCAAAGAAATCAACAGTGATGAGTCCTTTTATGTCTCAGAAGTCCGTCACAGCATGACCTTATTTACTGACTAGTTTGCTTGGAACCATTTCTTTTCTGGAGGGCCATTGTGTTTTCACTCATTCACTCAATCTATTGAAGCCCAATTGACTTAGGCTATAGAATAGACTGACTGCACTTCTATAGGTGGAGATTTGGGGAATGCGGAGTACCCTTCATTATCTTTGTCCCCTGTCCTACTCTGACCTGGAGTGGTAGCACCTGATAGGGTCTTATCTATAAGTCAAATAGAACAAACTAAGAGTGCAAACAAATAACTGATGTCAGATTGTGGCTGTTAACACAGCAATACTTGAAACCAGGAAAGAGCTCAGGCTTATTTATAAAATGAGTATATATATATTTTCAATAAAAATGTATAAAGAGGATTTGGCATTACATAACCTCCAATGGTTCATATGCCATCAAACCAAACCAAATCATATATATTTAATATATATGTATAAAGAGGATCTGGCATTAAATAACCTACAATGGTTGATATGCCATAAAACTCAACCAAACCATATATTTTTAATATATATGTATGAAGAGGATTTAGCATTAAATAACCTACAATGGTTGATATGCCATAAAACCAAACCAATGTATATATTGATCAATCATAGTCTGATATATACAAGTGTTAATCAATAAATAAGGTGAATTTTGCCAAAGGAACTGTTTATTGTTGCATGTTTCTTTTAAAGAAATCAAGTGATAGGTCCCTTTCATGTCTCAGAACACTGTCTATATTACCTTCTCCTGTTCAAGCCTGGAGCACTGTGATTCATTTGCCACTTTTTTGAATAACCACAAAACATATTTTTAGCAAGATTAAAATAATTTTTGCTACAAAACAATTCCAAACATTGCAGAATTTACACTTATGGATCAAAATTAAAAAAGAAAGGAAAAAAAAATTGCTATTAAAAAAAAAAATTCTTATTTATTAAACCACCCTTGTATTATCATTGCCAAACTATATGATTGTTTTTATATTGTATGGAAAGCCTTAAGAATGTAAATCGAATGATGGGCTTATGAATCAGGAATAACCCCCAGAGTGTTTGGGAGCCCATTGCTAAACATCAGCGTCCTGGAGATATTCCTAGCAAGTCAAGAATTTAGTGACCCAAGGGTAATCAGATAGCTACTTGGACAAACTTAGACAAGGAGCTTTCTTTTTGCTCACCACCCATCTTAAGGGCCCTATTAATCAACACATACCATCTTTCTGTAGATTTATATATGACGTTTGTCTGGAGTGCTTTGGTACAGTAACACATAAAAAAAAAGATAAAACTGAAGGAAAACAAACCGAATAGACGACAGGTACAGAAGGGATTTCAACATGAATGAAATGCATGTGGAACCACCATTCCCATGTGATTATGCAACATCAAGAAACGGTTGCTATGACATCAATGGCCAAAAATAAATACATTTTTAAAAAAATCACAAACTGCACTAAAAATGAAGATGAACAAACGTCCAATGTAATCTCTGCTTTTAGTTGATCTGGTATATATATATATATATATATATATATATATATATATATATATATATATATATATTTCTTTTGAATACCCTGTCCGGTGGCAAAAGCTGCTTGGTAGCACCAGGAGTAGCAGTACCGCCTTGAGCTACCGAAACTGTGTTATCACCCTGGTTGGCGGTTGATGAGGGCAGGGTATCGCACGTGCTTTCACACGTTGTATGATGAAAAAAAAAAAAAAATTCTTATCCACTTCAGATATAAAATA
Source organism: Sepioteuthis lessoniana (assembly GCA_963585895.1). Classification (NCBI taxonomy): domain Eukaryota; kingdom Metazoa; phylum Mollusca; class Cephalopoda; order Myopsida; family Loliginidae; genus Sepioteuthis; species Sepioteuthis lessoniana. The sequence goes on from OY757947.1 coordinate 11,568,851, forward strand.
TTAATGACTACACACTCTGATCAAATTTTAATGATAGAGAAAAGAAGGATGCATTACATACCTCAAACTGAGGGGGCACATTCGACATCTTTCCTTCTCCATTGATAACTGTCTGAGTGATTGGTAAGTCATGTTGGAGACCTATTTCATAATCAATATGATCATGTGCTGGCGTGATTTTGACAGCACCTGATAAAGAAAAAAAGAAATGTTCCCACATGGTGCGGAAATATAGATGCCACAGTGTATGGCACAAAATAAATAAATAAATAAAAAAATTTTTTAAAATTAATTCTCAGATTAAGAAGCCTCATCTCAAAATGTTTCCAATCAAAGACAAAATAAAATAAAATAAAAAAATAAATAAAATATATTTCAAAATCTCACTGGGAGTGGGGGACAATCTTAGCCCTTTGCAAATTGATCGACTGATTTTAACAGCATGTCAACCTGTCTAAGCTTATTTTATGTCTTGGTGGTTGGTTGGGTTTAATGGCATATCAAACGTACGTTATTTAACACCAAATCCATTTTTATGCAAATAGTTTTATTTCAAACAATTCAGTTTAGCATGAGTACACAGTTTAATTGTCAAAAACATTTCTATTTCAAGCTATTCAGTTTATTCAAACAGTTCTAATTCAACTAATTTTGTTTACACACAGTTAAATGTCAAAACAGTTCTATATTAAACAATTCAGTTTAGAGTAAGTACAGTTTCAATGTCAAAAAACAATTCCATTTCAAACAATTCAATTTAGCATAAGCACGCAGTTTAAATGTAAGTACGGTTTAATTGTCAAAAACATTTCTATTTTAAGTTATTCAGTTTAGTCAAACAGTTCTAATTCAAACAATTCAGTTTAGCATAAGTATTCAGTTCTATTTAACCCATAGATAGGGCCCTATCAGGTGCTACCATTCCAGGCCAGAGTGGACCTGGGAGCAATGGCAATGAAAGGGTGCTCTGCATTTCCCAAAGCTACAGCATTACTGGAACTCTCACCATCAGATTGTTTAGTGTCATATCCAGGACACTCATTGGCAGGGTCTTACTCCTCTGCAAAGGTGCAGTCGGTGTATTCTACAGCACCAGCTGACTGGGCAGATGTCTTTGCGATTTGTATCTCCCATAAACAGACCTAAAATTTTCCCTCTATCAAGAGAAAAGCTGAGTGAGAGTTGGGACAAACCACTCTCCCATAACCCAGGTAGACTCAGCAGAAAAGCCATTATCTAGTTTTAAGAAGTGTAGAAAATATGAGTCAAGTTCAAAATCGAGTCAATTTTTTAAACTTTAGTTTAGGCAAAAGAGGACAGACTGGGCTCTCTAGTATAGGTGAGCAATCAGTCATTTGTTTGTTCCGAGTTAAATGGTTATACATATATCATTTGTGAGTGAATAGCTTATTGGTAATTTTATTTTATTTCTAACAATTCAATTTAACATAAGTCACTTCTTTGCACACAGTTTAAAATGGTCAAAAGGTTCTATTTGACCCATAGGATCTTATTTGGTACTCCTACTCTGGGTCAGATTGGACCAGGGAGTAAGGGCAATGAAGGAGTACTCCGCATTCCCCAAAGCACCAGCACTGGAACCTCACCATGAGATGGTTTAATGTCATATCTTGAACACTCGTTTATGGTGGGTTTTACACACTTACAGAGATGCAGTTTGTGTATTTTACAACTCCAGCCAATTAGGCTTTGAGACCTTGAGCAAACCACTCTCCCATAACTATTTTACCCTGGCAGTAGCAGTAAAAATACATTATCCCCCATGATCTTGACAAGTTCCAATCAAGAGACTGAGTGAATGAACACTATCCCATGATGATTTCTTGCTGAGATAGTAGTAACAAGAAGCCAGAATCAACATTGAAAAAAGTCAATAATACCAAAATTGGGTGTCTAAATTTCTGAGATGATGCTTGATGATTTTTATCATTAAGAGTTTTCGGATTAATGTCTTCATCTTTATTGTTATTTCCACATTGTTTCAGCTGATATGTCCTCTGGCCTTCTCCAGGTGTTTGTCGTCCTCGGGAACCTACACAGAACTCCAAACTATGTCCTTTATTGAATCCACAGGGGTCGCCTGTTCCAATTCTGTTAACCATAACTGGGTACAAGTGTTAAGTATTCCTGTATTGTTACTCACCTGTAGTAAGGATTGAACATGCAACCTCCAGATGATTGTCTCCTTAGAAGCTTAGGGAACCAACGCCTATAACTGTTATGCTACGTGTCCAGCCAGAGGACATATCGGACGAAACATTGTGGAAATAACCATAAAGATGAAGACAATAATCCGAAAACCCTTAATGATAAAAACTAATTGGGTGGTTGATTTTAAAGGTATGTCATTCCATCTAGGGTTATTTTATGCCTATAGGTTAGGGAATCATATTTATGTTACATCTATATTTACATTTTTATACAGTTGTTTCTTAAGTTTTTTTTTTTGTACATCGTCCTACTGAATAAAAATAAGTTACAATTAAATGATATCTAGTAGTATTTCTATCTAAACCGGGACATTGGCCCAGCAGTTAGAGTGTTCGCCAATGGCTCGGGAGACGTGGGTTCAATCCCAGGTCGAGTCATACCAAAGACTTTAAAAATGGAACTTGATACCACCTTGCTTAACACTCAGCATTATAAGGTACGGTTCAAGGGTAAAGTGGAGCAATCCTGGGAATGGAGTAGCGCCCTCCCCTACACCTTGGTGTAGTAGCTATCGAAAAGGGAGCCTTCGGGTCACCCTCGACTATGGTCGCTAACTTTACTTTTACTTACTTATTTCTATCTAATACAAACAATTTGCAAACAGCTGTACAGTTTCATATGATTAATAATAATAATCTTTTGTAAATGATTGAACAGTTCTATTTGACCCATAGATGGGTTTATTGGTTTTGTTTTATGGCATATCAACCTTGGTAGATTATTTAATGCTAAATCTTGTTTATATGAAAATAAGCATGTAGAATTTCGAAGCAACTGGTTTGGCTTCCATTTTGTTGATAACATTTTTAAACGAGCCTGAGCTTATTTTTTCTACTCGGTTAAATGATTTCAATTAAAAATGTGGAAAGCTTCATTAATTTGTATGTCATCTTTACACGTGGCCCATGCTAATTTTCTCTGTATCATTCTAATTTTAGTATATATACCGCCCAAACTAGTACCCATAGATGGGACCCTGACAGTTACTACCACTCCGAGTCAGAGTGGACTTGGGAGTAATGGCAATGAAGAATTACTTCCCACTTTTCAGATCTCTGGAACTGGAACCTCACCATCAGATGCAGTTTAGTGTTATGCCCAGGACATCCCTTTTTGGAGGGGGCAGGGGCTTATTCCTCTGTAGGGGATACAATCAACATACTCTTAACCTCACTGACAGGGCATAAATCACTTTCAATGGGTCAGCATGGAATTTCCAAGTGTCTTGCAATGATTTTTAAAAATAAATAAAATAAACAAAACTTACCACTTCCTAATTCCTTATCGACAAATTCATCCACAATAACAGGAATCTGGCGATCTGAGAACGGATGTTGGAGTAGTTTGCCATGGAGATGAGAGTACCGTTCATCCTGAGGGTGTACAGCTACTGCTACATCACCCAGCATTGTCTCTGGACGGGTTGTTGAAACGACAATTTCTTCTTCACCTTAATTTGAAACAAAAAAATTAAAATAAATAAATAAATAAAATAAATCTTTAATAAATATATCTAAAGAATTTTCCTGCCTTTTATAATGTAGTCACTGGCAACTGCTATGATAGGTGATAACTGGTGAGTAATAAAAAAAACACACACCCCCACCTTTTTTAGCATTAGAACATTCATTTGGTTTCTTCATTTAATAGGATATAAGATTTTGAGTTATCAGAATGTGCTTGTAATATAATGATTATTGCCATCAGAAATGAACATGGCGACTCAAGAAGGCTGTGTGCATTTCACATTGCGCTAATACCCTTGGAAAAGGTGTGAATGCAACTACTGAAACCTTTTAACTGCTTGCGACAGATCTTGTCTTTCTCACTTGCCGCGTCAATACACTGGTTCGCTCAGTCCTGCTGTGAAACAACAAATACAACAACAACAACGCTGAGATTACTCCTTTTATACCAGTTCTGGCAGGCCGAAATTTGCATATGTCACCATATTTACCAACCCCTCTGCTTGGGCAGGATATGACACAAGGTCAATTTTTAAGCAGAGTTTAACAGGTTTGAATTCAGAGTTTTCCTTCTCCTAGACTAGTTGCCTCACCAAGGCTGAAGAACCTAGTCTGCCCTACTATTTATCCATAGTTGGAGGGAGAATAATTGGATTCATACCTTTCCCAAGGGTATTAGTGCTAAGTGAAATGCAATCAGTCTCGTCCAGGATTTGAACTCGTGTCACCGTGTCCACTTCCTACGACGATAACCATTACACCACGGGGACATGTCACAAACCCCGTTCCACCTGAGATGAGATGCGTGACATACAAATTGCATCCCAAGGACACTCATACTTCCAGTTTTTTCTATACTTCCAGCACTCCACACGCAAGACACATTCATGCTCATTTTGAACTTTGAGGTAAGCCATTTCACTCATCACTTCTTGCTTACTTTCTTCCTTCCTTCCTTCATTCCTTCCTTCCTTCCTTCCTTTTGGTGTTGCTTTGAAAGGAAATCATTCCACACAGTTTCATTGTCACTTTTCATTTCTCTCATTTGTCCCAGCTCACCACGTCTTTTATCCAGCCAGAGACGGTTGCTGGATTCACATAAACGTCAGTAGTTCCTCCTGCATACACAAAATGCCACTCATTGTCTCTTTGAACGACAAACCCCAGTTAGCTCATCGGAGACAGCAGTCTGCAGGTTCTGCCTTTCAATTTCACTACAACTATTCTCCCTCCAGCTATGTGTAAATAGTAGGACAGACTGGACTCTTTAATCTTTGTATAGCAACCAGTCTAGGAGAAGGAAAACTGAATTTAAACTTGTTAAACTCCACTTAGAAATTGACCTTGTGTCACAAACTGCAGAGGGGTTGGGTAAATACAAAACCTTCATGGGTCATTTAATGCCAAATCTATCCTTGCAGAAAAAAATTAGTGATACTATTTAACCCATAATTAGTGGGAGAAAGGGGATAAGGCATTTACACCTTCCCCAAAATTTGATTGCTTTGTTTAATGGCATATTAACCTTCATGTGTTATTTAATGTCAAAGACATTCTTGCAGAAAAACATTAGTGATACTATTTAACTGTGACAGTGAACAGGAATCGAGCAACAGAAATGAAGGTCCACTGTGTTCTCGCAAAAAGAGAGCCAGACTTTGTCTGTCACGTAGGGTGGAGATATAAAAAGAGAAATGACTTACCTCAGTTCAATGTGTCTTGCATGTAGAGTGCCAGTGGTAAAAAAAACATGGCTGGTTTCAGAGGAGGAATTTATAGGACACCTGTCTTGTCTCTGGTGAGATAAGATTTGTGTTGCATGCAAATTTTATTGCATAAAAAGAGCAATCCCAGTAGCAAGGGTGTTTTTTTTAATTTTCTACAGACTACCAGACAGAATTGGTTTCTTTGCTTAATGGCATATCAACCTTCATGGATTATTTAATGCCACAGCCATCCTTCTAGAAGAACAGCAGTGGTACTATTTAACCCATAGCTGGGAGTATAAGGGGGCTCATACCTTTCCCAAGGGTATTTGTCCAAAAGTGAACATAATAGCACGACTGGAGTTTGAACCCGCTTTCTACAATTTTGCAGTCAGGTGCTTTAGTACCAAACAGATCGAGCAAACAAAAGTAATGAAGTTGGAGAGGAAAGAGGAAAACAAATCACAGAATCCATTTCCTTCCATCTTGCAATTGCCAACTAGTCCTGACTGCCTAGTAATTTCCTTTGGTCCACTAACAACTAAAAAAGCTACATTAACCCAAAACTGGGTTGCAAGGATAAGGGGTTCACATTTTTCCTCAAAGGTGTTAGCTCGAAAGTGAACATAATAGCACAACTGGAGTTTGAACACACTATGAATGATGCTGCACTCAGCATGTTAGTCACTATACTACTGGTACTCCTTCCACCTCAGGACTTTCTTTGGTTTCTTCTCTCCTCCCTCTATTCATTCTCTGGAGCTGTGAAAGCAGGAAGAAATCCTATCATCCATCACTTCTGGCAGATCTAGGCTCTATCTCGTGTCCGCACAGATGGAAACTACACAAGACTGTTGCATGCTGTTTTGAACAAATCCAGGAAGCAACACCCAACAAAACAGCAGCTGTACGACCACCTGCCTCCCATCTCACAAACCAACCAAATAAGATGAACAAGACTTGCAGGACACTGCTGGAGAAGCAAGGACAAACTTATAAGCACCATTCTCTAATGGACTCATGCCAGTGTTGGCTGACCAGCAAGTACTTACATTAGCTCCAATATATATATCATTATATGCAAACAAATTATTTTTACCATCAAAGTGTGATTTTTAACAAAAAAAAAAAAAAAAGATTGTTGAATTAATCAAACACTGACAAATTAATCAAATTTTGGCATTAGATAACCCATAAGGAGTTGATATGTTGTTAAAAAAAAATAAAGACAAACCACTCAATAACCCTACCACAGAACATCAGAATCATAATTGAAATTAGGAGGGTGGTGGATATTTATCGATAATTTTCGCC
>OY757947.1:11580568-11670568 GCA_963585895.1 Sepioteuthis lessoniana
CAAACACTTTTTTTCTGAGAAAAATAAGCCTTTTTTTATTTCGAGTGTCTTATCTTTTGAATGTGGACTTTGTGTGGGAACCTCAAAGAGCAAGATAAATAAATCTATTCAGCAAGTGCACTAGATAGAAAGTCGTCATTTCAATTCATGAGGTCATTTCTCAAGACCTTTCCAGTTGTCACATGTACCCATATTTACCAACCCCTTCCGCTTGGGCAGGATATGATACAAGGTCAATTTTTTTAAGCAGAGTATAACAGGTTTGAATTCAGAATTTCCTTCTCCTAGACTAGTTGCCTCACCAAGGCTGAAGAACCCAGTCTCCCCTACTATTTACCCATAGCTAGAGGGAGAATAATTGGATTCATACCTTTCCCAAGAGTATTAGTGTTATGTGAAATGCAATCAATCTCGTCCAGGATTTGAACTCGTGTCGGCGTGTCCATTTCCTATGATGTTACATGTAACTATTTGGTTTACTTTCTTTGTTTGATGGCATATCAACCTTCAGGGGTTATTTAATGCCAAAGCCATCCTTGTAAAAAACAGTAGTTTACATCATTTCACTCATAACTGGAGGGGATAACGGGGTTCAATACCCTTTCTCAAGGGTATTAGTCCAAAAGTGAACGATAGTATGACTGGAGTTTGAACTCACTTCACAGTCCAACACTTAAGTCATTAAGACTTCCCCATTATATGCACGTGTTCTTCAGTGCTTGATGTGTAACTGTCATTTTAATGCACCTGTATAAGTCATACTTGATAACTTATTGATTTTGAGGTTTGTGACCTTTTCATCTCTGTACTTTGAACATGAACTCCATGACCTTGTTTCCTGTGAGCCCAGTTTGGCCTTCTGGTTCTAAGTTTGGTACAAGGCCCTCCTCTCCAAGCGCCTATTTCAGCACATAAGTTATATAACAATACGAGTGTAATGATATACAAAATGTCTCTACAACACTTGAATGGCTCAGATCTGAAATGTTCTCACAACAGATATTCAGATTGAAACTATACAACAATATTCAGAGTGTAGAAAATTGTATACGTTATAGCAGGGATCTCTCAAACAAACATCCCACAAACTACTTTTTGATTGCACATACCAGAACAAATTTTGTGACTAATGTTTCCCCCCAAAACTGGTAATTTGTACCTCTGACCATAAAAATAAATCTGAGCGTCCAAAATTTATCTCTTGGCATAATATAGCCCTAGATTGATTGATTTAACAGCATATCAACCCATCATAATATCTTCCTAAAAGTAGGTAATTTATCCTTCTCCCCAGACTATATTTCTTTCCAAAGGATGTTGTTTTCACTTCAAGATCAAGAGCTGAAAAGTTTGTTTGGGTTTTATGGTATATCAACCCTTGTAGGTTATTTAATACCAAATCCATTTTTATACAAATAAACAATTCTATTTCAAACAATTTTGTATGAATCCAATTATTCTCCCTCCAGCTATGAGTAAATAGTAGGGCAGACCGAGTTCTTCAGCCTTGGTGAGGCAACTAGTCTAGGAGTTCAAAATTCTGAATTCAAACCTGTTAAACGCTACTGAAAAATTGACCTTGTGTCATAACCTACCCGAGCAGAAGGGTTGGGTAAATATTGTAAAATTAGATCAAGGAGAAACACGGGTGATTGGGATGATCGAACTCACATCCTCCCGATCGTGAATTATGTTTGGCATCAGCACGCACGTAATTACAACATTGTGCGATTGACCCGGATGTGGCATGATTATATAAGTCCTGCCTGAATGCACCGGAGTGAGAAAGCGTTTTGAGTCTTGGGGACACACAACAAGAGACGAGCTTGTGTGTAGGACTGCTGGAGAAGATTGTTGAGGAAGAAAAAGGAATATTTTCAGCGTAGAAACTCGGTTGCCCACCTACTAATGAAATTGATTCCATGTGTTCTTTTCTTTCTGTTGCTGAGGAGGCATACCATCCATCCCCCTCTTCTTTCAGAGTCATGGTGGAACTAAAATCTGTCTTTTTCCTCTTACATGTGTCCATTCTTCCGGTCCCTACAAATCTCATAATGCCCTGTCCCGAGGAGGCAACTCCCTTTTTATCCCTTGAGGGAATAACTGATATTTTTTTCATTAGGTCTGATCCCTAACAAGAACACATGGATATTTTTTCTTAACATGAGATGGGGATAGATTTGACAACTCATTGGTGTGGAGGATATACTCAAAATCACAGACATATTGGCATGGGGAAGGTGTACCTGAGATGACAGACAATTAATATGCACCACAGAACATGAGGAAATTTGTTTTGTTTCATAAAATAAGAAAGATTCCTCAACTCATATTGACATACGATTAGTACAAATAGAAATATTACTATAAAATAAAGAAATAATGTGCTCTTACCTCAATATCAGATATGGCCGATTGAAGATGACATGACCAGTTTACCAAGCGGTTACTTCTGTAGATCAAACCCTCTTCGTGGAAACGGACAAAAGCCTCTACCACAGCTTCAGAAAGTTTCTGAAAAAGTTAAGACATGAATAAAAGTAAGCGACTGTAGTCGAGGGCGACCCGAAGGCTCCCTTTTCAGTAGCTACTACACCGAGGTGTGAGAGAGGGCGTTAATCCTTTCCCTGGATTGCTCCACTTTACCCTTGATACATACCTTATAATGCTGAGTGTTAAGCAAGGCGGTATCAAGTACCATTTTTTAAGTCTTCAGTATGACTCAACCTGGGACTGAACCCCGGTCTCCCGGACCATTGGCAAACACTCTACCCACTAGGCCAATGAGCCGGTTAAGACATGAATAAAGACATAAATAAACTATAAATAATAAAAAATACTGGGGGAGGGGGGCAATGCACCCTAGGTGGTAGAGGAGACCAAGTACAGAAAGTAAACAATGACATCGAAAACTCTAGATTGCACGCAGTTCTATGGTATCAAGTAATCCAATCTAATACAAATAATTTTCAAAACGGATCTACTTGACCCATTAATGGGACCTTAATAGGTACTATCACACAGAGTGGACCTGGAAGTAATAGCAACTAAGCGGTGACTACACACTCCCCAGAGCTCCAAGACTGGAGGCTCACCATTAAATGCAGTTTAATGTCATACCTAGGACACTTAAGATATTGGATTTTGTACTATATATGTATTTACCTAACCCCTTGGCACAAGCAGGGTGTGACAGTAGGTTAATTTTTTAAGCAGAGTTTTATAGGTTTGAATTCAGAGCTTTCCTTCTCTTAAACCAGTTGCCATACCAAAATTAAAGAGCCCAGTTTGCCTAAATAGTTGGATTCATGCCTTTTCCAAGAGTATTAGCATTATGTGAAATACAGACAGCCTTGTTCAGGATTTGAACTCAGGTTGCCATGTCTAATTTCAATGATCATAACCATTGTACCACAAGCACCACTATGTTGTATTATACATTGATTGATTGATTAAGCAATCAATTTTAATGGCATATCAACCTGTCTAGAGTTATTTTATACCAAGGGGTTAGGGAATTGTGTTCATGGTACGTTTCTGTTTACATTTTTTATTTAGTTGTTTCTTAAGAATTTTTGGCACACAGTTATATGGTTTCAAGTATTCTAAACTAATACAAATAATTTGCACACAGTTGTATGGCTTCAAGTATTCTAATCTAATACAAATAATTTGCAGTTATATGGTTTCAAGTATTCCTATCTAATACTAATAATTATATACTTTCAAATAATTATTTCTATTTCATAATTCTTATTTGTTTATACACAGTTATATGGTTTCAAATAACTAATAATAATAATAATAATCCTTAGTAAACAACTATAGCTTCAAATAACTATTCTTAATACAAATATAACTTATAGTTATATGGTTTCAAGTATTCCTATCAAATACAAATAATTTGCTAATAGACCAATTTGTCCCATAGAGAGAACCCTAATTGCTACAACCAGATCAGGTCCAAATGGACCTGGGAGTAATGGTGATGAGTTGTACTTTCAAAATTTTTAATGACTAATCTCAAGTGTAAAGTGAAATTCGTGATTAGAAGTACAAAATCAGAAATTTTTGGTGAAGGCAGCTGCAGATAGTGGGGAATACAAAAAAAAAACAAAAAAAAACATACCTCATCCAGTGTGAAATATTCACGAGACCAATCAAGAGAAGCCCCAAGCCTTCTCATCTGTTCAGTAATTCTACTGCCTTTTCTACAACACAGAAAAAGAAAAAAAATATATATATATGATTTGGTTGGGTTGGGTTTTATGGCATATCAACCCTTGTAGGTTATTTAATGCCAAATGCTGTTGATACATATATCATTAAAATATGATTTGTAAACACATTTTCTTGATAACATTTTTTAAAATAAGTCTGAGCTCTTTTTTTTTGCACACAGTTAAATATTTTTAAGTATTGCAATGTATAACTAACAATTCAATTAAATATCAGTCATTTATTTACACACAGTTAAAGGATCAAACAGTTCTATTTCTAAGAATTCAATTTAACCTAAGTCATTTGTTTGCACTCGGTTTAAATGTCAAAGTTCTATTTGACCCATAGATATGACTATCAGGTGCTATCACTTTGGGCCAGAGTGGACCTGGAAGTGATGGCAATGAAGGGGGACTTTCCATTCGCCAAAGCTCCAGCATTACAGGAGTTTGAGTTTTGTTTAACGGCATATCAACCCCTGTGGGTCATTTAATGCCAAAAAGGTTATTTTGAATTTCAGTCATTAAAGTAGCAGTTCTATAGAGATGTTTGGTTATATCTTGCTGAAAAAGTTGCTTTCTTTTAGAAAATTAAAAATGTTTTCAGGGTTTGTATTCTTAAAGATGTCCCTCGGGTTTCTTGCTTGATAGCACTTGGTACTGATATGTTTAAGGTTGTTACAATTTAGAAGGATATGTTTGGTTGTGAGTTGTACTTTGCATGATGGGCACACTGTGGCATCCTCCCCTTTTAACAGGTGTGAATGAGTAATGTGGGTGTGCCCAATAGGCAATCTGGCAAGTATTACTTCTTCTCTTCTGATGCTTCTGTAGCCTGTTGGCCACTCTCCGATAGCTTCTTGTATTTCATGGAGTTTGTTTTGGGTCTGATTGTCCCATGATTTCTGCCATTTGTCTGATATAAATTTCTTTATGGTTGGTTTTAGATCTGTATATGGGATTTTTGATTTGCACATATCAATTTGAAGAGCTTTTTTTGCAGCTTTGTCTGCTTTTTCATTTCCTTGGATGCCAATGTGACTTGGTATCCAGGTGAATATGATGTTATTATTTTTAGAGAGGGTGTTTAGTTTGTTTAGGAGCTTTGTGATCAAGGGGGATGATGTATCTCTGTTCTGTAGTGCTAGTAGGACTGATTTGGAGTCTGTGTATATGATAAATTTGGAAGCTTTATGATTTTCTATGATATTCATAGCTAGATCAATGGCTGTGGTTTCTGCACTGTAAATTGAAGCTTCATTAGGTAGGCGTTTTAGGGTTTCTTTTTTTTGAGAAATAGCAGCACAGCCTACTTTTTTTCCTTGTTTGGATCCATCTGTATAGATGTGATAGTGATCTGGGAACTTATTTTGTATTTTTATGAGTTTCTCTTGATAAGTGATGGGGTGTGTTTTTATTTTGGGTAACTTAGCCAGTTCTAAGTTTATAGTTGGTTGCCTTATGGTCCATGGTGCCGTTTTGGAGAGTATGGTATGGTGTACTATTTTAGTGTTGATTTTGATTTCGTTGAGGAGGTCACTTATTCTTAAGCTAAAAGGTCTGCTTTTTTTTGGGTTATTTTGATACAGGTTTTCATATTTTGTTTTGCCGGTGTAGTCATAAGCAAGATTTTGTGGACAGGAGATGAGTTTGATGTAATACTGTAGTGCTAATTTTTGTCTTCTTAAATAGAGAGGGGGTTCGTTTGCTTCTATGTATAGACTTTCCTTTGGGGAAGTATTAAAGGCTCCTAAAGTAAGGCGAAGTCCTTGGTGGTGTATTGTTTCCAGTCGTTGTAAGTAGGATTTTCTGGCTGCTCCGTATATGAAGCAGCCATAGTCAAGTTTTGATCTTATTAGAGATCTATATAGCTTGATAAGTGTCTTTCTATCAGCACCCCAGTCTGTGTGGGCTATGGCTCTCAATAGTTGCATGGCTTGATTGCATTTTATTCTTAGCTTTTTTATATGTGGGATAAAGGATAATTTAGAGTCAAAGATAATGCCAAGGAATTTATGTTCATCTGTTATGGGTATTTCAGTGTTATTTAATGTAAGTTTAGGGTGGTTGTGCATCTTGTGGATTTGACAGAAGTGTACACATTTTGTTTTACTATTTGAAATTGTAAATCCATTTTCTGTGGTCCATTTTTGGATTTTATTTATGCATTGTTGTACTTTCCTTTCTATGGTTGTCATGTTTTTTGAATTATAGCAGATGAGGAAGTCATCTACATATAATGACCCTTTGATTTCTGGAGGGAGGCAGGATGTTATGCTGTTTATTATAAATAGGGATACTGATAAAATACTGCCCTGAGGAACTCCCACCTCTTGTGGCTTCGAATCAGAGTATGTGCTGCCAATCAGTGTCCTGAAAGATCGGTCTTCAAGAAAGTTTTGGATGAAGATGGGAAGTCTACCTTGTAACCCAAAGTTTTTAAGGTCTTTGAGAATTCCGTATGGCCACGTTGTGTCATAGGCCTTTTCAAGATCAAAAAAGACTGCCACCAGGTGTTCCTTTTTTATGCATGTTTCTCTGATTAGGGTTTCTATATGAACCACCTGGTCCATTGTGCTTCTTTTTGTTCTGAAGCCTGCTTGTAGGTTTGAGAGCAGTTTATTTGATTCAAGAAACCATATTAGTCTTTGGTTTATCATCCTTTCTAAAGTTTTGCATGCACAACTAGTTAGGGCTATGGGCCTATAGCTGGTGGGATTTGTTGGGTCTTTTTGTTTTTTGAGGATGGGGATGATTGTAGCTTGCTTCCATAAAGTAGGGATATTGCCTGAGATCCAGATATTGTTATATATGTTTAGGAGATATTTCTGGGAAATTGAGGGTAATTCTTTAAGAAATGTGTAGTGGATTTCACCTGGACCAGCAGCTGAGTTATTGGATTTGGATAATGAATTTTGGAGTTCATCTAGGGTGAAAAGTTGGTTGTAGCATTTAGTATCGTCAGAGGTGAACTTTATTTTGTTCTTTTCTTCTTTGATTCTGATGGAGTTAAATTTGTTGGAATATTTTTTGGTAGATGATGCTTGGGCAAAGTTTTCTGCCATCAGATTAGCTATTTGTTTTTCATTCAAAGCTTTTGTGCTTCCTTGGGAGAGATGATTTATAGGAGTGTGGACAGTTTTATTTGATATTTTCTTTACAAAGTTCCAAATTGTTTTGGGATTAGTACTTGAGTTTATTTTTGCAGTGAAGTTTCTCCAGGAGGACCTTTTAGCTTCTTTAATTGTGCGTCTAGTTTTAGCTCTTTGTTGTCTATATTTGTCTAGATTTTCTGATGAAGGGTTGGTTTTAAATTTCCTGAGGATTCTTTGGCGTTCTCTGATCATAGTTTTGCACTCCCTCCGTAAACCAGGGATTGTTATGTTTTGGGGATGTTGTAGTTTTAGGTATGGTTTAGTTTGCTATATTAATTAGGGTATTTGTGAAATGTATTATAGGTTCTTCTTGGTTTGTATTTGTTTCTGGGATTAGGGTGTCAAGGCATAGTTTTTTGTAGGCTTGCCAGTTTGCTTTTTTGAAGTTCCATCGTGGGGTTTTTGAGACTGTTTGTGGGTCTGATTTTCCTGGTTTAGTATTTTCTATTATGATTGGAAAGTGGTCACTGCCGCAGGAATCTTCATGTAACCTCCAGTTATATTCTATAAAGGTGGCTGGATCGCTGAGTGTTAGATCTATAGCAGAGAATGTACCTGAGGATGAGCTTAGGTGGGTTTGAGCTTTCCGATTGTGGAGACATAGGTTGTTGTTATTAATGATTTTTTCAAGGGTCTGACCTCTTTTGTTCGTTGTCCTGCTTCCCCACAAAATGTTGTGGCTATTGAAATCTCCCATCAATATATATGGCTTAGGGAGTTGATTTATTAAGTTATTTAGCTGTTCTTCGTTTATAGGGTCTTGAGGTGGAATGTATATAGAGCAGATGGCGGTGGTTTTGTGTAAAGTTGCTGAAATTGCTACTGCTTGTAGGGGGGTGCTGATGTTGATTTTGCTTTGGGGAATGTTTTTCCTTATTAGGATTGATACACCACCCGAAGCTCTTAGTCCCGTGTCATGTATATAGTCATATTGCTCATAATTTTTCATGTTTGTTTTATCATTGCTTTTTTTGAATGTTTCTTGGAGACATATAATGGTAGGATTTTGTTCAGTTATTAACAGCTGGAGTTCGTTGTAATTTGCCTTGTAGCCACGACAGTTCCATTGGATTATCTTGTGGGTATTTTGGTATTTGGCCATAACTATTTATGCAGTGTGTGTCTTGGGTTTAGGGTGTACTATTTAATTTTTGTATTTTCGATTTTAGGTGTCGAGTCCATTTCGGTTTCCATACTTTCTATGTTTCTGGATTTATTTTTGGTTTTTGAAGGGGTGTGTTGAGTAGGTTTTTGTTTTTCTTCTTTTTCTCTGGTTCTTGAGGTTGATCGGTTTCTGTTTTTGATTGTTAGCATTTCATTTTTTTGGCTAGAGGTTGAAGGGATGTTTTTTGATTTGTCAGTTGGAGTTAGTTGTACATTGGGTATAATAGTTTTAAGGGTTTTGATTAGTTCATGTAGGTCGTTTATTAAAATTGTTAATTCTTCTTCTATTTTTGTTGTTTTTATTTGTGTTTTTGCTTCGTTTTCTACTTGGTTTGAGGGAGTCCTGGTTACCTGAGAGAAAGTTAATTTGTTAAAGGGATTTTCTATGAGTCTTCTTGCTTCAGGGAAGGTAATGTTTTTGGTGATTTTCATTTTGATAATTTCCTTTTCCCTTTCCCAGATTTTGCAGTACTTTGAGTCTGCTCTATGATTCCCTTTGCAATTGTTACAGTTTAGGCTGTTTTTGCAGGATTCCTCTATGTGGTTTGGTTCCTGCTCTCCACATTTGACACACACTTGTTTTCTTGTGCAGTGCTGCTTCAAGTGTCCATATTTCTGGCAGTTATGACATCTTCTGGGATTTGGGATATATGTCTCAACTTTAACCACTGTATAGCCTATTTTTATTTCTAAAGGGGGTTTTGGGTTATTAAAGGTTAGAATGTAGGTATTGGTTTCAATTATTTTGTTTTTTGATTGTTATTCTTTTGACGTCTATTACATTTTGTTTTTTTAGTTCATTTTTAATTTCCATTATTGAGCATAATGATAGCTCTCCATTTCTTATCACCCCTTTAGAGGTGTTTAATCTCTCATGGGGGTAAGCTTTTATATCTATGTTGTGGATTTTTTTTTGCTTTAATATTATTTCAGCTTGTTTTTTTCCTGTCACCTCTATAAGGATGGTTCCATTTTTCAAGTTTTTTACGGTTTTGGGTGATATTAGAGCTGAAATACATTTTTCTATAATGAAGGGGGATATTTTTGTTAGCGGTAGTTTTTCTTTTGATTCTAGAATGATGAACCTTGGATATGGCTCATCATTGTCTGAATCACATTCAATATGGGGTCTTTTTGCTTGGGTTTTTGTTTTAATAGAAGCCATAAAAGTGTTGGATGAGTTTCACTGAACATGCTCCCCACCCACCTCGGAGCCCCATATGGGGATGTGCCTAGGGGAAAACCCATTCGCCTAGCAACACCAGGGCTACATGTTCAGTATACTCATGCTGGTGATAGACGAATTAATTTTTTGTCCCTGGGTTTTCGTTCCCAAGATAACTACTTCCCCAGGGACAGAAAGGACTACGAGTCTTTCCACAGCATGATTGACCCTACAGCCATCGTCCTCATTTAGATTTAAAAAAAAAAAAAAAAAAAAAGAAAAAAAAATCTAAGAGAGTACTGTCATGACCAGCCGATTGATCGGATCGGGCCTCTCCGACCGCCCGTCTAGCCCAGTAAGGGCCAAAGTGGTGTGTTGCAAGAGACTTGACCACTCGATTTTCAGGCCAAGTACTGCTCAACCACCAGGATCCCGTCCTTAATCATCACGGGTCGCCACCCACGGCCAACAGGTAGCCTCGTTGGGGGGGTTTTACCCCTCTGCAGAGGTGCAGTCAGCGTATTCTACAGCCCCAGCTGACAGGGCGGAGCATTACTGGAGCCTCAGCATCAGATTGTTTAGTGTCATATCCAGGACACTCATTGGGGGGCGGTCTTACCCCTCTGCAGAGATGCAGTGTATTCCTTAGCCCCAGTCGACTAGGCTAAGATATTCTTAAAAGGGAGCCAGATTTATATGCCAAGGAACTGTTCCCAACTAAAATGTCTTTTTTTTCAGGTACGATCATAGCTTGGACTTGTGCACTCCATAGATTTACAGTTAAATTTTTTTTTAAGAGTGGTGAATTTGTAGCTGGAACACAGAGATTTTTTGTGCTCATTTCATGCTATATCAGAATGATGTTATTCTGAATAAAAAATCAATACTGCTATAGGTTAAAAATTCTATCCAGAACAGCATCATTCTGACATAACATGAAATAAGCACAACAAGGTCTCTGTGTAGCAATTACAGATTCATCGGTCTTTTAAAAAAATTTTTTAAAAAATGCTTCAACAGCAAACACACAGTGTGTACCAGTCCATAAATCATCTTAACTGATTGTATTGGGAGTAAGAAAAAAAAAAAAAGAAGGTTGATGGAGCTACCATTGTCAATTGCCTAAATTCATTTGCATCACACAGAAGACAGTTTAAAAAGTGGCAGGTATTTCTGCTACACTGTTTTATAGATAATATTGATTTTACAAGTAATAGTAATCCTAGACTGAAATACTCAGCCAAAAAATACGGCCAATCCAAGTCATGAACATAACTAATAGTATCTATATAAAAAAAATGGTAAGACGAGATGGAGCTACCATTACCACTTGCCTAAGTTTATTTGCACTACACAGATGACAGTTTAAAAAGAGGGAGGTAGTTCAGTCGCACCCTATATAATGCTGTAAGGGGAAATAGGTCAGCTACATAGTTCTATCAACAGGCAAAGACCTCATTTCAAAGGTACACTTGTTAGGTCTTACTTGGATAAAGGCATCGACAGATTTCAAGAAAAGAGATAGGCTTACTCATTCTTCCAGCGCCAGACTTCTTCTAGAAACTTTTCACGTCCAATATCTAACTTGGTCTTCTTTTTCTTCAACAGGTGCTTTTCCACAATTATCTGGGTAGCAATACCTGCATGGTCAGTACCAGGTACCCACAGAACTTGGTGACCTCGCATACGGTGCCTAAAAAAGAAAAATAGGAAAATATTTAGTTGGATCCCCTTGAGAACATTCAGGTCTTTTTTTTTGCATGAAATTCTGATCTACTTGAACAAGTATCTTCATCTTGTTATAGTCTAAACGTTTTGGAGATGAGGAATTATCATTATTATTATACATTGATCCTCATCTTGATTGTTATAGTCAATGTTTTGGCCATTTTTGAGATGAGGAATTATTATTATTATACACTGATCCTCATCTTGATTGTTATAGTCAATGTTTTGGCCATCTTTGAGATGAGGAATTATCATTATTATTATACACTGATCCTCATCTTGATTGTTATAGTCAATGTTTTGGCCATTTCAGAGATGAGGAATTATCATTATTATTATACACTGATCCTCATCTTGATTGTTATAGTCAATGTTTTGGCCATTTCAGAGATGAGGAATTATTATTATTATTATACACTGATCCTCATCTTGATTGTTATAGACAATGTTTTGATCATTTCTGAGATGAGGAATTATTATTATATACCGATCTACTTGGACTAGTATCCTCATCTTGATTTTAGCAATTCCAGAGACGAGTAATTATCTTTTAATACACTGATGTAGTTGGACATTTTCAGTTTAGCCATTAACAGAATTGGAAATTCCAAGAAGGTGTGGATTCTCACAAACAAGGAGAAACATTGTCTATCAAAAGGTTCTTTCATGATCAAAATAATTCTGATATCAGATTTTGAAAATGACATGTATGCGAGATATAAATAAATTAAATTAGGCAACTGAATTATTAAATGAAAAAAAAGGAGGGCAGGAGATAAAGGTAAAAGAACTGACCATCTGACGATAGCATCTTGGATGGAACAGGTCAGTGCATGACCAAGGTGAAGAGAACCAGTCACATTCGGGGGAGGCAAGCAAACAACCAACTTTTTCTTTTTGGGTAGATCCTTTCAAAAAATAAAAATAAATTGAATATATATTGATATCAGCCATGAATTTTTGTTTTTGTTTTTTTATAAAAAGGTAAAAAGAAAATCACGGAGTAACGAAACAAAACAAAAAAAAAAAAAAACAACTTTTTTTGCAGTGAACAGGTCTTATCCCTTTGCAGGAAAATACAGGGTGGAACGATAAAATTGTCGCCCTAGAAAAGACGACATGATTCCATTTCCATTTAATGAAAACCGGTTTTCTTTTTTTGTTGCAGATCATCTACAAGTTGGTCAGTTGTGACATATCCTAAGAGCAATAGGAGCCTTCTATCATGTCTGAATGTTCAACGAGCAAGATCAGAGATGCGCCGCTGTACAACTCATGCTCTCTACCGATCCAAGTTATGACAACAGGACCATTGCCAGCACCCTCAAAATGCAAATCCGGATGGTTCAACATGCCCAGGGTGATGAAAACAAAGTTTCTGGGTACGGTTATGGTCTTTGGCGTGGTTTCAAGTGAGGGCCACATCATGACACCTCACATCTTCGAAGTAGGCTTGAAAGTCAACATCAAAGTGTATGTGGATGTGCTGAAGAGTGTGGTGATCCCCTGGTGCAATCAGGTGGCCGGTGGCAGACTCTGGGTGTGGCAGCAGGACTCTGCGCCGGCCCACAAGTCCAAAGAGACCCAGGCTTGGCTTCAGAAGGAGTGCTACGACTTTCTACCCTTCTCTCACTGGCCCCCTCCTTCCTGACCTGAATCCGCTGGACTACTTCGTTTGGTCATACATCAAGAACATCACCAATGTGGCCTCCCACAACACCAAAGCCAGCCTGATCGCGGCCATCTGCAGAGTATTCACCAAGCTACCACTAGCGCTTGTGGAAAAGGCATGCTCCCAGTCTCGGATCCATATCGAGGCAGTGATTGAGGCTGAAGGTGGCTACATTGAATAGATGTCAGCTCTACTACATAATCAAGTTACCTGAATTGATTTTTTCGATAAAAGTTTTAAAATAAAGCTGTAGTGTTGTTTTCTTTAGGACAACAATTTTATCGTTCCACCCTGTAAAGTTAGTGTATTCTAAGCCCCGCTAACAACATTTCAAAAAATAAAAATAAATTGAATATATATTGAAATCAGCCATGTTTTTTTGGTTTTGTTTTTTTATAAAAAGGTAAAAAGAAAATCACGGAGTAAACAAAAACGAAAAAAAACTTTTTTTTTGCTGTGAAGAGGTCTTCTCCCTCTGCAGGAGAATATAGTCAGTGTATTCTAAGCCCCGCTAACAACATCACCTATACTTTCTTACAATAATCTCTCTACCACAACTGGCTGGGAATTGTGCAAGAAATTAAAATTTTCCCATTCAAACAAATGGTATATGCATAAACCAAAATCGATCCTAGAGAACGAGATACAAATGGATCATTCAATCCAGGCAAGAAGACCAAATATATTGGTTTAGTTTAACGCATATCGATCCCTGTGGGTTATTTATGTAGATAACATTTTAGAACAAGCCGGAGCGCATTTTTTTTGCGCACAGTTAAAAATATTTCTAACATGAATAATTCTATTTACTATTAATCCTTTGTTTGCACACAGTTAAATGGTTTGGTTTTATGGCATATCAACCATTGTAGGTTATTTAATGCTAAATCCTCTTTATACATATATATTAAATATATATTATTTGGTTTGATTGGGTTTTATGGCATGTCAACTATTGTAGGTTATTTAATGCCAAATCCTCTTTATACATATATATTAAATATATGATTTGGTTTGGTTGGCTTTTATGGCATATCAACCATTGTATGTTATTTAATGCCAAATCCTCTTTATACATATATACTAAATATATATGATTTGGTTTGGTTGGGTTTTATGGCATATCAACCATTGTAGGTTATTTAATGCCAAATCCTCTTTATACATATATATTAAATATTGATGATTTAGTCTGATTGTGTTTTATGGCATATCAACCACTGTAAGTTATTTAATGCCAAATCCTCTTTTTATATATATATATATATATATATATATATATATATATATATATATATATATATACACAGGTAATAGAACCTGTAATCTTTGTATGGAGGAAAAATTGGTAATAGCAAATTGTAAAAGTAAGAATATGCTAAACAAAAGATCGGAGGTGTTAAATAGTTGTAAACACAAAAGGGCGTGGTTACTATATAATTAGGAATAGGTTATAGAGGGTTTTTTTTTTTTTTTTAAACTTTATTTTATTTTATTTTTTTTTATGCAAATTCTAGGATAGGTGGGGGATTTTGGTGAATAAAGCAAAGCAATTTCTCCTTAGAATAGTCGAGGGTAAACTTCCTGATGATCCGTTAAGGTGAAACTTTAGTAGAAGATTTTCGACTAGCGATTTAAGTTAATTCTATAATTGGCTCCATTGTTTTATGTTGAGCACTTTAGTAATTGTAGCATTGCAGCATTCGCGGAGGGTTTTTTGGTTTTCTTTTGGCCACTGACTAAGTACCCCTTGATTTTTTTCAAGGAGTCGGACGAGGTTGGTCTTTTCTTTCTTTTTTTACCCCAAAAAACTTTTTTCTTTTTCCTCTGGACCGTGATTCGAGATATTTTTATTTTTATCTCTTGTTCCTGGCCAGGGTTTTTTTGTTTTTTTCTGGTACCGTGAATACTGGTAGATATTAGATTAGTAAATATATATATATATATATATATATATATATATATATATATATATATTTATTAAATATTTATTATTTGGTTTGGTTTAGTTTTGGTTTAGTATATCAATCGTTGTAGGTTATTTAATGCCAAATCCCTTTTTTACACATATAAACAATTCTATTTCAACCAATTCAGTTTGACATAAGTACACAACAGTTAAATGGTTTCAAGTATTCCTATGTAACAGTAACAATTTACCATCAGTCATTTGTTTGCACACATGTAAATGGATATACATATATGATTTGTAAGTGAATGGTTTGCAGGTAATTTCATTTTTAAAAGAGTTAGAACTCATTTGTTTGCACACAGTTAAATGGTTTTAATTATTGCTATCTAACACTAATAATTCCATTTGATATCAATCATTTGTTTGATCACAGTTAAAGTTATTGTTGGCAACCGTAGTCAAGGGCAACCAGAAGGCTCCCTTTTCAATAGCGACTACACCAAGGTGTAGGAGAGGGCGCTACTCCTTTCCCTGGATTGCTCCACTTTACCCTTGATACGTACCTTATATTGCTGAGTGTTAAGCAAGGAGGTATCAAGTAACATTTTTAAAGTCTTTGGTATGACTCGACCTGGGATTAAACCCAGGTCTTCTGGACCATAAGCAAAAAACAAGTATTACTATTGAATAATAATAATTCTATTCAACATTACTCATTTGTTTGTGCACAGTTAAATTGTTCCAAGTATTGCTATGTAATACCAATGATTCTATTTAGGCACACAGTTTAAGAATTTCAAGTATTGCTATGTAACACGAAGAATTCTATTCAACATTACTCATTTGTTTGCGCACAGTTAAATGGTTCCAAGTATTGCAATGCATCAGTAACAATTCATTTTAATATAAGTCTCTGATTAACCTGACCGATAAAATGAAACGGTTTCTTCCAGGTAGCAGTCGTGTCGATACTGCTGTATGGATGCACCACTTGGACACTAACAAAACGGCTGGAGAAGAAGCTAGAGAGCAATTACACAAGAATGTTGCGAGAAATAATAAATACATCCTGGCGGCAACACCCCACAAAGCACCAACTATACAGCCACCTGCCTCCCATCACGAAAAACTATCCAAGTTAGACGAACCAAACACACAGGACACTGCTGGAGAAGCAGAGACAAGCTCATAAGTGATGTACTCCTATGGACCCCCACATATGGACGAACAAAAGCAGAACGACCAGCTCGAACATACATACAGCAGCTATGTGAGGATACGGGATTTAGCCCTGAAGATCTGCCAGAGGCGATGAACGATAGGGAAAAGTGGCAAGAGAGGGTCAGGGATATCCGTGCTGGCGGCATGACATGATGATGATGATTAATATATGTCATTTGTTTGCACACAGTTTAAATGTCAAACAGTTCTATTCAACACATGGAGAGAAGCTTATCAGGTCTTACCACTCCATGTCAGAGTAGAACAGGGAGCAATGGCAATGAAGGGGTACAAAACATTCCCCAGAGCTCTAGAACTGGAGCCTCACCATCAGATGACCTAGTGTCATATGCAGAAAACTTTTTGGGAGAGTCTTACCCTTCAGCAGAGATGCAGTCAGTGTATTTTACAGCACCACCAACCAACTGGGCCGAGTTTGCTTTCTTTGTTCAATGGCATATCAACCTTTGTGGGTTATTAAACGCCAAAAACATCCTTGTAGAAGAACAGTTGTGGTACTATTTAAGGCTTCTTTGTTCAATGGCATATCAAACTTTGTGGGTTATTTAATGCCAAAGCCATCCTTGTAGAAGAACAGTAGTGATACTATTTAAGGTTTCTTTGTTTAATAGCATATTAACCTTTGTGGGTTATTTAATGCCAAATCCATCCTTGTAGAAGAACAGTACTGATACTATTTAAGGCTTCTTTTTTCAATGGCATATCAAACTTTGTGGGTTATTAAATGCCAAAACCATCCTTCTAGAAGAACAGTTGTAGTAGTATTTAAGGCTTCTTTGTTCAATGGCATATCAACCTTTGTGGGTTATGTAATGCCAAAGCCATCCTTGTAAAAGAACAGTAGTAATGCTATTAAATATATAGCTGGAGAGAATAAGAGAGTTTGATTTGGTTGGGTTTTATGGAATATCAATCATTGAAGGTTATCTGACGCCAAATCTTCTTTATACATATATATTAAGTATTATATATAAGAGTGTCAGTTGATGATTGTTGTTTTGCAAAAAACAAGAAACCCAGGGTCGCAGTCTATATTCCATGGATTGAATATATATATATCTAATATATATTAAGTATATAGTTGACCTTAGTTGAGAGAGACCCGAAGGCTTCCTTTTCAATAGCTACTACTACACCGAGGTGTGGGGAGGGCGCTACTCCATTCCCTGGATTGCTCCACTTTACCCTTGATCCTTACCTTAAAATACTGAGTGTTAAGCAAGACGGTATCAAGTAACATTTTTTGAGTCTTTGGTATAACTTGACCTGGGATTGAACCCCGGTCTCCCAGACCATTGGCAAACCCTCTACTCTCATACATTTTGTAGATAAAATTCTTAAATGAGCCCGAGTTCTTTATTTGTACACAAATGGTTTCAAATATTGCAGTAACATATAACAATATATATATATATATATATATATATATATATATAACAGTAACAATTTAGTCACTCAGTCATTTGTTTGTACACAGTTTGTTTTATTTGTCTCATAGATATGACCCTATCAAGGGCTACCAATCCGAGTCAGAGTGGACCTGGGAGCAATGACAATGAATGGGTACTCCACATTCCCCAAATCTCCAAGGTTGGAGCCTCACCATCAGATTGTTTAAGGTGTGTCCTCGTGGTGTAATGGTTAAAGCGATGAACTGCGGAATCGTAGTACGCGAGTTCGTACTCCAGTCGCGCTATTACGTTCACTTTCGGGCAAATACCCTTGGGAAAGGTATGAACCCCCTTATTCTCCCTCCAGCTATGGGTAAATAGTAGGACGGACTAGGTTCTTCAGCCTTGGTGAGGCAACTAGTCTAGGAGAAGGAAAACTCTGAATTAAAACCTGTTAAACTCCGCTTAAAAATTGACCTTGTGTCATATCCTGCCCGAGCGGAGGGGTTGGTAAATAGTACCATCAGATTGTTTAATATCCTATCCAGGAAACTTGTTGCACGAGTCTTAACCATCTGCAGAGATGCAGTCAATGTATTCTCCAGTCCCAGCCAACTGGGCTAAATAAGATGGTTGGTTGGTTGGGTTTTATGGCATATCAACCTTTCTAGGTTATTTAATGCCAAATACATTTTTATGTAAATAATCAGTTCTATTTCAATCAATTCAGTTTAGCATGAGTACACAAAAACATTTCTATTTCAAACTATTCAGTTTATTCAAACAGTTCTAATTCAACTAATTCAGTTTAGTGTAAGTACAGATTTTGTTTACACAGTAAAATGTCAAAACAGTTCTATATATATAACAATTCGGTTTAGTGTAATTACAGTTTCAATGTCAAAAATGGTTCAATTTCAAACAATTCAGTTTAGCATAAGCACGCAGTTTAAATATAAGTACAATTTAAATGCAAAAACATTTCTATTTCAAGCTATTTAGTTTAGTCACACAGTTCAGTTTAGCATAAGTATGCCATTAGTTCTATTTAACCCATACATAGGGCCCTATCAGGTGCTACCATGCTGGGCCAGAGTGGACCTGGGAGCAATGCCAATGAAAGGGTGCTCCGTATTTCCCAAGGCCCCAGTATTACTGGAACCTCACCATTAGATTGTTTAGTGTCATAACAGGACACTCATTGGGGGGGGGGTCTTACCCCCTCTCCAGAGGTGCAGTCAGTATATTCTACAGCACCAGCCAACTGGGCAATACACAGAGTTAAATGTCAAACAGTTTTATTTCAGAATATTCAGTTTAGCCTAAGTACACAGTTTAAATGTCAAAACAGTTCTATTTTAAACAATTCAGTTTAGCATAAATACGCAGTTTAAATGCAAAAATCAGTATAGTGAAGGAAGCAAAGTTTAGTTCTATTCAACCCATAGATAGGACCCTTATCAGGTACTACCACGCCAGAGTGGACATCGGAGTGATGGCAACGAAGGGGTACAATGCATTCCCCAAAGCTCCAGCATTACTGGAACCTCACCATCAGATTATTTAGTGTCATATCCAGGACACTCGTTGGGGGGGGGTCTTACCCCTCTGCAGAGAAGCAGTCGGTGTATTCTACAGCCCCAGCCAACTGGGCAATAAATTAAGGAAAGAACACCATTCATAGTCTGTCAAAATTCTTATTATACAAGGGTCAGCTGAAAAGTTCATGGGCTGACCAAGGTACTCTCATGGGATGAGGCCAAATGAGTTATTTTTTTCTCCAATAGCATATGTTTAAATCCCTATCTACTCCACCCTGATAGCAGACTTGGACTAGTCACCTGAAATAATAAGTGTCTTTCATTTTTAAGAGGTGGAGTGAAAAAATAAAAATAAAAAGCTGGAAAATATTGGATATTTTTTGGTTTTTAGATCTCAATAGCTCATAACAGAAACATCAAAACTATATATATATCTACACACACACAGAGACATATATCCAGATATTGGTATACCTAGAGTCAAGTCGTTCTTGATTATAAGTCTTTTGTCAAAAAAATACTGAAAAATAAAAATCAAGTCATTTGATTCAACTTTATATCTGTCTGCCACAAATATTGAAGTCGTAATATTACTAAAATATTAAAACCCCATAAAATCATGTTACTGTACAATAAATAACAAAGTATATAAAAGAATGATCCACAGCCATCTATGTCCACAATGTAAATAAACAAATTGATTGGTTTGGTTTCTTAGTTTAATGGCATATCAACCTTCTTGGGTTATTTAATGCCAAAGCCATTCTCCTAGAAGAACAGTAGTGGTACTATTTAACCCATAGTTGGGAGGATAAGGGGGTTCATACCTTTCTCAAGGGTATTTGTCCGAAAATGAACATAATAGCCTGACTGGAGTTCGAAATTGCTTACTACAATTTCACAGTCAATCGCTTTAACCATTACACCACCAGGACACCCCCCTAAACAAATTGAATGTAAATATTGGTAAATTTAACAAATTAGTTTATTTTCTACCTTTGCAAAATAATTTTCATCACTGTATTTGTTATTTAACCTTACAAAATCATTTTATAAAACCTTAAAGCAAACCACATTCACAAATAAAGAATCTATGGTATACAGTAAAGATTGCCAAATTGTAAACATCTACATTTACAAGTTGATTATTAATTTTCGTGATTAGTGGGTTTAATGGATAAACCTATCATGAAAATTATTAATAATCAACTAGACATCAAACTTGGACAGTTTATGCAAGACGAACTCAACATAGTACTAATGAAAATACCACCGGAAGTATGGGACACAAGGAAATTCAACGATGTGCTACTGCAATGCTGTATATAACCAGAACACAATAGACAGATGGACAAAAGGCTGCCTCCTCCCATTTCCCAAGAAAGGTGACCTCGGAATTGCTAAGAACTACTGAAGTATAACTCTTACTTCCATAGTGGCTAAGATTTATAACACTGCTACTTAACTACATCGAACCTGAAATTGAGAAAATTCTCAGGATGAACCTAAATGGTTTTCAAAGAAATCGATCTGCAACATCATAAATTTTGACGATTAATCAAATCATAGGAGTCTGAGCAAAATCTTCAAGGCGACACTTATTTGTAGATTTCTCAAAGGCATTTGACTCCATACACAAAGAGAAGATGGAACAAATACTTCAAGCTTGTGGTCTCCCTAAAGAAACTGTTGCAGCCATAACGATGCTCCATAAAAAAAACACAAAGGTAAAGGTGTGCTCATTAAATGGAGACAGACTTCTTTGATGTTGTCGCAGGTGTCCTGCAAAGAAATACATTAGCCCCATATCTATTCATAATCTGCCTAGACTACACACCTTGAACATCGATAGATTTAATGAAAGAAAATGGCTTTACGCTGGCAAAGGCAAGAAGTAGACGAAACCCTGCACAAACAATTACAGACATGGACTATGCTGATGATATCACACTTCTGGCAAATACACCCGCCCAGGCCGAATCCCTGCTGCATAGTCTGGAGCAGGCAGCAAGTGGCATAGGCTTCCGTGTCAATGCAGGCTAAATGGAATACATCTGCTTTAATCAAAATCAAAAAGGAGACATCTTTACACAAAAAGGTGGGTCTCTGAAACTACCGGAAAAGTTCACATACCTCGGAAGCAACATTACATCTACTGAAAAGGACATCATTACGTGACTAGTGAAGACATGGACAGCTATCGATAGGCTATCGGTCATATGGAGATCAGACCTGTCATGTCCATACTACTGTATGGATGCACCACATGGACACTTACTAAGCATATGGAGAAAAAGCTTGACGAAAATTGCACAAGAATTCTGAAAGCTGTATCGAACAAATCCTAGAAGCAACATCCCATAGCAACAGCTATACGGCCACCTGCCTCCTATCTCTAAAACGATCCAAGTCCAATGAACAAAACATGCTGGTCACTTTAAGGACGAACTCATAAGCAACGTTCTCTTCTGGACCCCTTCACACGGACGAGCAACTGTTGGATGACCAGCTAAAACTTATCTACAGCAGCTCTGTGCAGACACAGGATTTAGCCTAGAAAACTTGCCAGAAGGGATGGACAATAGAGACCAGTGGCTAGGAAGAGTCAGGGAAATCCATGCAAGAACCACAATATGATGATGACGACATTTACAAGTACATATGTACATGTATTTGTAAATTTGAATTACTTTTTTTTTGTGCTATATTAAAAATTAAAATTTATTTGTTTGTCAGCTGAAAATAAATTCATATTGACTGTATACCATTAAAAATGCATTTCTAAATAAAATACAGAACTGAGAATGGTTATTTGCAGTTTAGCCAAGTGACAATTAAATTCAGAGATATGTAGATTTGACTTAAGTCATTTTCCAACTTTGGTTGTCTCGTAAGGTGAGATATATATATATATATATATATATATATATATTTTCATTAAGAAAAAACACAAACCGGTCACATTAGGATTATAAATTTATTTCCATCCTGTTATGTGTTTTTGATAAAATCAAAAGACACGAAAAAAAATTAACAGGACTTCTTCAGATCCTATGGATAAAATAAATCAGAATAGACACAGAAAAGAAGGGTGGGAGGGGATAGAAGAGGGGTGAAGAGTTATCTTCTCATTTAGCCCACTTCCATTTTTTTTTTTTTTTTTTTTACACACACACACACACACACATACATACATATATATATTCTTATAGTACATCTGGAGGTGAGTGTAGATTTTTTTTAAATAAAATATTTATATTTATCTTTCACTGGGTACAGACCTAAGGTGAAATTGGCTGGAGTGGGGCTAATATAGTTGTATTGGTAAAATAAAAATAAATTTTAAATAAAAAAAATTAAATTGACATAAAACTTTCTCAATAATAAATTTGTTCATTTATCTTATTTTCAAATGAAAATAAATTACATGAAAAAAAAAAAATTATTTGTTCCTTACTTCAAAAGGTGGCGGCTTATGGAGACCCTTTTCCTCCCACCAATCATACCAGGAAGACTCCACATATACTGGATCATACGCTTTTGGAAGGTCCTTAACAATATCTGAAATTTCAAAAGAAAATTTAAACAGAAATGCTGAAGAGAGTCTTTAAATGCTTTAATATTTAAAGATGTTGAATATCTGTCTATATTTCTGAGATGAGGTTATGTGCATTATTTACATTCCAACCACCTGAAGAAGGCAGGAGCGTACAACAGCCGAAACATTGTGATAAACATGGAGACAAAGATGAGGACAATAGTCCGAAAAATGTAAATAATGTACATTAAAGATGTCAGTATGTTTTTACAGTATGCAGGGGTCAAGATGAAGTATCTTGTTAACCCAGAGACACTAGAATATCTGACAGGGACACAAGAGACATTCTAATTAAAAAAAAAAAAAATAAAAAAATAAAAAAAAATAAAAAAATAAAAATTTTCAAATTTAAAATTTTCAAGTAATTTTTTTTTCCGTCTAAATCTGTTAAAATACAAGGAGACTACAATTCGAAGACTAAATAAATCAAAATAAATATTATATTATTTATTTCCTAATTGTTTTAATGTTTTTTTTATTAATAAGTACAGAAAATAAGTAAAAACAAAAAAAAAAAAAAAAATGATTTCAAGACAGTGGTGAAAAAAGTTAGTTTTGGTTGAGCTTTATGGCATATCAACCATTGTAGGTTATTTAATGCCAAATTCTCTTTATATATATATATTAAATATATTTGATTAGGTTTGGTTGGGTTTTATGGCATATCAACCATTGTAGGCTATTTAATGCCAAATCCTCTTAAATATACATGATTTTTAAGCACATTTTGTTGGTAACATTTTTAGATGAGCCTACACTCACTCTTTTGCACAGTTAACATGGTTACAAGCACAGTTAAATGATCAAACAGTTCTATTTCAAACAATTCAATTTAGCATAAATCATTTGTTTGCTTAGTTTAAATGTCAAAAGAGTTCTTTTTGACCCAGAGAGCCCTATCTATCAAGTGCTACCACTCCAGACCAGAGTGAACCTGGGAGCAATGGCAATGAAGGGGTACTCTGCATTTTTCAAAGCTCTAAGATTACTGGAGCCTTGCCATCAGATTGTTTAATGTTATATCCAGGACACTCATTGGTGGGGTGGGAGTCTTACCCCTCAGCAAAGATAGAATTGGTGTATTCTACAGCCCCAGCCGATTGGACCGGATAGTCTTGGATCCATGAGTATGTCACCGGTTTTTTTTAATACCAAAGTCTTTTTTTTTTTTTTTTTAAATCAATTACATTTTTGATGGATTGATTTTAAAGGCATATCTACCCATTTGGGTTTATTTTATGCCAAAAGGTGAGGGAATTGCATATATTGTAGGTTTATGTTTTTTGTTTTTATTTGAGTCGTCTTTTGTACATGATTATATGACATCAAGGTTGGTTTGTTTGGTTTTATGGCATATCAACCTTTGTAGGTTATTTAACGCCAAATCCATTTTTATGTAAATAATCTGTTCTTTTTAAAACAATTCAGTTTAGCATAAGTACACAGTTTAATTGTCAAAAACATTTCCATTTCAAACTATTCAAGCAGTTATATATAATAATTCAGTTAAGTGTAAATACAGTTTTAATGTCGAAAAACAGTTGTATTTGAAATAATTCAGTTAAGCATAAGCACGCAGTTTAAGTGTAAGTACAGTTTAATTGTCAAAAACATTTCTATTTCAAGCTATTCGTTTACTGAATTCCTTTTAGCATAAGTATGCTGTTAGTTCTATTTAACCCATAGATAGGGCCCTATCAGGTGCTACCACTCCGGGCCAGAGTGGACCTGGGAGCGATGGCAATGAAGGGGTACTCCGCATTCCCCAAAGCTCCAGCATTTCTGGAACTTCACCATCAGATTGTTTAGTGTCATATCCAAGATACTCGTTAGGGGGGTCTTACCCCTCTGCAGAGGTGCAGTCAGTATATTCTACAGCCCCAGCTGACGGGGCAAATATGACATCAAGTATTTCTATCCAATACAAAGAATTTGCACAGTTATAGGATTTCAATATGCTTATTGAGTACTTATCTATACACAATTACCAACTATAATCAAGTAATGAACTTCATGCAATGAATGACCCTTAATTTTTACTTACAAAAGAGTGTTTTTATTATATATTGCACGTAACAAACTGCCCCTAATTTTTGTCGGTGCTAACCTACAAAAATCTTTCTTCAACATCCAATTACATAAAAAGAAAACATTAACTGGCTCATTGGCCTAATGGATAGAGTGTTAGGCAATGGTCTGGGAGACCTGTGTTCAATCCCAGGTTGCGTCATACCAAAGACTTTAAAAATGGTACTTGATATTTCCTTGCTTAACACTCAGCAATATAAGCTACGTATCAAGGGTAAAGTGGAGCAATCCAGGGAATGGAGTAGCGCCCTCCCCTACACCTCGGTGCAGTAGCTATTGAAAAGGAAGCCTTCTGGTTGCCTTCAACTGCAGTCGCCAACTTTACTTACAATCAAATCAATACCACAAATAATGTAATCTTGACTTTTAGTTAATGAATTTTTTTTGTTTTTTCTATATAATTACATGTGTTATGAATAGTTAAGTTTGGTCAGGTTTTATGGCATATCAACTCTTGTATGCTGTTTAATGCCAGATCCTCTTTGTACATGTGTGTCATATATATGATTTGTAAGTGAATAGTTAGTTGCTAGCATTACTTTTAAATGCACACAGTTAAATGGTTTCAAGTATTGCTATTTATTCGAGTTGGGCAGTTTGACAATTTATATTTCGGTATCGGTTTGTTTATTTTTCCCTTGATACTGCAGTTTTTGATTTGGTTTTTAATTTAGTATTTTTGCCTGGGAGTGATGACTATGAAGGGGTACTCCACATTCCCCAAAGCTCCAGCATTACTGGAGCCTTACCATTAGATTGTTTAACGTCATATCCAGGACACTTGTTGTGTGTGTGGGGGGTGAGTCTTACCCCTCTGCAGAGATGCTGTCAGTGTATTCTATAGCCTCAGGCAACTAGTCTACTCCCAGTCATATCCAGGACACTTGTTGGGGGTCCTTACCTCTCTGCAGAGAAGCAGTCTGTGTATTCTACAGCACCAGCTGATTGGGCAATGTTTAAACTGAATTTTTGTAGGTGTGTACCAGAAACTAGAAATAAAAATTTGTTGTTCTATCATTAATCAGATAGTAAAAATTTTCAAGACACCCTTGCAGCATCTGCAGATTTCTGCTGCTGATATTGCAGACTTCCAGTGGTTATTTAATGCCAAATTCTCTTATATATATATATATTAAATATATATGATTAGGTTTGGTTGGGTTTTATGGCATATCAACCATTGTAGGTTATTTAATACCAAATCCTCTTTATACA
The DNA here is from genome assembly GCA_963585895.1 of Sepioteuthis lessoniana. Taxonomy (NCBI): domain Eukaryota; kingdom Metazoa; phylum Mollusca; class Cephalopoda; order Myopsida; family Loliginidae; genus Sepioteuthis; species Sepioteuthis lessoniana. Next base: position 11,606,660 of record OY757947.1, read on the forward strand.
TATATATTAAATATATATGATTTGGTTTGGTTGGGTTTTATGGCATATCAACTATTGTAGGTTATTTAATGCAAAATCCTCTATACATATATATTAAATATATATGATTTGGTTTTGTTGGGTTTTATGGCATATCAACCATTGTAGGTTATTTAATGCCAAATCCTCTTTATACATATATATTAAATATATATGATTTGGTTTGTTTGGATTTTATGGCATATCAACCATTGTAGGCTATTTAATACCAAATCCTCTTTATACATATATATTAAATATCAACCATTGTAGGCTATTTAATGCCAAATCCTCTTAAATATACATGATTTCTGCTGCTGATATTGCAGACTTCCAGTGGTCCCCAGATCATGGTTTGAAAACCAACATTCTAGACAGGACCCAATGATCATCTTTAAGAAATGTAACATTATTGTATCGTGTTGAGCATTAAACATTACACTGTTCTTCAAAAATAATAAGCAACTGTTATTTGGATACAAAAAGTCTTATTCAGACTGTCTACGTTTTCCAGCAGTCTGACGCAAATACGAAGAGAGAGGAAATATCCTAGAAGGTCTAAGAACATATCTCGCTACAGCTACCCCACCCACATACAGTGGCCATATCATGACTTCTGTTCAAATCTCACGTTCTCCTCTGAATTTCAAAACTCAACTGCCCAAATTCAAATTCTCTCATCTTTATATACTCTCTATTTTAATTAATCATTGCATCATCCAACGCCTTCAGTGTGACATCATTTCATCAAACTGTAACACAGGACCAACGTGTTGTGCTGTAAAGAAAGAAGTCCGCAGAAAAAGAAATACTCAAACTCAAAGGTAAGGGAAGAAAATATAGCAGTCATTTATTATTCAGATAGTTATGATCATTGCAACTCGAAAAGTTCATTTTAGTTACGTTCTTCTTTTCCCTTCCTCTTGATGGTGTCGGCAGTGTGGGTGAAAGCTGAATGTTGACATACGCCTGACAGATAGGTCGTAGCAGACTGGGGTAGGACGGGTCCGGCCTCGGAACCTTTAACGCACGTATTTTGACAACTGCCTTCAGCTCTGCCAAAATCTCCTGACTTGTTTTCTTATATAGAGTTTTTGGGGAACAAATCGAAGATCTGCGAATGTTCGATGTCACCAGTGAAACTGTCGTGAAACAGGTGATAGTTCATCTGTGATTATTTTAAAATCACGTCTAACTTTGCAGGTCATTCTGCCTGCACGTGCTAGTCTCGTGACACCTTCACTGGTTGATGACAGCGCCCGTCCGTAATATTACAAAAAAACTGCTTTGTACTTTCTAGCATCATCACATGTCACAAGTCTTATTTCCCCATGACAAACCTTGATTTATTTATTATCTATATCCTGTCTTCCCCAACGTTATTTTGATGTGAGGTGTTAAACCTGATCACTACCTGTGAACATGTATGATTTTTTCATGTAACTACACTTTGAAGTCCTTAGCTAACTTACAATTTTACCAAATAAATTAAATAACTAATATAATTAATTAATCAGCCTAATTATTTTACAGTTAAACTGCATAACTATCCCATGGATATTTTTTTTACAAATACATATAAATATAAATCATGTCAAAATAACCTTCCTACCTTTTTTTTGCCATGGAACAAGACTTCTGGGTTCAATACCTTGACTCAAATCAGGAGTCTGTGGAAAGAAAAAAATAAATAAGAAAAAATATTAGACAAAATGCTGAAGAGTTCACAAACCCAACTATGTGAAATCCAAAAATATGAAACTTTCTATATTGGAAAACGTTTTTAAAATCCATACAATTTCATAAAAATCCTTTCTCTTTTTATTCATCTTCACACACACAATATATATATAAGTATTATTTGGTCCAGTTAAACCGGAGTTGGGAGTAATTCCATCAGGACAAGAAAACTATTCAAGAGTGAACATTTAAATTTTCCTGGTAAAGAGCTCAATGTAACAGACATTACAGAGCAATAATTTCATTAAGAAAAACAACAAACCGGTCACATTTGGATTATAAATTTATTTCCATCCTGTTATGAGTTTTTGAAAAATTCAAAAACACGAAAAAAAGATTAACAGGACTTCTTCAGATCCTATGGATAAAAGAAATCAGAATAGACACAGGAAAGAAGGTGGGAGGGGATAGAAGAGGGGTGAAGAGTTATCTCCTCATTTAGCCCACTTCCGTTTTTTATTTTATTGTCGGTTAGAATTAAAGTAAATTTTTTTTTTAATTTTTATTTTTTTTTTTTAATTTATAAATTACTTTTTGACTTAAACTACAGATTTAATCCTAAATTAGAAAATTAACTTTATTCTATAACTTTACATAATGATACAGTAATAATTATTTTAAATTAAATTCAAGATTTAATTAAATTTAAAATGTGAGATAGATATATATATATAGATATATATATATATATAAAAAGCATGTTTCATTAAATAGTAAATACACATTTTGTCTGTATAATTTAATTAAGATCTTTTCGAGTTTCCTGATAAGCGTCTTCTTTTCAGGTTGGAATCAGTAGATGAATTTACCAAAATTGTCCCAAGTACTTTCGGACCCTTCATAGGTCATCATCAGGGGTTGCTTGCATGTATAAAGAGTGTTGTTTTTTAAAATGAATTTTGAAAGTTTTTTTGGTTTTTATGACATAACAAAAATATGCAAACACCGAGTTGGATAAAACCGAGTTACTGATGAATTCAAAAAACAGAAGGCTATCAACAGAAATAGAATATTATCAAGAAATACGAAATATTAAAAAAAAAAATTCTAAAGACATTTCAAAATATTGCCACTATTTTCAAAATTAATTCTATTGATTTTAGGTTTTTTGTTTTTATATGTAAGGCTTCTAGGATTTGTAGTCGTAGCTTATCCATTTTGTGTGCGATTATAGTGGTGTTTTCAACTAGAATTTTTCAAAACTTGGATTTAGGAATAGAATGGGTTTTAAGATGTAGGGCTATGGAGTTAGAAACATTAAGGTGCATCATAAGTCGACTGCACATTCCTGTTTCTCAACAAAAATTGCTGATCAAAAAGTGCTAAGTAGCACTGATTCAGAGAGACACATCATTTTTATTATACAAGTTATATTTGGTTTGGTTTGGTTTTGTTTTATGGCATATCAACTATTGTAGGTTATTTAATGCCAAATCCTCTTTATACATATATATATACATTAAATATATGATTTGGTTTGGTTTGGTGGCATATCAACCTTTGTAGGTTATTTAATGCCAAATCCTCTTTATACATATACATTATATATATGATTTGGTTGGGTTTTATGGCATATCAACCATTATTGGTTATTTAATGCCAAATCCTCTTTATACATATATATTAAATATATAGGATTTGGTTTGGTTGGGTTTTAGGGCATATCAACCATTATTGGTTATTTAATGCCAAATCCTCTTTATACATATATATTAAATATATAGGATTTGGTTTGGTTGGGTTTTAGGGCATATCAACCATTATTGGTTATTTAATGCCAAATCCTCTTTATACATATTAAATATATAGGATTTGGTTTGGTTGGGTTTTATGGCATATCAACCATTATTGGTTATTTAATGCCAAATCCTCTTTATACATATATATTAAATATATAGGATTTGGTTTGGTTGGGTTTTATGGCATATCAACCTTTGTAGGTTATTCAATGCCAAATCCTCTTTATACATATATATTACATATGACTCCTGTTTATACATAAACATTAAATATGACATTTTGTTGATGACATTTTTAAATGAGCCTGAGATCACTTGTTTGCATACTATTAAATGGTTTCAAGTATTTCTATTTAATACGAATAATTCTATTTACTCTTAAACATTTCTTTGCACAGTTAAATGGTATCAACTATTGCTATATAAAAAACAAATTAAATATCAGTCATTTTTCAAGACACAGTTTAAATATCAAACAGTTCTATTTGACCCATAGACAGAATCCTATAAGGTGCTACCACTCTAGGCCAGAGTGGACCTAGGAGTGAAGGCAATGAAGGAGTACTCCGCATTCCCCAATGCTCCAGCCTTACTGGAGCCTCATCATCAGATTGTTTAGTGTCATATCCAGGACACTCATTAGAGAGTAGGAGGTCTTACCCCTCTGCAGAGATGCAGTCGGTGTATTCTACAGCCCCAGCCAATTGGGTTGTCTGTATTTTTTAAAAATTTTAATCATAAAATTGAAAACATTCCAAAAAATCAATCCCTCTCATCATGGCATTGATTGAGACTAAGAAAACATGTTGGCAATATCCAATTAATTTTTTTGGTTAAGTCATTATTTTAATGGCATGTCAACTCATCTAGGGTTATTTTATGCTTAAAGGTTAGGGAATTAAATTTGTGGTATGTTTATGTTTACATTTTTTGTACAATTGTTTTTTATGAAGTTTTTTTAATATAAAAATTTCAAAACAGATCTATTTAACCCATTAAAAAGTATTATTGTTCCTAGTCAGAGTGGATCTGGGAGTAATGGCTCTGAAGGAGTACACCAGATATCCATAACTGGAACCTAAGATATTACCTAAGATAATACCTAAGATATTCTGGGAGCGAATAAAAATTAAACTGGGTTATATAGTGTGCATTAAGTAAAAAAGCTTTGGTAAAAGTCAAACATTATACAGTAGAAATTTCAGATCAATATCCAGACCCTACCTACATGTCAAGCCCTGGTGTAGATCAAGCATTATACAGTAGAAATTTCAGATCAATATCCAGACCCTACCTACATGTCAAGCCCTGGTGTAGATCAAGCATTATACAGTAGAAATTTCAGACCAATATCCAGACCCTATCAACATGTCAAGCCCTGGTGTAGATCAAGCATTATACAGTAAAAATATCAGACCAATATCCAGACCCTACCTACACGTCAAGGTGCAGTCTGATCCACATTTGCACATATTAGTAAATACGATGTTATTTTTTCTAATTATAAAAATGCCTCCTTGTCCTAATTTGTCATAATTTTTTTTTAGCATACAGTCCATGTCAGCAGGAAATTGTTTGATTCCCATTAATAAAGAAAGCAGAAAAATTTATTTACTAATTAGACCTATATTTAGTTTCAAAGTTTGTAGGGCTAGTTGGTTATTTGTGTTCTTAACCTCTGACATGCAATTTGAGATTATCTTTTTTTTTTATGAAGATTAACAAAACTACAACAATTTTTTTTTATTACTATTTCTTTTAGGTAAATGTTAAAACAGACTCTGAACCAACAAGAAATGTCTAAGTTCAAGGATAACTTGTTATTGTCAATGTTCCAAGTTAAACTTTTTCGTTTTATTTTTTTAAGCTCAACCACTTGCAAAAGAAAGGTTTTCTTTTGTAAAAAGAGAAGCAATAATAAAATTATAGTGACTTCAATATACGGGTCATATAGTGTTGATTTAAGAAGAGGGTTTTTTTTTTAATTTTTAGTTGGTCATTCATTTTCTTAGATGACTTAAAGTTTATCTAGCTGGAAAAAAAAAAAAAGATCACTCAATGTAACCGTGACAGTTTTTATCAATATATATTGTTTACTCAACTCAATAACACCAAACATTTTGGTTAACCCGAAAAATGACCGATGGGCAGGATTTTCAGCTACAACTAAAAAAAAAAAAAAAAAAAAAAAATTTTTTTAATTTTTTAATAGAAATGTATTGGTTTGGTTTGGTTGCATATATCAACCATTGTAGGTTATTTAATGCCAAATTTTCTTTATACATATATATTAAATATATAGGATTTGGTTTGGTTGGGTTTTATGGCATATCAACCCTTGTAGGTAATTTAATACCAAATCCTCTTTATACATATATATTAAATAAATATGATTTGGTTTGGTTGGATTTTATGGCATATCAAACATTGTAGGTTATTTAATGCCAAATCCTCTTTATACATATATATTAGATATATAGGATTTGGTTTGGTTGGGTTTTATGGCATATCAACCCTTGTAGGTAATTTAATACCAAATCCTCTTTATACATATATATTAAATAAATATGATTTGGTTTGGTTGAGTTGGGTTTTATGGCATATCAACCCTTGTAGGTTATTCAATGCCAAATCCTCTTTATACATATCAAATATATAGGATTTGGTTTAGTTGGGTTTTATGGTATATCAACCCTTGTTGGTTATTTAATGCCAAATACTCTTTATACATATAAACAGTTCTATTCTTAACAATTCAGTTTATATGTCAAACAGTTCTATTTGACAATAGATAGGAACACCATCAGGAGCTACCACTTCTGACCAGAATGAACTTGGGAGCGATGGCAATGAAGGGGTACTCCGCATTCCCCAAAGCTCAAGCATTACTGGAACCTCATCATCAGATTTTTTAGACACTCATGGAGGGGGAGGTCTTACTCCTCTACAGAGATGCAGTTGGTGTATTCTGCAGTCCCAGTTGTTGGGCCAAAATGGTTTCAAGTATTCCTATCTAATACTAATGATTTGCTGTTATGTTTTCAAGTATTCCTGTCTAAAACAAATAATTTGTAATATTATGGTTTCAAGTATTCCTATCTAATACAAATAATTTGCACACTGTTACATGGTAAGTAATAATAATCTTTAGTAATTGATCGAAACATAGGCTACCACAAACAAGGAAGGACAGAGACTGATTACCACACAAAAGGCTATGGAAAGATCCATGCTGGGAAAATTATTACACAAACATGTCACAAGTAACGTAATTCTTGAGTGGTTGGTTTGGTTTTATGGCATATCAACCATTGTTGGTAATTTAATGCCAAATCCTGTTTTTACATATACATATATATGATTTGTAAACACATTTTGTAGATACACTCAGTTAAATGATCAAACAGTTCTATTTAAAAAATTCAATTCAGCATATGTCATTTGTTTGCACATAATTTAAATGATCAAACAGTTCTATTTGACCCATAGATAGGACCCTATCAGGTACTACTTCTCCAAGTCAGAGTGGACCTGGGAATAATGGCAATGAAGAGGTACTCTGCATTCCCCAAAGCTCCAACATTACTGGAGCCTCACCACCAGATTGTTTAGTGACACTAAACAATAAGGACACTTATGGTGGGGGTCTTATGGCATATCAACCCCTCTGAAGAGATGCAGTCAATCTATTCTACAGCCCTGGAATAAAATCTTGTGTGGACTGCAGAACATAATCATAGAGTACCAAAAACAGGGGTCCTGCTAGGCTGGATACATTGCAAGCTTCATAGACTACAGTTTGAACCATGTAGTTGTCAAGTGGTATCCAAGAGATCAGATCCCAGCTATGGGTTAAATAGTACCACTACTGTTCTTCTAGAATGGCTTTAGCATTAAATAACCTACAAAAGTTGATATGCCATTAAGCAAAGAAACTAAACTAAACCAAACCAAGAGATCAGAAACGACCACTTGGAAGACTGGCAATCCTGTCAAGCAATTTGATCCACCATGGAGAAGAGCAAAATCAAGAATGAAACAGAAATGGATTGTGGCCAGCAATGTGGAAAACATCAGTTGACCTAGAGGATAAAGAATAAACAATCATATGGTTTCAAGTATTCCTACCTAATACAAATAATTTTCAGACAGCTCTTGGACTCGTACATAGGATTCTAAGAGATACTACCATACAGAGTCAGAGTGGACCTGGGAGTAATGGCAATGAAACAATCCCAAGAGATCCACAATTAAATACAGTGTAGCGTCATACACAGGACACCAAAAAGTGTGACTGGTTGTCACGTGGTCTACCACTGAGAGGAGAGAGATAAGGAATGTCCCCTACCCCTCCATGTTTGAATTAGCAGGCTGCCCAAAGAATGACCGTTAAGACAGGAATAGGAATCTAGGTCAATTCCTCGTGGCCGAAGTAACAAATCCAGGTCAGAATGAAAGCCAACAGATGTTTGCACTCTGTGACCGGGTGAAAGAGATAGTAGTCCTAAAGAATCGTCTGACAGGGGAAGGAAGAAGATAGAAGCAAAATGATTGACCAGAACCCTAAAGCAGAAGTGGCACCTTCTTCCAACAGCGGAAATAGGGGTAGAGAATATCAGTTTTGAAGAGAGATGTTGTGGTGAACAGATGGGGGCGAATCTCGTGCCAAGCTCTGGGCAAAGAACCAGAACCGGGATTTGTGAGACAGTAGTTGAAGTGATAAGATATATTGAAACTACTGCCAAAATCACCAGGGGAAAACAGAAAGAATCTTAGACAAGAAGAACCTATGCCTTCAAACCAGAGCTATATAAATAAATCCGCCAGCCCGTAAAAGAGAAGGAACCCGTCAAAAAGCTAAGTACTGCAATTGCATATTCTCTCTCCCTCTCAATTCAAAGAAAGAAGAAAAGAAAAAGAAGAAAGACATTTGTATTTATGTACTATCTGCTGATAACATAGCCGACATGTTAAACATGTGTGTCAGCATGTAGTAAAAACCTTGTTGTAATTTAATGTCCCCACGTGTTGAAATTTATTCCTTGTGTTGTCTGCCTGTCAAGTTGTCTGTTTCATGTTTGTTTTCAGTTTCTTTTGCCTTATGTTATTCTCGCCTAAATTGTCCTATTCTTTCCTTTAAAAATATTATACAGAAAACCGAAGTTGTCGACTACTATAGTTAATCTTATATCAAAACCTAGAGGCTCATATCTTCCTTTATCCTAGGGGTAGGAAGAGCTAGTGGCCTGGTGGGTGTGTGTGTAATGTGAAATTTGGAAACCCCTTGCCAGCGGCAGTCAGTCTAGCCCCAAATGAACACCACATAATATGCCAGTTCCTATATGCCTGAGAAAGGACTCTGAACAAGGACTTATTCTACGAGGTATCAAGTGCCAGACCGCCCCGTCTTCCCACGTGCGAAAAATAAACTCCCGTACTGGGAATATTTTAATTTGCCATCATACTGGTAAAAGCTGTGATACTAATACATATTAGTATTGCACATAAGTACAGAGGAGACCAGTTAGTGTAGTGACTAACTTGCTGGACTACAATGTCATACTAAGCAAGTTTTGTATAGAAGAGAAAGACGACAACACAGTTGTATAAAAATATAATCAGCTTTCCTTTTTCTTTTATTACCCGAAACATACGTATGGGTAGAATAAAAGAGAGTCAGAGATGGCCAAGATACACACACACACGTGGGGCGACATTGTGGTTTTTCTGTGAAACCTCTTTGCCTCTCTGCTGGGTCGAAATCTTACTGGGTTCACATAATATTCCGGATGCCTATGCAATCCTCATGGTCACACCTCCTGCCTAGAAACTACACATGGACATGCCTCCTGTCAAGCATGCCACCCACACAACTTATATGACACTTCCACTGAGGAAATACCTGCATTCTATTTACTTTAGGAAACAGGTGCATATCCTGTTATGTAACTTAAATGACATGTCAAAAGGAATCGCCCAGTCGATATCCAACCTGAGAGATCCAATAGCAGTGATGAATATGCTGGACTGCGACATCATGGTAAGTGAGTTAAAACTCCAGTCATGCTATTATGTTCACTTTCAGACAAATACTCATAAGAAAGGCATGAACTCTCTTATACCCCAAGCCTTAGCATTAAATAAGCCATAAAAGTTGATATGTCATTAAACAAAGAAAGCCAACTCAAATAAACCTAACAGTGTGGTTGCTAATTAATTGTTGGATATCACTAACAAGTACCTTTCTAAAAAAATCTCTCAATATTTGTAGGTTTGTAGTAATTGGGATTTTAACAAAACACTTAAAGAAAAAGTTAAATACAAACTACACAACAATACTGCATGCTATTCTGAACAAATTCTGGAAGCAGCACCTCACAAAACAGCAGCTGTATGGTCACTTAGCTCCCATCTTACAAACCATCCAATTAAGACATGTTTGGCACTGCAATAGAAGCAAAAAAATGAACTCATAAGCAACATTCTCTTATGGACTCCTATGCATGGACACACCCAGGGCCAGCCTTGAGTACTGCAGGGTCTAAGTGAGAACATATATATTGCAATATGCTGTTGTGTGTACTTGAACTGAAAGTAGATAACACTTTAGTATGGAGCCCCTTTAGATGTAGGGTCCAATTGGCTTAAGGAAGTATCAATGTTGGCCAACCAGCAAAAACTTATATACATCGACTGTGTGGACACAGGATGCCATGTAGAGGACCTGCCAAGAGTAATGGTCAATTAGAAGTAATTGGTCTAATTGAACGAAACAAAGAAACCAAACTAAGTAGACCTTTAATAACTCTTTTAATAAAATGTTAATTTTGTTTTAAACCAAAAAATACCAAGATTTTATTATTAATCATAGAACACTAGTTGTCTGAATTTCTAAGATGAAGCTGGATGATTTTAATCATTAAGGTTTTTCGGACTATTGTCTTCATCTTTATTGTTACATTCACAACGTTTTGGCCGACTCATAGCATAACGTTTATAGGCGTTGGTTCCCTAAGCTTCTAAGAGACAATCATCTGGAGGTTGCAGGTTCAATCCTGACTGCAGGCAAATAACAATACTTAACACTTGTACCCGGTTATGGCTGATGGAATCTGAGCGAGCAACCCCTGTGGATTAAATAAAGGATGTGGTTTGAAGTTCTGTGTAGGCTCCTGAGTTTGACAAGAAACACCTGAAGAAGGCCGGAGGATATATTGGCCGAAACATTGTGAATATAACAATAAAGATGAAGATAATAGTCCAAAAACCATGAATGATAAAAATCATAGAACACTGTATAAGCAAAACATATCACTTGGTATGTGATTTAACTGACTTCTCACCAAGCTAGGATATGGCACAAGGCTATTTTATTGTTGGGGCTCATGTGTAGTGGTCATAAAAAATGTTTGATCACTTCAGCATTCCCCTACTGAGGCGTCCCAGGCACCAAGTGATGAACTCAGCCCTGCAAACTAGATATAACCTGGAGGAATGGCCCACTGGGACCAGGTGATTCAAGTCACCGAAACCCACCTGATGTAGACATCAGAAAGGCCAAGCAGTAAATGGGTATTATTACTGAACTCTGTGACCAAAATTTATGAATATGTAGCAATCCAAAAATAAGTACATCCCCTTATATATATATATATATATATATATATATATATATATATATATACATACATACATACACACAATTTTATTTTAGCCCAATCAGCGGGGGCTGTAGAATAGACTGCAGAGAGGTAAGACCAATCCCCAATGAGTGTCCTGGATATGACATAAAACAATCTGATGGTGAGGTTCCAGTAATACTGGAGCTTTGGGAAATGTGAAACACTTCTTCATTACCCCGAGGTCCACTCTGACCCAGAGTGGTAGCACCTGATAGGGTCCTATCTATGGGTCAAATAGGTCTTAGTGCTAAATGTACTATGTTACTGAGGTACTAGAAGATCTATTTTCTATATTACTAGAAGGTACTACAAGGCCTATATTCTATATTACTAGAAGGTACTACAAGGTCTATATTCTATATTACTAGAAGGTACTACAAGGTCTATATTTACAAAGCTTTGCTTCATGCAAAGCTTAATAAATAAGTCTTCGAATTATTGGTACCTCAAATAGTGTATTGGTTAACAAGCTGGTCAAGCAGACTATTTGTAGTGAATTTGATTCACTCTGTGCTTCAATACTTCTGGCCCCGTGCCAAACTAAGCTCAGTTTAATAACTCTTCGAATGATACAGACTCATTTAAAAAAATCATAGAAACTAAACTATTATCTGAATGTATAAAACTAATACGATGTTCCATGATATCAAGTATTCTGATCTAATACAAATAATTCATACATTAATATTGTTTCAAGTAACTATTCCTATTTAATCATTTGTTTGTACAGTTATACAGTATCAAGTATTTGTAAAATAACAATAACACATACCTCTGTAAAGCATCCAGTTGACAGACAAAAATAAAGCAGGTCGTAGCTCAGTGCAGTCTTCCTTACAATGCTAAACTGAAGCTGATTTATATAATAAAATACTTCCACTTACTTACAAGCAGCCAATCACGATCTATGCAATGGAATATCCCACTTGTGCACAATGGGATGCCCCAAGGCACCATAAATAGCTCCCGTTCCTCAATCGGTAATTGAGTTTTCCTGTCTTCATGACTGATTGCTCTTAGCTAACGCGATTAATTACTCTCGGCTATTGCTACTAATTGCCCTACGCAACTTGACAAATCCTACAGTATTCATATCTAATTCTAGTAGTCTATACACATATATGGTTTCACACTTAAAAAAAAAAAAAAAAAAAAAAAAAAAAAAAGGCAAGAAGCGTATAAATTCTGCAGAAACGGTATTTGTCACATGCCCCACCAAATGGATGAGTGTAGCACAAGGCCTTTTTAAGGCTGGTCTTGGCACAGGGCTGTAACCCAAACACACCCAGCATTTCCAAAAATGCCTCAGCATTCCCCTAAAAAGGGGCACCAGGTGATAAACCTAGCCCCTCTGAGGAGGGTTAGAGCCTGGGGAGACGGTCTCCTGAGGCTCAAGGAATGTCAGTCTTGGCTGTGTGATGCAAATGCTAGGCCTCCCCAGCACCTGCCCTAGGCATCCTCAGCTGACTACCGCACCCAGAGACATGACACACCCGACTAGATCCGTACTGCTGATACTACAGCAGGCCAAAGTGTGATCTGTCTACTGTATGGATGCCCAATATGGACTTTGACAAACCGCTTAGAGAAAAGGCTAAATGGAAACCTTACAAGGATACCATGTACTGTTCCAAAGACCCCACAAAACAGCAACTATATGGCCACTTACCTCCAATCTGACAAACCATCCTATTTAGACAAGCAAAATATGCTGGGTGCTGCTGGAGAAGCAAAAATGAACTAATAAGTGAACTGCTACACATGGACACACCAGTGTTGGTCAAACAACAAAAACTTAGACATCAGCTTTGTGCAAACACTAAATGCCATGTATAGGAACTACCAAAAGCAAAGGCTGATAGGGATGGATGGCGAGACAGAGTCAAAAGAATTCATGCTCTCAGCATGATTTAATAAGGATATGGTTTCAAATAACTATTATTTAATAATGTGGACACAGTTACATGGTTTCAAGTATTCCTATCTAATACCAATTTTCAAACGGATTTATCTGACCCATAGAGAGGATGATGATCATCATCATCATCATAATGATAATAATAATAATAACTGTATACAGTTCTATGGTTTTAAGAATTCCTATCTAATATTAATAATTTGCATACAATTTCAAGCATTTAATAATAAGTAAGTAAAGTTGTCTCCCTTAGTCGAGGGTGACCAGAAGGCTCCCTTTTCAATAGCTACTACACCGTGGTGTAGGAGAGGGCATTACTCCTTTCTCTGGATTTCTCCACTTTACCCTTGATTCGTAACTTGTATTGCTGAGTGTTAAGCAAGGAGGCATCAAGTACCATTTTAAAGTATTTGGTATGACTCGACTAGGGATTGAACTGTGGACCATTGGTGAACACTCTACCCACTAGCCAATTATTTAATAACAAACACCTGTTAATTATAGCTTCTAGTAAACATTCTTTGATACAAATAATTAGCATAGTTATATAGTTTAAAGTATTCCTATTAAATACAAATAATTTTCAAATAGTTCAATTTGATCTATAGATAGGACCTAAACAGGTACTACCACTCTGGATAAGAGTAGACCTGGAAGTAATGGCAATGAAAGGGTACTCCATACACACCAGATCTCCAGAACTGGAGCCTCGTCACTAGATGCAATTGGTGTCATGCCTGGAACACCTCTACTGAGGTGTGGGTGGAAGAGTCTTACCCCTTTGGCAGTAGATGTAGTCAGAGTATTCTAAACAGTGTCAAACCGAGCAGAGAGAGATAGAAGAAACAGCTCTACAAAATTAGCATCATACCTAGGAAACCTATTTTGGGTGAACAGGGAGAGGGGTTAGTCCCTCTCCCAATTACACAGTCAGGATATTCTAAGCCCCACCAAACACTGTATAGACCTGAATTACTAAAAACTATAAATTTCTGACAAAAGAAGCTCCAAATACATTTTTATGAATGGTTATCATGCTTTTCATAGAGTACACTAAGATTTTGTACTTTTCAGATAGTGTGGTCCTGAAATTTTTTGGAATGCAGATCAATTGATTTTACGGCATATCAACCTCTTGTTGGTCATTTAATGCTAAAATATAAGTACAGTTGATGTGTTATAGTGGGTGAAAGTTGTAGATAAAATATATATATATATATATGACGAAGGTATATAATTATTAATTGTTTTTGAATTGTTAAAAATATATAATAGCATTATCCCTCCAATTAAGAATTTGTATGTATTTATATGCCGTTTCAGAGGGTTTTTTTCGATTATATTTGGAATGCAGGATGTTCTGCTATATTTTACTAGATTAAATTATTATTTATTAATACAATTATGTGCTCAGCATTACATTGTTCAATTTTTTTTTTTTTAGTTCCTTTTTCAATTAAAATAATCTAGTAATTACTGTATCATTCCACAGTATAACAGATATTCACCTAGCCCTTCTTTGCCCAGTCAGCTAGGGCTGTAGAATACACCGACTGCACCTCTGCAGAGAGGTAAGACTCCCACCTCAAACGAGTGTCTTGGATATGACACTAAACAATCTGATGGTGACGTTCCAGCAGTGCTGGAGCTTTGGGGAATGCAGAGTACCCCTTCATTGCCATTGCTCCCAGGTCCACTCTGGCCCAGAGTGGTAGCACCTGATAGGGCCCTATCTATGGGTTAAATAGAACTAACAACATACTTATGCTAAACTGAATTGTTTGATTAAACTGAATAGCTTGAAATAGAAATGTTTTTGACAATTAAACCATACTTACATTTAAACTGTGTGCTTATGCTTAACTGAATTATTTCAAATAGAACTGTTTTTTGACATTAAAACTGTATTTACACTTAACTCAATTGTTACATATAACTGCTTGAATAGTTTAAAATGGAAATGTTTTTGACAATTAAACTGTGTACTTATGCTAAACTGAATTGTTTTAAATAGAACAGATTATTTACATAAAAATGGATTTGGCATGAAATAACCTACAAAGGTCGATATGCCATAAAACCCACCAAACCAAACCAAACCTAGCCCTTCCATCACAAAAAAGACGTGATACAAAGTCGATCTTTGAAGCAGAGTACAACTGGTTTGAATACCAGATTTTCCTTCTTCTAAATAGGTTGGTGTACCATGGTAAAGAGTCAGTCTGCCCTGCTATTTACTTGCTATTCACTCATAGTTGGAGGGAAGGATAGTTCCCAAGTAAATTAGCACAATGTAAAATGCTAACAGCCTCATCCAAGATTTGAACTTGGGTCACTGTGTCCATTTCTTTCTATGATAACCACTGCACCACAAGTGGCTCTATGGAATTGTTATCACGCGTTCCAAACATTCTGGAAAGAACCGCATTACATGAAAAGTATCTCACGATTTTAATGGCTTTATCATCACTATCTTTTTTTTTTCTTTTCTAAACAGAAATAATTAATAATCTTTATGCATCTTCAAAAACTAAATTTTACATTAAAAGCATAAATTATCAATATTAAAATTTTGTGAGCACCCCGACACACAAAAAAAAAAGAAAAGAAAAAAAAAGAAAAAAAAGAGAATTCAGAGATTTAGAACCCACAAAATTTTAGAATACATCAAGTGGTATAATACAATGGTTAGCAAGGTGGATTAGCAGACCATTGTGAGTTCGATTCTCACTGGGTGCCCTCATGCTTTTGACCTTGTGCCACAATTGAGCTAATCTTAGTAAATGACAAGTACTCCGACTGCAATTTACTACTTGTACCCTAACCAGTTCACTTCACATGGTGTAATGGTGAGCAGGCTGGATTAGCAAACCATTGTGAGTGAATTCGATTCTCACTAGGTACCCTCATACTTCCGGTCTTGTGCCACAGTTACACTAAATGACTACTTGTAACCTAACCCTGGTAACTCCTAGTGTGGGTCCGTTAGTTCTGGGTTGTCAAATGATACCCCCTTTTTTTTTTTTTTGGATGACGTAAGAAAAAGTTAATCTAATTAGCTGAAGGCCAAACTTCATTTTTGTGAAAAACATTTATTATTATTATCATGATAACAAACGAAAACTTTCTCTCTCTAAACATTTCTCTCTCAACATGGACTCATAATTACGTAACCCGGCCAAAATAAATAAATAAATCAAAGTGAATAATGATCGTCGATAAGTCTTAAAACAATTAATACATAATAACTAATAAATAATTAGCTTTTTCTTTCTATCACACTGTTCAAGGCGTGTTCTCTCTTTTTACGTTATATGAATCAGGAATTAAGAAAAAAAAAACCCGGACTCCAAAGATGTGATCCTTCTATAGTCCAATAAACTGTAATCCACCGTCCATATCAGACTTCTTGCTCCAAGGGTGAGAGTTCAAATCTCTGTAGGGGCTATTATCGTTAAATGAATTATTTATTTATTTATTAAATATTTATCATTCAAGTACATTATTATTTATTAAGTAAATTAGTCGTAGAAGGTAAAAACAATCCAAACATCGGGACGAAAATATACTTCTTTTTTTTTTTTTTTTTTTTTTTATAAGGATACTTACATTTTTTTTCCTTGGCCGGGGAGTCATTTTTGTTTTGCTTAATAAAGTAACAATATGAGAGAGAGAGAGAGAGAGAGAGAGAGATTATGTCTAGTCTTCTCGGAGAATCGGGCAACTTAAGGAAATTCAAACTAGTTTAGAGGGGGGTTTTTTGTGTTTTTTTATTTTTTATTTCAACAGATGAAAAATCTGCTTGCAAAATATAAAAAATGATTTTTTAACATTTAAAATTCAGAGAATGAAAAAAAAAAAAAGTTGAAATTTTTAACCAAAATTTCTACTTGTAATTAAAAATTTCAATTTTTTTTGGAGGGGGGAGTGCTGGGTTTTTTAATTAAGATTCAAAAAAGGTCAGTTCCAATATAATTCAAAAATACTAAAACTTTTGGTTATATATGACTAAGAAAAAAAAATCATGTTAAAGTCTAGAAAGGGATTTTGACCATTTAAGGAAATTCCAAATCGTGTTGGGAGATTTGTTTGTTTTTAAGATGAAAATTCTGCTCGTAAAATATAAAATTCTCATAATTATGAAAGAAAATAAAATTAAAAGTAAGCTTTAAGTTTTTCCACTATTAACAGAAAAAACAAATTTTTTTAAAATAATTTCTCATAATTCTTTTTTTTAATTAATTATTTCCATAGAAAACTCAAATTATTTTTACGCGAATAATTGTTGAGTTTTAAAATCAAAATAAATAAATACATAATTAAAAGGTGTCGGTTTCACTAATTAAAAAAATACTGAATTTTTTTTTATTTATTTAAATAATTGGTCAGACAAAAAATAAAGTAAAGAATCAATAGAAGAAAATAAGAAAAAGGGTTTTTGTAGAATGAAAGTTAAGTAAAATGTTTGTATTTTAATCACAATGTCCTTCAGAAGACGTTTAAGAGTAAAAAGAAAGAAAAGTGAATGTCAAGGATATATCAGTCTCGAAAAAGATTTCAAACTAAATAAAAGACAACAAATTTAAAGCTTTAACCCCTTTTTATAAACAATTTAATCTTAGTTCTTTACTTTAAAACCGTTCTTAACACTAGTCATTGTAAATTAAAACCCATAATATTTAAAACAAGCAAAGACAGTGAGAGATTTCCTCTAACCTCTGAAGAAGACGAAGTCGTCTTGTTGAGGGAGTTATCGTTCGGTGGCGTCACGTAACCCCTCCGTGGGTGGACATTGCAAGCCAATATGAGGTGTCGGCCATCGAGATGATGACAGTCCCGACCAGGGTAGATTCCTTTTAAAATAAGCTTCCGACGAAATCCTTTTACACCAAAACAAGAATAATAAAACCGCATGGCACCACAAGTGCGTGCCGCCATCACGGTGACGATTTTCTGCTCTTAAAGATAGGAGAGTTCAACACTGCAGGGAGAAATCATTTTTTTATATCTCTTTCGATGAAATGATATAACTTATGGAGTTTTATGCTGATATTAGTATCATTACGAACGACCGTGGGTAGAGTTGCTACTCTGATATCTAAGAATTTAAAGAGATTGGCTGGGTTGATCGTCACTTGAATTACTTGTTGTTTTTCTTATTTCACACAGCATCGGGAAAAATCACTTCCACCAGGAAATAAAAATTCATTTTCAATAATTTTTTTCTATAAAAAGCTATATTTACGCAGAAAGGGAGAGGTTGGTTGGTTGGGTTTATGGCATATCAACTTTTATAGGTTATTTAATGCCAAACCCATTTTTATACAAATAATCAGTTCTCTTTCAAACAATTTAGTTTAGTATACAAAAACAGTTCCATTTCAAACAATTCACTTAGGCATAAGTACGCTGTTTAATTGTAAGTAGACAGTTTAATTGTGAAAAACATTTCTATTTCAAGTTATTCAGTTTAGTCAAACAGTTCTAATTCAAACCATTCAGTTTAGCATAAGTATGCAGTTTAGTTCTAGTTGACCCATAGATAGGGCCCTATCAGGTGCTAGCACTCCAGGTCAAAGTGGACCTGGGAGTGATGGCGATGAAGGGGTGCTCTGCCTTCCCTAAAGCTCCAGCATCACTGGAACCTCACCATCAGATTGTTTAGTGTCATTTCAAGGACACTCGTTGGGAGAGTCTTACCCCTCTGCAGAGAAGCAGTCTGTGTATTCTACAGCCCCAGCTGACTGGGCAAAGAAAAAAAAAAGTGAATGGATTAAAGGCACCAAGTTTGTTTGAAAAATATATATCTTTTAAAATTAATAAAAGGACAAAAAATCAAGCTAAGCCAGAAATAATTTTTTTGCTTGGTTGATTATATTTTACAGCATATCAACCTTTTATACCAAATTCTGTTTTATATATATATATATATATATATATATATATATATATATATATATAGTATACTTAGTCCAGTTAAACCGGAGTTGGGAGTAATTCCATCAGGACAAGAAATTATTCATGAATGAATATTTAAATTTTCCTGGTAAAGAGCTCAATGTACCAATAATACAGAGCAATAATTTCTTTAAGAAAAAACAACGAAACCAATCACAAAGGATTATAAATTTATTTCCATCCTGTTACGCATTTTTGAAATTTCCAAAAACACGAAAAAAAATTAACAGGACTTCTTCAGATCTTTTTGATAAAAGAACTAGAATAGACACATAAGAGTGGGAAGGGATAGAAGAGGGGTGAAGAGTTACCTCTTCATTAAGCCCACAATATTTTTTTGTTTGTCCAAAGAGAGAAAGAAATATTTAAAAATAAGCAGGTCCACAAAAAGATTTGTATTTTTTTAGGATTTATTTATTCATTTCGTTTTCCAGCTTGATGTTTTCGTCAGAGAACATGTATGACACAAGGTTATGTTAATGGGGTATTAACTGAGACTTGAACTCACTCGTATTAGCAGTTTGAATGATTTTCAGTTGATTATGGGTTTTTAGAAAGATCACACCTCTCTTTTTCTTAGAATGTATTTACCTTTGTCTGCTTTACCCCTCATATATATATATATATATATATATATATTGCGACAGTGTTGGTTGTCACTAATTCACTTTGTGGGTTTGTGGTAAACCAAGTTCAATATAATTTGGAGAGTGCTCAATATCTCAATATTAAATGATAATAATAAATAAATATATATTAGATTTATATACTTAATGCCATGGAAGTTTGTCTGCAACCTTTAGTTTCATGAAGTTTTTCAAACAACAATTATAAGGCAGATAATGAAAGAAAATGAATAAATCGAAAAAATCGAAAAATACAGTCAAAAACCATTGGGATTGTGTAGAAATTTTTACGTGTGCTTGTGTGTGAGTGTATATATGTGTTTGTGTGGGTTATAGTTGCATATCATTGTGTGTGGATGTGTAAGTGGAGTTTAGTGTATGTGAAGATACGTGCAGTCAAGACATAAAATCCTTATTCACAAATATTCCTGTTTTTAAATACTTTAAACATTAAGAAAATTACATCAAGAAAACTAACATAACATATCCTTTACCAGTTAACAAAATAATTAAAATTTGCACATTAGACACTAAATATTGCTCTCTCAAATATAACGGTATTATATATATATCTTGGTGATCTTGTAGATGAAACCAAGGTAGATTACTTCAGGATAATTGTATATATATATATATATATATATATATATATATATATATATATATCCTGATGATCTTGTTGGTGAAACCTAGGTAGATTACTTCATGATAATTGTGTGTATATATATATATATATATATCCTAATGATCTAGTAGGTGAAATCTACATATATTCAGGATAATTAATTATATATATATATATATATATATGTATATTTAGGCAGCATTTCTTCGTTAATGCAAATTTCATTAAACATAATAGACATTTTATGCCTACATATTCTCTTTTGGATCCGTTTGAATTCCCGTATTACTTTTATCGTATTCGGGGGGAATTGATTTAGGTATTGTCCATAGTTGTATGTATCCCTAGTACTTTCTGCCCGACTCCATCCAGTCAACAAACATATATCAAACTTTTTTATCGTAACCAAATGCACTACAATTATAAATCCGATGAAAAAATAATGAAAACATTGATTCACAGAAACATACTCCCCACTGATCCTAATAAAAAAATAAAACTTATTATATATTATAATAAGTTTAAAACCTCGAATTTGGTCATTAGAAATAACTCCTCTCCCTCGATTGGGGTGTTGCAAAAAACCAACGTTATATATAAATTTAAATGTCCCCTAGGAGATTGTATCTCTGATAATAATAATATATATGTTGGTTTAACCTCAACTACCCTGTCGAGGACAATGCACCTTTCTGACACAAGTTCAATAGCCCAACAACACAACTACGAAAAATTCTCACCGGCAACACAACAATACTCGAACATCAAAATAATAAACAAAAACTTCAGATTCTCGAAGCACTATATATTAGAAACCTGCAACCAGCACTTAATAGAATTAATTTTCAAACCAGTGCTAACGTACTTAAATGTCTTTAGCTACTGGCACTATTTACAGAATTACATTTAAAAGCAAGCGCCATAATCTCCAACAGCAAAGACGTCCTTACACAGTAGTAATTTGCTAAAACAAAAGTTACATCACTTTTGTAACAGATTCTCCCCTGATGATGGCCCAAAGTCGGGCAGAAAGTACTTGGGATACATACAACTATGGACAATACCTAAATCAATTCCCCCCGAATACGATAAAAGTAATACGGGAATTCGAACGGATCCAAAAGAGAATATGTAGGCATAAAATGTCTATTATGTTTAATGAAATTTGCATATATATATATATATATATATATATATATATATATTCTGATGATCTAGTTAGTGAAACCAAGGTATATTACTTCAGGATAGGGCACCTTTGGTGGTGTAACAGTTAGCAAGCTTGACTAGCAAACCTACACGAGTGAGTTTGAGTCTCATTGGGTGCCCCATTCATTCGGCCTAGTGCCACATTGAAGCAAAGAGCTTCGTAAATTACTATATTACTTCAGGATAATTCTGGCTAAAGAGGATTGGGCCAAATGATATTTTATTGATAAAGTAGCCACCAGAAAGAATAAAAAATTAGAATATTAAAAAAAAAAAGAAGACATATTTTACCAACCAAATAATTGGGATTTTATAGAATAGTTATAAAAATAAAGTCGCCAACTTTACTTTCCTTGGACTTTTAAACTGAGTGCAAATAAATGACTCACACTAAACTGAATTGCTTCAATAGAACTGTTTAATAATTCAACTGTGTGTAAACAAAAGATTGATGTTAAATAGAATATTTAGAGATAGATTGCAATACTAGGAACTATTTAAGTTTAAATGATTAATAGTAAATAGAATTATTCATATTAGATAAAAATAAGAGAAACCATTAAACTGTGTGTAAAAAAACATTAGCTCAAGCTCATTTTAAAATGCTTTCAACAAAATGTGTTTAGAAGTCATATATTTAATATATATGTATAAAAAGGATTTGGCATTAAATAACCTACAATGGTTGATATGCCATCAAATCCAACTAAAACAAATCCTATATATTTAATATATATGTATAAAGAGGATTTGGCATTAAATAACCTATACTGGTTGATATGCCATCAAATCCAACCAAAACAAATCCTATATATTTAATATATATGTATAAAGAGGATTTGGCATTAAATAACCAATAATGGTTGATATGCCATAAAACCCAACCAAATCATATATATAATGTATATGTATAAAGAGGATTTGGCATTAAATAACCTACAAAGTTTGATATGCCATCAAACCAAACCAAATCATATATTTAATGTATATATATATGTATAAAGAGGATTTGGCATTAAATAACCTATACTGGTTGATATGCCATCAAATCCAACCAAAACAAATCCTATATATTTAATATATATGTATAAAAAGGATTTGGCATTGAATAACCTACAATGGTTGATATGCCATCAAATCCAACCAAAACAAATCCTATATATTTAATATGTATGTATAAAAAGGATTTGGCATTGAATAACCTACAATGGTTGATATGCCATCAAATCCAACCAAAACAAATCCTATATATTTAATATGTATGTATAAAAAGGATTTGGCATTGAATAACCTACAATGGTTGATATGCCATCAAATCCAACCAAAACAAATCCTATATATTTAATATGTATGTATAAAAAGGATTTGGCATTGAATAACCTACAATGGTTGATATGCCATCAAATCCAACCAAAACAAATCCTATATATTTAATATGTATGTATAAAAAGGATTTGGCATTGAATAACCTACAATGGTTGATATGCCATCAAATCCAACCAAAACAAATCCTATATATTTAATATGTATTTATAAAAAGGATTTGGCATTGAATAACCTACAATGGTTGATATGCCATCAAATCCAACCAAAACAAATCCTATATATTTAATATGTATGTATAAAAAGGATTTGGCATTGAATAACCTACAATGGTTGATATGCCATCAAATCCAACCAAAACAAATCCTATATATTTAATATGTATGTATAAAAAGGATTTGGCATTGAATAACCTACAATGGTTGATATGCCATCAAATCCAACCAAAACAAATCCTATATATTTAATATGTATGTATAAAAAGGATTTGGCATTGAATAACCTACAATGGTTGATATGCCATCAAATCCAACCAAAACAAATCCTATATATTTAATATGTATGTATAAAAAGGATTTGGCATTGAATAACCTACAATGGTTGATATGCCATCAAATCCAACCAAAACAAATCCTATATATTTAATATGTATGTATAAAAAGGATTTGGCATTGAATAACCTACAATGGTTGATATGCCATCAAATCCAACCAAAACAAATCCTATATATTTAATATGTAAGTATAAAAAGGATTTGGCATTGAATAACCTACAATGGTTGATATGCCATCAAATCCAACCAAAACAAATCCTATATATTTAATATGTATGTATAAAAGGGATTTGGCATTAAATAACCTACAATGGTTGATATGCCATCAAATCCAACCAAAACAAATCCTATATATTTAATATGTATGTATAAAAAGGATTTGGCATTAAATAACCTACAATGGTTGATATGCCATCAAATCCAACCAAAACAAATCCTATATATTTAATATATATGTATAAAGAGGATTTGGCATTAAATAACCTATACTGGTTGATATGCCATAAAAGCCAACCAAAACAAATCCTATATATTTAATATATATGTATAAAGAGGATTTGGCATTAAATAACCTATACTGGTTGATATGCCATCAAATCCAACCAAAACAAATCCTATATATTTAATATATATGTATAAAGAGGATTTGGCACTAAATAACCTATAATGGTTGGTATGCCATCAAATCCAACCAAAACAAATCCTATATATTTAATATATATGTATAAAGAGAATTTGACATTAAATAACCTACAAGGGTTGATCTGCCATAAAACACAACCAAACCATTATTTAATTTAATATTTTATTTAATATATATGTATAAAGAGGATATGGAATTAAATAACCTACAATGGTTGATATGCCATAAAACCCAACCAAACCAAATCATATATATTTAATATATATGTATAAAGAGGATTTGGCATTAAATAACCCACAATGGTTGATATGCCATAAAACCCAACCAAACCAAATCCTATATGTTTAATATATATGTATAAAAAGGACTTAGTATTTAATAGCCTACAATGGTTGATATGCCATCCAACCCAACCCAACCAATTCATATATATATATATGTATTCTACAGCTCCAGCCAACTGGGCAATTAATCTAAGTAATTTGGATAAGATTTTGAAGTGAAGACGATCAGAAACGCTTGATATTGATCAGGATCAGTTTCACCTCGTAGGGACCTGAACCTAAGGAGGCCCCTACGAGGGTAATCTACTTAAGCTTTCACAAGTACATACAAAACATTGTAACGGATCTACTGCATTTCCCAATTCATGCATTTCCCAATTTGTGCATTTCCCAATTTATGCATTTCCCAATTCGTGCATTTCTTTAGAAGATGCTTTTGCTGTAATGGTTATCATTGTAGGAAATGGATACAGTGATCTGAGTTCAAATTCTACATGAGGCAGTTTATATTTCATATAGTGCTGATACTCTTGGGGAAAGGTATGAATCAAACTATTCTGGAGGTGTCCTCATGGTGTAATGGTTAAAGCGATGGACTGCGGGATTGTAGTAAGCGAGTTCGTACTCCAGTCACGCTATTACGTTCACTTTCAGGCAAATACCCTTGGGAAAGGTATGAACCCCCATATCCTCCCAGCTATGGTTTAAATAGTACAATGACTGTTCTACTTGGAGAATGGCTTTGATATTAAATAACCTACAAAGGTTGATATGCCATTAAACAAAGAAACCAAACCAAACCAACAATTCTCCCTCCAGCTGTGAGTAAATATTAGGGCAGACCGGGATATTTAACCTTGGTATGGCAACTGGTCACCGAGAAGGAAAACTGAATTCAAGCCTGTTAATCACCACTTAAAAAACTGACATCGAGTCATATCCTGCCTGTGCGGAGGGGTTAGGTAAATTAATTCATGTATTACTCTTCAGATTTTCTTGACCATTCCAGTAACTGTGGCACAAGGAGAAAGGAATTTATTTGGACATTTTGTCTGTTATTCTCATTGGAACTGAAATTAGCTAGAGTTTAAACTTTGAGAAAATCCAAAAAAGATTTTGCTGAGAAAAAAAAATAAGAAAAATAATATTTTCATTATGATAATAATAAAACTTGCAGAATTGTGGACTTTGCTATCCAAGCTGACAACAGAGGAAAATTGAATGAAAGCAAAGAGAGGGAAAAGTACCAAGACCTTGCTAGAGAATTGAAAAAACTGTTGAACATGAAAGTGGCAATTATACCAATTGTAATTAGTGCTCTCGGTACAGTCACCAAAAGATTGGTACAAAGACTGGATGACTTGGATATAACGGGATGGATGGAGACTGTCCAAACTACAGCATTGTTGAGATCGGCCAGAATACTGAGAAGAGTCCTGGAGACTTGAGGAGACTTGCTGTCACTCAAAATCCAGTGAAAACCATCAGCTAATGCTGATGTGAAAAACTGGTGAGATTGCTCATGAGAAGACCTAGATATGACTATGAAAGGGAGTTCTCAAGAGATAAAGTGAATCTCTTCTAATAGCAATACAAAACAACA
This sequence comes from Sepioteuthis lessoniana, assembly GCA_963585895.1. NCBI lineage: Eukaryota > Metazoa > Mollusca > Cephalopoda > Myopsida > Loliginidae > Sepioteuthis > Sepioteuthis lessoniana. Next base: position 11,632,581 of record OY757947.1, read on the forward strand.
CCATAAGGACCAATTATATTCAAGCAAAAATTACTGATATGCAGCTGAATTGCAAGTGTAGGAAATGTGGAGGAAGAGATGAAATGGTTGATCCCATAATAAGCGAATGTATCAAACTAGCATAAAAGGTGTACAAGACTAGACATGACTGGGCGGGAAAAGTGGTCTACTGAGAATTGTGCAAGAGAATGAAATTTGACCATACAGCTATAGGCACAAGCCAGAATCCATCCTCGATAATGAGATGCATAAAATTCTCTTGGATTTGGAGATACAAATAGATCACTTAATCCCAGCTCAAAAGATTAAACCTAGAGCAAAAAAAAAAAAAAAACTAGAACTAGGCATCTAGTGGATTTAGCTATTCTAGCCAACCATAGAGTGAAAATAAAAGAAAACAAAAAGAGAGACACATTTTTAGACCTTGCCAGAGAACTAAAAAAGCTAAGGAACATGAGGGTGAAGGTAATACGAGGGTGAGTCAAAAAGTAAGGCTTTTTTTCTTTAGTATAGGAATAATTACCCACACAGGAACATGTATCATAGATCAAAATGAAGCTGGTCCTCAGTGAATCACATTCCTACTTCTCAACATAGTCACTGTTTCTCTCAATATCAATGTTCCACCTTTGAATGAGAGCATCTATCCCTGCCTCGTAAAATTCTGTTGACTGTTCTTTGAGCCACTTCATAACTGCAGTTTTCACTTCTTCGTCACTGGCATAATGTTTGCTTCTTAAACCCAGTTTTATGTGGCCGAAGAGATGATAGCCTGAAGGTACTAAATCTTGCAAATCAATAATGTCCTTCTTCTGTATGACAATACTCAACCACACACAAGCATCTGGATAAGGAAGACAGTTGCTCATTTGGGTGGACAACTTTACCGCATCCTCCATACTTACCAGATTTAGTGCTTTCAGACAATCAACTCTTCAGCCTCATGAATTCTGTTGACTGTTCTTTGAGCCACTTCATAACTGCAGTTTTCACTTCTTTGTCACTAGCATAATGTTTGCCTCTGAAACCCAGTTTTATGTGGCCAAAGAGATGATAGTCTGAAGGCACTAAATCTTGCAAATCAATAATGTCCTTCTTCTGCATGACAATGCTCAACCACACACAAGCATCTGGAAAAGGGAGACAGTCGCTCATTTGGGTGGACAACTGTACCACATCCTCCATACTCACCAGATTTAGTGTTTTCAGACTATCAACTCTTTAGCCCCATGAAAGAGGGTTTAAGAGATAAACATTATGCTGGGACACTGCTGGGGAAGCAAGGACGAACTGATGTTCTTCTATGGACCCCTATACATGGACATGCCAGTGTTGGCCGACCAGCAAGAACTTATCTACATCAGTTCTGTGCAGATACAGGATGTGGTCTGGAAGACCTGCTGAGAGTGATGAATGATAGGGACAGAGGGACAGAGAGTCAGGGAATTCCGTGCTAGCAGTGTGACATGATGATGTTTATACCTACATTTTTTTGTATTGTTGTGGAGTACTCCTCCATTGTCATTCTACTCTAATTCCATCTGGTAGAACCTATTATGGTCCTAACTATGGGTCAAAGTAATCTTTGGAATTTTGATATCATATAACTCTAAATTATTTGTTATTTGAAGCTACTATTGTTGACTATGGATTATTATTAGTTAATTGAAATCATATAACTATAAATTATTTGTATTAAGAATAGTTACTTGAAGCTAGAATTGTTTATTAAGGATTATTATTATTAGTTACTTGAAATCATATAACTGTAAATTATTTGTATTAAGATTACTTACTTAAAGCTCGAACTGTTTACTAAGGATTATTTTTATGAAATCATAAAACAGAAAATTATTTCAACTAAGAATAGTTGCTTGAAACCATAATTTTTTATGAAGGATTATTATTAGTTACTTGAAACTATATAGCTATGCAAACAAAAGATTTTTATTAATAAGCAGAAATATTAACTTAAAACCAAGCAAATATGTGCAAATAATTTGTTTTAGATTGGAATACTTGTTATATAAATGTGTGCAAAAAACTCTTAAAACACAATTACCCAAAAAAATTCGAATGTCAACGTGATTCCCTCACTTGTAGGCATAAATCAATCGTAGATAGGTCGACATGCCATTAAGACAAATCAATCATTGAGATTCTTAAAAATTTAACAAACTACCGTCCCAAAATATTTCTAACAACTACAAGTTTTACATCTGAATTTTTTTTTTTTTTTTTTTGTTATTATGACATTGCGTATTTCAGTACCATTATTGTTCTTAGTCTTGTTAATATTAAAGAATCGGGGTTATTAAACTAAATCTAGTTTTTTATTAAAATCGAAAAATAGGCTCTAAATTAGAAGCTGTGGTAATAATAATAATCATCATTTTTCCAAAGGAAAAATAAGGATTTCTCCCCAGTAAAGTGCGTCAATTCGAACTCATATTTCGGTGTCATGGCCGCCAAGTTCACAAGTCGAAAGTTGGACTGCAAAGATTTGTACGGTTATCTCCGGACCCTGCCTCCCAATATTCTTGATAAACTCTATAATCACCCAGCAACATGCCTAGCTGTCTTCAGGTACATAATAGTCACGATTTATATAGAATATATTTTTGTTTTTCTTTTTTTCTACTCCTTTTTAGAAGAGGGTTTTTCTAGTTTTCCCCTCTTTTTAAAGAAAAAGCCGACACATGTTTTTTATTAAAAAATCTCTTAATCTGTTAATAAATTTTATTTTATTTAAAACTGAATATTTTTTAATTTTGATTTTTATATCAGGTTGAGCTTAATCAAATAATTTGTAATATTTTGATTTAAAAAAGTGATGTTTGATAAATATATATTTTTTGTTGATCATGAATATTTTTTAAAAATATTTATATATTGTGCTTGTTTATTTAAAAAAAAATTATGTACAAAATTTTATTCACGAAAGTTTGTTTACATTTCTGTATTACTTTAGATATTAAAGCTAGTTTAATTGTTTGAACTTGATATATTGTTTAAAATATCTTTTTGCATGAAAACTTAGACTCAGAATATTTAAAAATTTCTTTCTTTTTTTTTTTTATTTGATATAGCCGAACGTTTTTATATCACGTATAAAAACATGTTAGGTATATATATATATATATATATATATAACATCAATGGTGTGTCATTCCTTTAAAAATAGGTTTATATAATAGTAATAATAGTTTATATATATATATATATATATATATATATATATATATATATATATAATACAAATTTTGCTGTACACGTAATTTAATTATATATATAATAGTAATAATAGTTTTTACTTGTATATATAATCGTAATAATAGTTTATATATATATATATATATATATAGTTTCTTTTTTAATTTTTTTCTTTAAATGAAAGGTAGATCTGTGGAATTTTTAACTTGGAGTCAATGTTTTTATCAATAATATTCGCAATAAAAATTTTTGGTTGCCAAAATAAAATCAGACTAAATAGTACCCCCCATAAAGATTTTATTTATTCTTCGAAAAATTTCCAATTTATTTCAAATTTATTTAATTCAGTTTACTGGAGTAAAGAGTTAGTACTCTTCTTGATGTGGAAGAATGAAGAAAAAGATCTTTTTATATGAGGTTAGGTAAAAAAAAAAAAATATCTGAGGAAAGTAATTCAGTATTTTGATTCTGTATTAAAACCGAATAAAAATACACCACGATCTTTCACATTTAACTGTAAATATTTTTCTTCTGTTTTAAAATAAAAACATTTCATCTACGTTTATTTTTGTCTATTTGAAGACGTTGAAAATAAGAACGATCTTTCGTTTTATGTCGGTCAAAGGGGAGGTTACTCTTCGTAAACGTTTTAGAAATATTTATAAAGACATGTGCAAAAGTTCCCAGCGCCCTTATAGTTTACGTGAGATAGAAAATGAAATTCAGAAAAATAAGTCAGCAAAAATTTGATCAAAATGCTTACGTAAGGATAATTCTTTTTTTTTTTTTGTCTTTTTAAAAATATTCCAGAGAATAACTGAAAAAAAAAAAAAAAGCAGTGTGTGGGAAAGTTTACACTATTGTTTTTACATTGAAAGTGCTAGGAATTTTTACACATCTCTAGCTAAATATTTAATGATGTTATAAAGTAAAGATTAACCTCCAGTTTTACCGACATAAAACGAAAGATTGCCGAAAAATCCAAGTGGAATAATTGTGATTTATGATCCATGTATTTTTGGACTTATCTTCATCTGTTGTTTTTGATGTAAAATTTTATTTTCCCAGAATACTATTTGATGCGGTATAACCTCATGATTGATTTTGATGGCATATCAACACGTGTTGGGTTATTTTTATTCCAGAGGTTAGGGAATCGTGTAGATTTGCATTTTTTGTGTAATTATTTCTTAAAGGTATTTGCTGTTGTTGTTTTTTTTTTGCACACAGTTATAGGATAGCAAGTATTCTTATCTAATTCAAATAATTTTCACACATTAGTATGGTTTCAAGTATTCTTTTCTAATACTTATAATTTACACATGATATGGTATCAATTAACTGGGCCATTGGTCTAATGAGTAGAGTGTTTGCCAATGGTCCGAGACACAGGGTTCAATCCCAGGTCGAGTCATACTAAAGACCCAAAAAATGGTACTTGATGCTGTCTTGCTTAACTCTCATCATTATAAGGTAAGGATCAAGGGTAAAGTGGAGTAATTCAGGGAAATGAGTAGTGCTATCCCCTACACCTTGGTGTGGTAGCGATTGAAAAATGAGCCTTTAGGTCCTCCTCAACTAAGGTCACCAACTTATATGGTATCAAGTATTCCTATCTAAACAATATATTAAAAGCAATCCTATCTATAATTTTACATAAGATTGCTTTTGTCTCTGTATAATTTTACATAGAAGTCTATTAAAATAAATACAAATACCTTAAACTATGGCATAAAATTCAACCTCAAGATTTTGAGCTCAAAATTCTGGGTTTGACCTATACCTGCTGTATAGATCAACTCCCAAACATACAGTAGGTTACTGGTAGACTAAAACTTACTCGGTTAGCCTAAATGAGGATAGGCTATGATAGCCTCTAGCAAAAGCATATAATAAGTTTATTGGAGTAAAGTAAAGTTGGCGACCTTAGTCGAGGGTGACCCGAAAGCTCTCTTTTCAATAGCTACTACACTGAGGTGTAAGAGGAGGGCGCTATTTCATTCCCTGGATTGCTCCACTTTATCCTTGATCCTTACCTTATTGTTGTGGCCCCGGAAAGGGTCACTAATGAAAACAGAAACACGGATATTAGATAACAGATTATATTACACAAGGAAGATAGAGTTACTTAGAAAAGGTAAGAAGTCTCGTACTGTTCGGATAACACCGATATTGATCTGCCTGTCTGGCAGCGAAATCTCTCAGTACTAATAACGGTGAGAAGAGTCCATTATGGTGAGATGGGTAAGGCTCCCACAATACTTATAATGCTGAGTGCTAAGCAAGGTGGCATCAAGTACCATTTTTTTTGAGTCTTTGGTATGACTCAACTTGGGATTGAACCTCGGTCTCCCAGACCATTGGTGAACACTCTACTCATTAGGCCAATGGCTCGGTTTATTGGAGTGGAACTTTATAGATCTGTATGAGTTAATACTTTTAAAATTACAATGTGGTATCTTAGAATTAAGGTTTTGAGAAACAAATTTGATGCTCTTCAGGAGATATCTGAAATACTTACTCTGAATGACAAATATGAAAACTTTGTCAATGCCCACATGGAAACAGCAGCAAAATTTATACCAACCAAACTAAAAGCCAAACATAGAGTTCCATGGGAAACATTAACAATTAGAAACAGCATCCCTCGAAGCCAATTAATGCCAACACTCAGAAACTTAAGAAGGCACAAAGAGAACTAATTAACGCATACCAAAAAGAACAAATAGAATATTGCCCAGTTGGCTGGGGCTGTACAATAAACTGACTGCACCTCTGCAGAGGGGTACCACGCCCACCCAACATGTGTCCTAGATATGACTCTAAACAATCTGATAGGTTCCAGTGATGCTGGAGCTTTTGGAAATGTGGAGTAACCTCCCAGGTCTACTCTGGCCCGGAGTGGTAGCACCTGATAGGGTCCTATCTATGGGTTAAATAAAACTAATCTGTGTACTTATGCTCAACTAAATTACTTGAAATAGAACTGTTTTGATATTTAAACTGCCTACTTATGCTAAACTGAATTGTTTGAATTAGAACTGTTTGACTAAACTGAATAACTTGAAAAAAAACGTTTTAGACAATTAAACTGAGTAACTTACATTTACACTTTTTGCCATTGAAACTGTACTTAAGCTAAACTGAGTTGTTTGAAGTAGAACTGTTTGATTAAACTGAATAGCTTCAAATAGAAATGGTTTGGTTTGGTTTGGTTTCTTTGTTTAATGGCATATCAACCTTTGTAGGTTATTTAATGCTAAACCTATTCTCTTTGAATAACAGTAGTGGCGCTATTTAACCCATAGCTGGGAGGATAAGGGGGTTCATACCTTTCCCAAGGGTATTTGCCTGAAAGTGAACGTAATAGCACAACTAGGGTACGAACTCTCTTACTACGATTCCGCAGTCCATCACTTTAACCATTACACCACAAGGACACCCCTTGAAATAGAAATGTTTTTGACAATTAATCTGTGTACTCATGCTAAATTGAATTGTTTGAAATAGAACTGATTTTTCGTATAAAAATAGATTTGGCAGTAAATAACCTACAAAGGTTGATATGCCATAAAACCCGACCAACCAACCAATAGAATACATTCAAAGTCAGATCAATAAAATTAGAAACTCGGTAGAAGATAGACAATCTCGAATAGCATGGCATACAGTTAAAAGGAGTAAAGTAAGTAAAGTTTGTGACCTTAGTCGAGGGTGACCTGAAGGCTCCCTTTTCGATAGCTACTGCACCAATATGTAGGGCCGGGCACTACTCATTTTCCTGGATTGCTCAACTTTACCTTTGATCTGTACCTTATAGTGCTGAGTGTTAAGCAAGTTCCTACGACGATAACCATTACACCATGGGCACTTCTCACTGCAGGGCTTTATAGGAACTGTGTGTGTGCGCGTGCGCATGCACCCATACACACCTATATGAATAAATGCAAATATCTGCTCATATTTCTTTACCCATTCAGATATTAAAATGACCTATATCACTATTTACTCAACCCCTCTGCTCAGGCAGGATATGACACAAGGTCAATTTTTAAGCGGAGTTTAACAGGTTTCAATTCAGAGTTTTCCTTCTCCTAGACTAGTTGCCTCACCAAGGCTGAAGAACCTAGTCTGCCTTACTATTTACCCATAGCTGGAGGGAGAATAATTGGATTCATACCTTTCCCAAGTGTATTAGTGCTATGTGAAATGCAATCAGTCTCGTCCAGGATTTGAACTCGTGTCGCCGTGTCCATTTCCTACGACGATAACCATTACACCACGGGTACCATTATGTCTCATTAAACTCCCATTACTTCAGTAGTGTATGGTCTACGTAATCTTTCTCTGAAATCAAATTTGCATCAGCCATTTATGAAACATGTAAATTTTACACATGAGAATTTATGTTCATCTGAATTCACAATCTGTTATAAAAGTAAAGTTGTTGACTGTAGTCGAGGGCGACCAAAAGGCTCCCTTTTTCGATAGCTACTACACTACAGGAATTTTATAGATAAATTTAAGCCAAAGTTGAATAAAACAGGAGTCATACACACACAAATGGAAACAAACATACATAGATATGTATATATATATATATATATATATATATATAAGTAAAGAAGGCGACCCGAAGGCTCCCTTTTCAATAGCTACTACACCAAGGTGTAGGGGAGGGCGCTACTCCTTTCCCTGGATTGCTCCACTTTACCCTTGATCCGTGCCTTATATTGCCGAGTGTTAAGCAAGGAGGTATCAAGTACCATTTTTAAAGTCTTTGGTATGATGCGACTTGGGATTGAACCCCGGTCTCCCGGACCATTGGCGGACACTCTAATATAATAATATAATACTTTATTTGTATTAGAGTTTTATTTATTATATATTAATATCTGTGTTAATTTTAGTATGTTCCCTAAACGCAAGTTTGAGTTGGAAATGTTTGTGGAAAACTCTTGGAGTTATGATATGTGGTATATATCCGTTGTTAGGAGTACTGTTTCACTGGTTACCTACTGTAAGGTAAAGGTTTGGATTTTAGCCCTGCCCTATAAGTCAATCCCCTACATTTATCATATTTACCAACCCCTCCGCTCAGGCAGGATACGACACAAGGTCATTTTTTTTAAGTGGAGTTTAACAGGTTTCAATTCAGAGTTTTCCTTCTCCTAGACTAGTTGCCACACCAAGGCTGAAGAACCTAGTCTGCCCTACTATTTACTCATAGCTGGGGAGAGAATAATTGGATTCATACCTTTCCCAAGGGTATTAGTGCTATGTGAAATGCAATCATTCTTGTTCAGGATTTGAACTCGTGGCGACGATAACCTACATATGTAAAAGTTTTTTTAGGCTTAAAATCTCAACTTGTATGCCGCAATTTGCAGTGAGTGTAATCTTTTTATGTGCATCCTTATTTAGGTTAATTAGTCTTTCTCAGCCCAGTTGGCTTGAGGGGGGTGGCTGGAGAATATGCCAACTGCATCCCTGCAGAGGGGTAAGACCCGCCCCACTACAATGAGTGTCCTTGATGTGATATTAAATAATCTGATGGCAAGGCTCCAGTAATCCTGGAACTTTAAGGAATGCAGAGTACCCTTTCATTACCATTGCTCCCAGGTCCACCCTGGTAGGATCCTATCTATGGGTCAAATAGAACAAACTCTGTGCAAATAAATGATGACGGTTAAATTGTGACATTTATATAACCATACTTTAAACCATTTAACTGTGTGTAAAAAAGAAAAGAGCTCAGCCTCCACATTTAGGGATGTTATCAACAAAATATATTGACAAATCATATATATTTAATATATATGTATAAAAAAGGATTTGGCATTAGATAACCTACAATGGTTGATATGCCATCAAATCCAACCAAACAAAATCATATATATTTAATATCTATGTATAAAGAGGATTTGGCATTAAATAACCTACAATGGTTGATATGCCATAAAACCAGACTAAACCAAATCCTATATATTTAATATATATGTATAAAGAGGATTTGGCATTAAATAACCTACAATGGTTGATATGCCATAAAACCAGACCAAACCAAATTATATATATTTAATATATATGTATAAAGAGGATTTGGCATTAAATAACCTACTATGGTTGATATGCCATAAAACCAGACTAAACCAAATTATATATATTTAATATACATGTATAAAGAGGATTTGGCATTAATTAACCTACAATGGTTGATATGCCATAAAACCCAACCCAACCAAACCAAACCAATCGTTAGTATTTCTAATTCAATATGATGCTTCATTCCATTAAAATTTAAATACTTGTGCTTGGGAGGTGCATATATTTACTAGTAATGGTGATGATGCTTCATCTAAAAAATGTTGCTTTATTGTAAATGAAAAGTGTTTATTTTTCTGTGAAAGGAGTTTGTATTTAATTTTCTTTTAATTTTTTTTTATTTTGCTGCTATTGTTGCTTCAGGGAACTTCCAGACTTGGCCAAACATTGTGTGATGAGAATTTTATTTGTCGAGCAAGCTGTACCCCAAGCTGTGGTTGCTCACTGGGTATCCAGTAAATATCATGAGTAAGAAAGACATTTTATTCATATTTATGTGTGTGTGTGTGTGTGTATATATATATATATATATATATTGTAACTGTTGGTTGTCACTAATTCAATTTGTGGGTTTGTGGTGAATCAAGTTCAATATAATTTGGAGAGTGCTCAATATCTGTGATAGAGCCATCATATAATAATAATAATATTTGATAAATATATATTAGATTTTATATATTTAATGCCATGGAAGTTTGTCTGTGACCTTAGGTTTCATGAAGTTTTACAAACAACAATCATCAGGCATATAACGAAAGAAAATAAAGAAATCGAAAAATACAGTCAAAAACCGTTAGAATTGTATACAAATCTTTATGTGTGTTTGTGAGAGAGTGTGTGTGTGTGGGTTATAGTTGCGTATTATTGTGTGTGGATGTATGAGTGGTGTTTAGTATATGTATGTGTGAAGATATTTTTATACCTATTCTATAAAAGACTGGTTATTTGGTAGGTAAAATATGGCTTTTTTAAAAATATTTTAATTTTTTATTCTATCTGGTGGCTACTTTATGAATAAAGTATCATTTGGCCAAATTCTCTTTAGCCAGAATTATCCTGAAGTAATCTACCCAGGTTTCACCTACTGGATCATCAGGATATATATATATATATACAATTATCCTGAAGTAATCTACCCAGGTTTCACCTACTGGATCATCAGGATATATATATATATATATATATATATATATATATATATACATACAATTATCCTGAAGTAATCTATCTAGGTTTCACCTACAAGACCATCAGGATATACATATATATATATATATATATATATAATTATCCTGAAGTAATCTACCTTGGTTTCACCTACTAGACCATCAGGAGATATATATATATTTATATGCACACACAATTATCCTGAAGTAATCTACCTAGGTTTCACCTACATGATCATCAGGATATATATATATATATATACACAATTATCCTGAAGTAATCTATCTAGGTTTCACCTACAAGATCATCAGGGTATATATATATATATATATATATATATATATAATACTGTTACGTTGAAGAGAGCAATGTTTAGTGTGTAATGTGCAAATTTGAATTATTTTGTTAACTGCTAAAGGTAATGTAATGTTTGTTTTCTTGATGTGATTTTCTTAATGTTTACTAACAGGAATATTTGTAAATGAGGATTTTATGTCTTGACTGCATATATCTTCACATACACATTCACTAAATACCACTTACACATCCACACACAATGATATGCAACTATAACCCACACAAGTACACACACACACACACACATTATATTCTCATTTGCAGTATCATAACGACACAATAATAAAGACAGACGCAGGAAGACTTTAGAAAAATATTGTACCTCTCACTTTATTGTAAGGGTTCGAAAAGGTTACTCAAGGTTTGCGTGTGAGAGGGAGCTGGAGACCGAACAGAAACTGCAATATTTTGACCCCCATTACATGGCTGTCAGCGTTGTGTCTTTCTCGTTCTCCTGATGTTCAACCGGAGGCCCTGGGGCCCACTCTGCTGGTAGATGGCTTTCTTTACTGCATCTTATCAGCATCTTCTCTGGACCCCAACTCATCAGAGCCCCAAGGTCCCTTCGGCCTGATGTGGCTTTCCTTACCACATCTCATCTATAACTCCGTCCGATCTCTAACTGGAGTCCATCAGGGGCCCCAAGGCCCCTTCGGCCTGATGTGGCTTTACCTACTACTTCTCATCCCTCTCCGTCTCCAACTCTAACAGGAACTGTCTGACTTCTGTCTTTATTGAGTTATATAATAGTTCAACGCCCACTCAATCGCCTACTCGATCTTTGGAATCGAATGTTGGATCGTCGTCAAGTGGAAATAACTGTCATGCAGTTCAGAGGTCACTCTTTTCCGGTGTGTCAGTCTATGAGTGTACCGTGGGAAATTTTTTACCTCGTTCCATTTCATCAGCCAATTTCCGCCCATGCGATTTCCTCTCATAACTGCCATTAGAATGTGTCACTTCCTTCCGGTGCATCAGTCTGAATGGCATTTTTGGCCAGGTCGAAGGTCAGAATACAACACACACACTCACTCTCTCACAAGCACACATAAAGATTTCTACACAATCCCAGGAATATTTGTAAATAAGGATTTTATGTCTTGACTGGCTAAAGATTTGTTATTCATTTTTAAAATATTTATTTTCTTCATAATTCTTAGCATGAACAACTCATTGAACCTAAAATAAAAATAAATTTGGCAACCGTAGCCAAGGGTGACCCGAAGGCTCCCTTTTCAATAGCTACTACACCAAGGTGTAGGGGAGGGCGCTGCTTCATTCCCTGGATTACTCCACTTTACCCTTGATCTGTACTTTATAATACTAAAGACTAAGCAAGGTGGCATCAAGTACCATTTTTTGAGTCTTTGGTATGACTCGACCTGGGATTGAACCCCGGTCTCCTGGACCATTGGCGAACACTCTACTCATTAGGCCAATGGCCTGAGTGGTTAGAACCTAAAATAGGGGTTAATATTTTGACTAAAGGCTTGGTGATCTGATGAGGTGCACTGCCTATACTAAAAATAATTGCTCTTAGTCCATAAATTTTATGGATTATAGGGGGATAATTAATTAATGAAACCAGAATTTGTCTTCTTTTATAACTAATTTTTACAGGGTGTCTCAAAATAGATGCAACCTATTAATATGATTATGATTTATTACTGAGACAAGCGTAATAGCGACCATTTTGAACACCTCCTGTAAAAAACGCATCCTTTCAGCTAGAGACATCAAATCCATGTTTTTTATTTAATTGTTGGACATGCGGTTTATTTTTAGCTTCTTGTCTCAGTAATAAATCACTATCATATTAATGGGTTGCATCTATTTTGAGACACCCTGTATATCGTTAATGGGTTGCATTTATTTTTAGACACCCTATATATATTGGGTTGCATCTATTTTGAGATACCCTGTACATCATATTAATGGGTTGCATCTATTTTGAGACACCCTGTACATCATATTAATGGGTTGCATCTGAGACACCCTGTATATTGCTAATGGGTTGCATTTATTTTTTAGACACCCTGTATATATTAGGTTGCATCTATTTTGAGACACCCTGTACATCATATTAATGGGTTGCATCTATTTTGAGACACCCTGTACATCATATTAATGGGTTGCATCTGAGACACCCGGTATATTGCTAATGGGTTGCATTTATTTTTTAGACACCCTGTATATATTAGGTTGCATCTATTTTGAGACACCCTGTACATCATATTAATGGGTTGCATCTATTTTGAGACACCCTGTACATCATATTAATGGGTTGCATCTGAGACACCCTGTATATTGCTAATGGGTTGCATTTATTTTTTAGACACCCTGTATATATTAGGTTGCATCTATTTTGAGACACCCTGTACATCATATTAATGGGTTGCATCTGAGACACCCTGTATATTGCTAATGGGTTGCATTTATTTTTTAGACACCCTGTATATATTAGGTTGCATCTATTTTGAGACACCCTGTACATCATATTAATGGGTTGCATCTATTTTGAGAAAGTGCCAAAGGATTTTGTCTCCAAATAAGTAGTGACGGAAAATATTTACTTCTTATCCCAAGGCATTGTGATCAAGGATTAATAGTTGTTATCATATATTATTTTCATATCTTAAACAAAAAGGAAACAACATTATTATTAGTAGAGTTATTAGAAGTCACATGGGATCCTTTGTATATTGAAATACCCTAGCTTAATGGGTTTCATTTATTTTGAGACAGTTCTGAAGGATTTTGTCTCCAAATACGTTGTGACGGAAAATATTTTCCTCCCTTGTGATTAAGGATTAATAGTTGTCATAGTATAATATTCTCATATCGGAAACAAAAAAGAACACAACATTATTATTATTTGTAGAGTTATTAGCAATCATATGGGTGCCATGTCTAATGAGATACCCTGTATATGACTTATTGAAAATATCTATATTTTTAGTTGCGGTTTGTTGCATAATTTGTTCAAAGGTGTTGTCATCTCATAATTTTCTTGTTAAATTATGACAATACCTCCATCTGTGAATGTCATATTTTGCACTTCTCAGTCATGAAAAATTTGATCACTGACCGACTTTCACAATAACAATAAATTTTTTTACGCAATAATTTTGCAAGGTTCGGTGTACCTGACACTCTCATTTCAAATAATGGTACACTATTCACAGCAAGTGAATTTTTGGTTTTCTGTAAATCTTTAGCAATTGAACACATTACAATGCCCTTGTATCACCCAAGATCAAATGGACAGGCTGAATGTTTTATTGATACATTCTAAAGGGCACTGAAAAAGTCGGAGGGAGAGGAGTCAGATGAAGTAATGCTACAGCAACTTCTGAGCGTTTTCTGAATAACGTCCAATCTGAAGACCATGTCTGGAATTCTGCCTGCAGAGTTGATGTTTGCCAGGAACATTAAGTCTGTTTTTAATAAATTACTACCTGATTGTAAGGCAAGAACATCAAGAAATAATAGTATAAACAAATAAAGTTTTTTTTTTAAATGTACCAATTTGGAAAGGAATTCTAGGAAGATGGAGTTATAAAAAAGAAAACAGATCAGAAAAATGATATACATGGTACAGGGACCAAAGTGAGAATATAAGCCACACCTTAATCAGTTAAAACAAAGATTCACTGATTTAGTAAATCTACAAAAAGAAGTACCAATGGAAATATTAAATGACACAAAGTGTTGAACCTAGGATCTACATTAAAAAAAAAGGGGGGTGTGTGTTCTCGTGGCGTAATGGTTAAAGCGATGGACTGCGGAATCATAGTAAGCGAGTTCATATTCCAGTCGCGCTATTACATTCACTTTCGGGCAAATACCCTTGGGAAAGGTATGAACCCCCCTTATCCTCCCAGCTCTGGGTTAAATAGTACCACTACTGTTCTTCTGGGAGAATGGCTCTGGCATTAAATAACCTACAAAGGTTGACATGCCATTAAACAACCAAACCAAACCAAACCTAAGAAAAAAGAACAGCAATGGAATTTTTAAATATTGAACCGAAACTGAAGAAATATAGACTCCAGAGGAAGTCATCTCAAAGGGGAAGTTTTATTTGTCTCTGTCTCCCACCAGACAGGACTTGACACAAGGTTAATGACCCGACAGTCGGCTTAAAGTGGGGATTAGGGGAGGGGAAAGTCGGGCACGAGCAAAGGCTCAAACCCTGCTGGTCATCGGCTCACTTAGTGCAATGTGGGCTTGATGAGCCTAGCTAGACATGGGTCCAAACATGGGTCAGGACATGGATGTCTGATTATAGCTGAAACTGGACAACAAAGTCCAGTGCTATACTTGCTGGTCAGTGGCCATTGCGCACCTACCAACCAAAAGACTGAGTGGTGTACAAGGTGATCCCAAAGGGGAGGTGTTCAAATTTATTATGGTATTCACCTTTCAAAAAAAATGTTCGTTTCTGAGTGGGAGTAGCTAATACTAGTTCGCCATTTTATGGGCAGAGTATCTTAAAATCAGGAACACTGGACCGCTGTTTCGACCTTATTAGGTCTCATCAGCAAGTATATACCATAATCTCCACCACTGGAGATCGAACCAGCGACCACGGATTGCAGCACCGAAACTCTACAACTGAGCCACCAGTTCATATCACACACAAGTGACGCCAAATCAACTATTCATGGTAATTGTGTGGCCAAATAAAGTAAATGTGTCTTGTGAGTTACATCCATACTCTTTCCAGAGGACACGGTCTCTGCTGATGAGATCTAATAAGGTCGAAACAGCTGTCCAGTATTCCTGTATATCGTGCGTAGGTGTTCAGTGGATTTTCTGGTCATGGTAATTCAATTCACAATATTAATTCCTCTACTTAAAAAATAAAAATATGTACAGAGTATCTTAACTTTCAACTTTGTTTCTTGTTTGTCTGGTCTGTTCTTTCTCTCTTCTTCTCTCCAATTAATCGCTTACTCTCTGGTCTTTTTTTGTGTTTGTCTCCGAGCCGACTTTTATGCAACAAAAATTTGTATACGATGTAGGCCTACTCTCTACGTATTCCGCTTACTAACATTCTACATTTTTCTTGATTTTCGCCGAAATTGAATTCAAGGTCAGTCTTTTTATTTCTCTACTCTACACGCCAAACAAAGTCTTGCACTCTTTCTGCTGGAATCTCCATTTGAGTCTCATTCATGGTCACAATAAAGTGAGACACTTTGGGAAGTGCCTGTGGTGTAATGGTTATCGTCGTAGGAAATGGACATGGCGACACGAGTTCAAATCCCGGACGAGACTGATTGCATTTCACATAGCACTAATACCCTTGGGAAAGGTATGAATCCAATTATTCTCCCTCCAGCTATGGGTAAATAGTAGGGCAGACTAGGTTCTTCAGCCTTGATGAGGCAACTAGTCTAGGAGAAGGAAAACTCTGAATTCAAACCTATTAAACTCCGCTTAAAAATTAACCTCGTGTCATATCCTGCCTGAGCGGAGGGGTTGGGTAAATATGATAAAGTGAGACACTAGCATTTGAACACTGATTGCCAGTAAACAAAAATGGTAAACCTCCAGATAATATAAATAGAGGTACCATGCCGTTAAAGAAGGACTTCAGTCATAGATTAGCCGGTACGCTCTTGTTTCAAAGCGATTTTGTCATTGTTCTACGTAAGACTGTAGTGTTATGGGTAGTAACTATCTTTAGTGTCTCATTTTCTGTTTAATGTATTAATTTCGGCTGGAATGAAATATTTATGCTTTTATTAAATTGTCTTTTTCTTTGTAATGTTATGTACATGTGAGCATTACAAAAAGCATCTGTTTAATTTGTGGCCATTTTGAATAGCCTCAAAATAAATATTTTTGTGTGATAAAAAAGATTCCAAATGATATGGGGTTTACATTTATGGAAAAAAAACCCTAACTTATTTTACTTTATCCCAAAAATGACATTTATTGAATACACGAGAATGTTGATGTGTGTGGGAGGAGAATATACATATGCATATGTGTGAGACTGTACATATGTGTATGCATGAGAATGTCGATATCCGTGTATGTGTATATATATATATATATATATATATATATTTGTGAGAGGATGTAGATATCTATGTGTGTATTACTATACATATGTGTATGCATGAGAATATCGATATCAGTGTATGTATATATATGTGTGAGAGGATGTTGATATTTATGTGTGTGAGACTATCCATATGGGTATACATGAGAATGTTGATATCAGTGTATGTGTGTATATATGTGTGAGAGGATGTAGATATCTATGTGTGTGTGTGAGATTATACAAATGTATATGTATGAGAATGTTGATATCAGTGAATGTTTATATATATATATATATATTTGTGAGAGGATGTAGATATCTATGTGTGTGATACTATACATATGTGTATGCATGAGAATGTCGATATCAGTGTATGTGTGTATATATGTGTGAGAGGATGTAGATATTTATGTGTGTGTGTGAGATTATACATATGTATATGCATAAGAATGTTGATATATATATATATATGTATGAGAGGATGTATCTATGTGTGTGATACTATACATATGTATATGCATGAGAATGTCGATATCAGTGAATGTTTATATATATATATATATATATATATAAAATATATATATATAGATATTTGTGAGAGGATGTAGATATCTATGTGTGTGAGACTATACGTATGTGTATGCATGAGAATATCGATATCAGTGTATGTGTGTATATATGTGTGAGAGAATGTAGATATCTATGTGTGTGTGTGAGATTATACAAATGTATATGCATGAGAATGTCGATATCAGTGAATGTTTATATATATATATATATATATATATATATATATTTGTGAGAGGATGTAGATATCTATGTGTGTGATACTATACATATGTATATGCATGAGAATGTCGATATCAGTATATATATATATATATGTGAGAGGATGTAAATATCTGTGTATGAGACTATTGTGACGGCAAATTGACTAAAATCCCAAAACGGGACTTTATTTTCGCACGTGTGAAGACGGGGCAGGTTGGCACTTGATCCCCATATAGAATAAGTCCTCGTTCAGAGTTTTTCTCTCAGGCATATGAAAACTGGCATATTACGTGAGGGAATAATTTAGGACCAGACTGACCGCCGCTGGCAAGGGGTTCCAAATTTCACACTATCACACACCCACCAGGCTGCTTTCTTCCTTCCCCGAGAGAATGGAAGATAATGAGCCTATAGGTTTTAGTCGTAATAATATTAATATTGTAGTAGTCGGCAACTCCGGTTTCCCATGTGATATTTTAGGAATTAATCGGACAATTCTAAGCAAGATAACATAAGGCGAATAGAAGCTGAAAAGAAGCATGAAATAACAACATAGACCACATGGTAACATAAAAATACATGAATTCCTTTACTACAGTTATGTACACTTTCACAGTGTCAAAAATATATAATAAATTGACAGTCCACGAATATAAATGTCTTTTCTTGACTTTTATCTTTCTTCAAATTGAGAGAGAGAGAGTGGTAAACGAAATTTGGGTATAAAGGAAAATGGCCCCAAAGTTACTTATCTTATATTTTTTCGACGGGGTTCCACTGGAGAATCTTTTCTTCTTTCACGGGCTAATAGACTTTGTTCTATTTTTTTACACTGGCTTGAAGAGCCTGGGGTCCTTCGTGTCTCAGTAATTCTTTTGTCTTCCACCCGGAGTAAAATGGCTATGGTTTGTCCACCCGCTACGAACCCTGCTCAAAAACTCCTTCTTATCCTTTACTTCCGCTGAGGGGAAGGGAGCCCAACTTCCGTTTTGGGGTCCCAGCCAATCATTTGGCTTCTCTCTCTTTCCCCTTCCGGTGTCCGGCGACCTGAGGTTACTAAGTGCCAACACCTGGTCTCCCTTGTGTGACCCACATTCCTTCCTTAACGGTCACTTTTTTTGACGGCTTGATACTGTCAATTCAAATACGAGTAGCAGTAATTTTATCTCCCTCCTCCCAGTGGGATATCACGTGACACTATCCATATGTGTGTGTATATATATATATATATGTGTGTGTGTGAGAGGATGTAGATATCTATGTGTGTGAGACTATCCATATGTGTATCCATGAGAATGTCGATATCAGTGTATATATATATATATATATGTGTGTGTGTGCATGAGAATGTCAATATCAGTGAATGTTTATATATATATATGTGAGTGGATGTAGATATCTATGTGTGAGAATATTGATATCAGTGTATTTGTATATATATATATGTGTGACTAAAAATATATGCTAACAGGTGTCCTCCACTAAACTTCATCTGATTTTGAGGCTCCAGTTCTGGAGATTCACCATTACTCCCAGGTTCACTCTGACCTTGAGTGGTAATACTAATTAAGATATCTTCAATGAGTCAAACAGAACTGTTCAATCATTTACTAATGATTGTTTTTATGAGTTATATGAAACCATACAGCTGTAAGCAAATTATTTATATTAGATAGAAATACTTGATAAATAGAATTACTAATGTTCACCTACCTAGGAAGCAGTGTCTCATCAACCAAAACAGACATCAACATGCAACGAGCAAAAGCATGGACAACCATTGATAGGCTATTAGTCATATGGAAGTCAGACCTGACCGATAAAATGAAACCCATTTTTTTCTAAGTAGCGGTCGTATCCATACTGCTGTATGGATGCACTACATGGATGCTAACTAAATATATGGAGAAAAAGCTTGACGGCAACTACACAAGAATGCTGCAAGTAATATTGATCAAGTACTTGAGGCAGCACCCCACAAAGCAGCAACTGTACGGCCACTTACCACCCATCATGAAAACTTTCAAAGTTAGACGAACCAGACATGTGGGATACTGTTGGAGAAGTAGGGATGAACTCATAAGTGACTTACTCCTGTGGACCCCTTCACACGGGCGAGCAAATGCAGGATGACCAGCTAGAACCTACATACAATAGCTCTGTTCCGATACAGGATGTAGCCTTGAAGACCTACCGGGATTGATGGACGATAGAGAAGGGTAGCGGAAGAAGGTCAGGGAGATCTGTGCTTGCGGCACGACATGATGATGATACGTGTTGTATAGCAATTCTTGCAACCATTTAACTGTAATATATGATTTGTAAGTAAGTAGGTTGTAGAGTAGCTAAGTGTGTGTGTGTGTATCTATCTCTCTCTCTCTCTCTCTATATATATATATATATATATATATATATATATATATACTTTCATTAAGAAAAAATACAAACCGGTCACATTTATTTTATTTTATTATTTTTATTTTTATTTTTTTTGCTTTGGTAGAGGCATGAACATAGCACGTTGCGATCAAGGAGGCAGCTTGGCTCTTCCAGAGTCATGCCGGGGTTTCTGTTGGAGCTTAGATGATGCAAAAAAAACCCCCGAAATCGACGATGAAGATAGTGCATCACTGAAGACCTCCCTGATGCATCTAGGATGTATGATTGATAAAAGAAAGAAAATATATACTTTCATTAAGAAAAAATACAGACCGGTCACATTAGGATTATCCTATTTACCCCACCCCTCCGCTTGGGCAGGATATGACACAAGGTCAATTTTTAAGCGGAGTTTAACAGGTTTCAATTCAGAGTTTTCCTTCTCCTAGACTAGTTGCCTCACCAAGGCTGAAGAACCTAGTCTGCCCTACTATTTATCCATAGCTGGAGGGAGAATAATTGGATTCATACCTTTCCCAAGGGTATTAGTGCTATGTGAAATGCAATCAACCGCGTCCAGGATTTGAACTCGTGTTGCCGTGCCCATATCCTGCAACGATAAGCATTACACCACGGGCACCTCACATTAGTATTATAAATTTACTTCCATCCTGTTAAGTGATT
This sequence comes from Sepioteuthis lessoniana, assembly GCA_963585895.1. Lineage (NCBI taxonomy): Eukaryota > Metazoa > Mollusca > Cephalopoda > Myopsida > Loliginidae > Sepioteuthis > Sepioteuthis lessoniana. The sequence goes on from OY757947.1 coordinate 11,653,315, forward strand.
TTGATAACAGGATGGAAATAAATTTATAATCCTAATGTGACCGTTTTGTGTTTTTTCTTAATGAAATTATTGCTCTGTAATATCTGTTACATTGAGCTCTTTACCAGGAAAATTTAAATGTTCACTTTTGAATAGTTTTCTTGTCCTGATGGAATTACTCCCAAATCCGGTTTAACTGGACCAGATAATACTTATATATGAAAGTGCTTGTGTGAATATGGGACACTTTCCCCTCATCTGATCCCAATATACAAAAAGAAACAAGAAGACTTGAACGTCTACACATGAAGGTCATTAGGAAAAAATATTCCATGGTCTATAACGAAGCCTGTTTGAACAATGTGTGTGTGTGTAAGAGAGAGAGAATATAGATATCTGTGTGTGTGTGTGTTTGTGTGTGTATATATATATATATATATATATATGTGTGTGATTCCTTTTGATGGATTCTAATTTTTATTAGAAACTTTTCTTAAAGAATTCTCTTCTTTTTCAGAGAACATAAGCTAGCAATGGCAGCTCTCACAGATTTGAGAGTGTGGCATGAACAGCCCCTTCCTGGAGGGATGTTAGGATTCATATTGAACCAGACTTTTCGTTCCAATATGAAAATCGCATTGTTAGGAGGGTAAGTAGCTGTAACAATTGTTTCTGCTTTGATTTTTTGGCAAGGTGACCTGGTGCTGACTAGGAAAAAACTCTTCCAAGATTTTTTACATTATTTGTACAGTATACAATGCTTGTTACCATAATTATTCGTTGCCCAGTCAGCTGAGGCTGTAGAATACACCGACTGCATCTTAGCAGAGATGTAAGACTCCTTCAACGAGGATCCTGGATATGACACAGAACAATCTGATAGTGAGGTTCCAGTAATGCTGGAGCTTTGGAGAATGCAGAGTACCCCTTCATTGACATTACTCCCAGGTTCACTCTGGCTCAAAGTGGTAGCACCTGATAGGGCCCTATCTATGGGTCAAATAGAACTAAACTATGTACTTATGCTAAACTGAATTACTTGAAATAGAACAGTTGGACAAAAACTATACTTATATTAAACTGAATTTTTGAATTAGAACTGTTTAACTAAACTGAATAGTTTGAAATGGAAATGTTTTTGACAATTAAACTGTGTACTTATACAAAACTGAATTGTTTGAAATAGAGCTGATTATTTGCATAAAAATAGATTTGGCATTAAATAACCTACAATGGTTGATATGCCTTAAAACCCAAACAAACAAATGTAGTTAATTGTGTATACAATTTGTGCTACAAAATTCTGGAAAAAAAAAATTCAATTCCATCACTGTAAATGGAGGGAACAAGCCTTTTTAAGACCATCAATGATTTGCTTGTGTGAGCAAGCTGCTCGATAAAAAGCAAGCCACATGAATGGAGGGCAGTGCGAATTTTGAAGCAAGACAAAAAAGATGGTGGATTTGTTGTTGAAGTCAACTGCTGCAACTTACTGAAAAATATCAACAAGAATCAACAATTTGTGCCAAACAAGGCCAGCACATCCCTCTCACTAAATGTCATTACTCAGTGTAAATATTGGATGTGATTTTCATTATATATTTTTGATAAATTTCATTTTCATTTATATGGAGGTGGGGTCCGCAAAAAAGACCCTGAACTAGAAAGAGGATTGTAGCTCCCAAAAGTATAAAAAACACTGTGCTAGGCTATGTGAAAATATGTTCAGTCAGACGAACTGGAATTTAGACATTGTATGTAGCTTAATTTTTTTTTAAGCATGAGCCTCGGATTGTTTGAACGTATAGATAAGTGCTTAAATGATTTCTCTTCATGTTATTGGATGTTGGAAAAATATCATCACTTGTTCATTCTTAGTTTTTTTTTGATGCGTCATTTTGTGTATTAGAAATTTTTTTTTTTTCCTCTTTTTTGATAAGTCATTTTCTATTTTATTATATATATATAATTGGCCTCGTAGTAGAGTGTTCACCAATGGTCTGGGATACTGGGGTTCAATCTCAGATCAAGTCATATCAAAGACTCAAAAAGTGGTACTTCATACTTCTTTGCTTAACACTCAGCATTATAAGGTACAGATCAAGGATAAAGTGGAGCAATCCAGGGAAAGGAGTAGTGCCTTCCCCTACACCTCGATGTAGTAGCTATTGAAAAGAGAGCTTTTAGGTAGCCCTCGACTACGGTCGCCAACTTTACTTATATATATATATGTAATCATATTGCAAAGATATCTCTCTCTCTCTCTCTCTTGGGTAATTTTCTTTTTCTTTGTTTAATGGCATGTCAATCTTCATGAGCTATTTAATACCCAAGTCATCCTTGTAGAACAGCAGTGGTACTATTTAAGGTTTCTTTGTTTAATGGCATATCAGCCTTTGTGGGTTATTTAATGCCAAAGTCATCCTTGTAGAAGAATAGCAGTGATGCTATTTAAGGTTTCTTTGTTCAATGACATATCAACCTTTGTGGGTTATATAATGTCCAAGTTATCCTTATAGAAAAACCGTATTAATACTATTTAAGGTTTATTTGTTTAATGACATATCAACCTTTGTGGGTTATTTAATGCCAAAGTCATCCTTGTAGAACAACAATAGTGATACTAGTTAACCTATCATCAAATTCTGCTGATGGCACAGGGTTCCTTGACTCTCTCGTGCCATCCATCCTTATTGTCCATCGCTTCTGACAGGTCTTCTAGACTGCATCTAGTGTCCATACAGAGCTGATGTAAGTAAGTCCTTGCTGCATTGTCAACACTGGTATGTCCATGTGTAGAATTTTAGCAATACGCAGCATGTCTTGATCATCTTACTAGGACAGTTTGATAGATGGGAAGTAAGTGGCCATACATCTACTGTTTTATGGGGTGCTACTTGCTAGATTTGTTCAAAACCGTTGATAGCAATGGCAATTGATGTCTTCACTATCACTTTTAGTAGATGAGATATTGCTACCAAGGTATGTTAACTAGTCTATTAATTTCAGAAGATTTTTATCATTAAGGGTTTTCTTTATTGTTATTTCCGCAACGTTTTGAACGTTATGTCCTCCGGCCTTCTTCAGGTGTTTGTCGATGGATTTTTGAGATGAAGCTTGATGATTTTTATAATTAAGGGTTTTTGAACTATTGTCTTCTTCTTTATTGTTATTTCCACAATGTTTTGGTCGATACGTCCTCCGGCCTTTGTCGAACTCGGGAACCTTCACGGAACTTCGATGTAGTAGCTATTGAAAAGAGAGCTTTTAGGTAGCCCTTGACTACGGTCGCCAACTTTACTTTACTTCGAACTACGTCCTTTATTGAAATCTGATTCCGTTAGACATAACCGGGTACAAGTGTTAAGTATTCCTGTATTGTTACTCGCCTGTAGTGAGGATTGAACCTGCAACCTCCAGTTGATTGTCTCCTTAGAAGCTTAGGGAACCAACGCCTATAACCGTTACACCATGTGTACTGCTGGACAATTCAGAGTGAATTTTTGGAAAATGTAGACAACTGATTTCAGTAGCTTGCCACTTAGAGTAGAGTAGAGTTGGCTCCTTATTTAAATCTCAGTTTTATTTGTGTTCATTTAGAGACCAATGCTTCCTGCTCTAGGCTCTGCAGTTGAGATTCGGCATGGGCTGGTTTATTTGCAAGAAGCACTAGATCACCTCCCTGAACAGTTAAAAGAGTTTGTATTTTACTCAAGGGTATTAGTCTGAAAGTAACTGCAATCGCATGACTGGAGTTTGAACTTACTTCCTACGATGTCACAGTCCATCTTATATCATTCATCATCATCATGTCGTGCTGCCAGCACGGATATCCCTGACCCTCTCTTGCCACTTTTCCCTATCGTTCATCACCTCTGGCAGGTCTTCTGGGCTACATCCCATATCCTCACACAGCTGCTGTATGTATGTTCTAGCTGGTCGTCCTGCTTTAGCTTGGCCATATGTGGGGGTCCATGAGAGTACATCACTTATAAGCTCGTCCCTGCTCCTCCAGCAGTGTCCTGCATGCCTGGTTCATCTAACTTGGATAGTTTTTGTGATGGGAGGCAGGTGGCCGTATAGTTGGTGCTTTGTGGGGTATTTGCACCAGGACTTGTTTAATATTGCTTGCAACATTCTTGTTGTGACGGCAAATTAACTAAAATCCCAAAACTGGACTTTATTTTTCGCACGTGTGAAGACGGGGCAGACTGGCACTTGATCCCTTGTAGAATAAGTCCTCATTCAGAGTCCTTCCTCGGGCATATAGGAACTGGCATATTATGTGGGGTTAATTTATGGCTAGACTGACCACTGCTGGCAAAGGGTTTCCAAATTTTGCACTACACACACACACCCACCAAGGCCACTAGTTTCTTCCTACCCCTAGATTGCTGGAAGATATGGACATCTAGGTTTAGATGTAATAATATTAATTATAGTAGTCGACAACTCCGGTTTCCCTTATAATATTTTTAAAGGAATTAATTAGACAATTTAGGCGAGGATAACATAAAGCGAATAGAAGCTGAAAAAGAAACATGAAATAATAACTTGGTAGCAGATGACACAAAGAACAAGCTCCAACACGTGGGAACATTAAAATATATCAATCTTTTTACTACACGTAGATACACATCTTTAACGTGTCAGCTATATTATAAACGGATAGTACATAAACATAAATGTCTTTCTTCTTTTCTTTTCTTTCATCTTTCTTCGAATGGAGAGAGGGAGAACAATTGGGTATAGGGAGAAACAGTCTCAAAGTTTACTTATCTTATTTTGATGGATTCCTGTGGAGAATATTTCCTCTTTTACGGGCTAACAGACTTTAGGTTATTTTTAGTTCTGGCTTGAAGGTATGGCTCCTTCTTATCCGAGATACTTTTCGTCTTCCTTTACCCGGAGTCTTGGCTTTAGATTCGTCTGCCACAACCTCTGTCCAACAACTCATTTTCTTATTTCTCGGGTTGACGGCATTTATTTCATTTTAGGGTCTGGCTTGAAGGTAGGGTTCCTTTTCCTTCTTGTCCAGGATATTTTCCGTCTTTCTTTTCCCGGAGTCTTGGCAATGGGCCTCACCCCATCTGGTCACGACAATGTCTGGTCCAAAACTGATTTTCTTCTTCCCTACTTCTGCTGACGGAAGGAGCTCCCACTTCCGCCTTAGGGTTCTAGCCAATCATTTTGGCTTCTATCTTCTTCCTTCCCCTGGTCAGGCGATTCGTTAGGGCTACTATATGTCACCTGGGTCAGGTTACCTAGTACAGATAGCTTGACCTACATTTTCTCCGACAGGCCATATTACTATCCTGTCTTAACGGTCATTCTTTGATGGCTTGCTAATTCAAACACGGGTTATAGTAGAAATTCCTTATTTCTCCTCTCTCAGGGGGACACCACGTGACACTTGTGTAGTTGCCGTCTAGCTTCTTCTCCAGCTGTTTTGTTAGCGCCCAAGTGGTGCATCCATACAGCAGTATAGACAGTTTTATTTAAAGATGGTTGTTTTAGGTCCAAAGAAAGAATAAGGATATATTTTAAAATAGGAATGTCCACGAAGAAATTTTCATTTTTTGAATTTATTATGAATACACAGACATATTTTATTTAATATAATTATCGTGTTGCCATATAATCATATATCTTTTTGGAGTTCTTTGTGAGTGCAGAAAAGTTTGAATGTCTATCCTGTCCGATTTCTATCTGCTTACTATTTTTTGTAGGGGTGAAGCATGGACGGGTGGTGGACCATTACCCCCAGACAAACATGCCAAAGATATACAGTTTCTGGATAACTATGCACAAGAACGGTGGGAGGTAAGTCAAACTAGGCGATGAGTAGGACTTATTTTCTAAAAGTGTGAATAAATATTTATGGCACTGTAAGCTCTTTTGTTTCTAGGTGCATATATCTAAAGGCAATAATTCATATGTATATATGTTGTATACACCTTATTCTTTTTCTTATACTTGTCTATCTGGCTGGAATCTCTGGTTTTCTATCTGGAACTTCTTTGGGTGGTCTTGGGTTTATCTTGGTCTCTGTGTCCACTTCTGTTCTTATAAATGGACACAATGACTTTGTTTGATTTTTGATGTCTTTAATGACTACCAAGCAACACCACATATTTCAGATATATCGATGATATACTCATTTTTCTACCCCAAGATTTTTTTTCTGAGTTTTTCTATTTAAAAGCATGTGACGAGAGTGGATGGGGGTATATTTGTAGCAGGAAAAGTTGGGAGGAATTTAAAATCAAATATATCAAGTTTCATTAAAGATTTTTGTTTTGAAAGTGGAGATATATTCTAGGGAGTTGATATGAAGGAACTAAGGAAGGGTTTGTGTGAAATGGGGTTTTGGCATGACTTGTCTCATGGAAAAGATATTGACTATAATATGATGTCACAGAAAATTGTCTATATTGTAGTATCTGGGTTGTAATTGGGGTGAGGAAGGATTAAGAGGTAAATGACCTGGAAAAACAAAAAGGATTTTCAAAAGTATGGTGGCACAGAATGAAAAAAATGTTTTTTTTTTATATCCGTTTTCTATTTAGATTTTCTTTTTGTTCAGTATGATGATTGCAAGGCGTGGTGAGATTTGTTCAAAACCTGGATGTTGTTTTATATGGTTTGTTTTGGAGATGACCGCAGATTCTAGTAGTCTTTGAGTTGTTTTGCAGAGTATGGGTTTGATTAGGGTGACTTAGGAAAAATCAAATGTGTGTTTGAGCTCTAACATGTGGGAGAAAAGGATGTTTCGATTGTCATTTGTTTTGATTGATCGTTTGCGTTCGTAAATTCTTTTCTCTAGATTGCATTAGGTTTTGCCAATGTAATGTTTGTTGCAATCTTTGCATGGGATGGAGTATATGCCTGCGTGAGAGGTGGTTTCATTTTTAGTTTGTTTTGTGATGTTTTTAATGGTTTGTATGATTGGTATTCCTAACTTTGTTAGTTTGTCATAGTGTTATGTGTGTTTGTGGGTAGAGAGATCAGTCTATAAGTTATGGGGATAGTGGGGTTGATTTTCTTTGGTTTATTTGATGAGTGTATCTTGAGAGTTTTTTTTAGCATTTAATATGAAAAATTTTTTGTATTTAAGGCTTTTGAAGTAATGTTCGATGTGTTCAAATTCTTCATTAAGGTATTTTGGGCTACATATTCTGAGTGCTCTTAGGTAAAAGCCTATTATAAGGCCTGTTTTGATTTTGTTGTTATGGTGGGAGTAGAAATATATGCAATCATTTTTGTTTGTGGGTTTTCAGTAGACTTTAAAAGTTAAACTGTTTTGAGATTTAATAATTAGGATGTCCAGGAAGGGTATGGTGTTATTATTAGATTCTTTTTCATATGTGAAGTTGATGGAGGGTTCAACTTTGTTTAGTTTTTCTGTGATCTCTTCAATTTTGATGTTTTGGGGTAGGAAAATAAATATATCATCGATATATCTGAAATATGTGGTGTTGCTTGGTAATCTCTATCTAAAAGGGCCAAATTCTAAAAATTCTAGAAATAGGCTGATATTCCACTGAGTGGATTTCCCATGGGGGGAGGTTATATTTTTGTTTGTAGGATTTGTTGTTAAATTTGAAGTAGGTCATATTTGTTATGTGTTTGCAGATGTTGATGGGTAGTGGTGAGTTGAATTCAGTTTTTCTTAAGTATCAAGAAGGTTGCGCATATATATATATATATATATATATATATAAAATTTATAATTAAATTTGAAATAAGTCATATTTGTTATGTGTTTGCAGATGTTGATTCGGGTGTTGATGGGTAGTGATGAGTTGAATTCAATTTTTCTGAAGTGAGTAGCAAGAAAGTTCAGACATTTTTTCTTTTTTTTTTACAAGATCTATTTATAATATAGACAATTTTCTGTGACATCATATTATAGTCAATATCTTTTCCATGAGACAAGTCATGCCAAAACCCCATTTCACACAAACCCTTCCTTAGTTCCTTCATATCAACTCCCTAGAATATATCTCCACTTTCAAAACAAAAATCTTTAATGAAACTTGATATATTTGATTTTAAATTCCTCCCAACTTTTCCTGCTACAAATATACCCCCATCCACTCTCGTCACATGCTTTTAAATAGAAAAACTCAGAAAAAAAATCTTGGGGTAGGAAAATGAGTATATCATCGATATATCTGAAATACGTGGTGTTGCTTGGCAGTCTTTATCTAAAAGGGCCAAATTCTAAAAATTCTAGAAATAGACAGGGTAATACTTTGCTGAGTTGATTTCCCATGGGGGGAGGTTATATTTTTGTTTGTAGGATTTGTTGTTAAATTTGAAGTAGGTCATATTTGTTATATGTTTGCAGATGTTGATTCGGGTGTTAATTGGTAGTGGTGAGTTGAATTCAGTTTTTCTTAAGTATCAAGAAAGTTGAGACATTTTCTCTATCTTTTTTTTTTTACCAGATCATTTTATAATACGGACAATTTTCTGCGACATCACATTATAGTCAATATCTTTTCCATGAGACAAGTCATGCCAAAACCCCATTTCACACAAACCCTTCCTTACTTCCTTCATATCAACTCCCAAGAATATATCTCCACTTTCAAAACAAAAATCTTTAATGAAACCTGATACATTTGATTTTAAATCCCTCCCAACTTTTTCTGCCACAACTATACTCCCTCCACTTGGTTTTTAATAGAAAAACTCAGAAAACAGTCTCGGTCTTGAAGAAGTTTGTGAAGATGAAAGAAAACCCAAATGTGATATCACACATCTAAATCTGAGTTGAATGTTTGATTCATCAAACTTTCCACATATTTCTATCATACTGTCAGATTCACTACAAATGTATCTTTTTCAACATATATATATATATATATATGTGTGTGTGTGTGCGCTAATTAATATTGAAGCTTCCTTAAGTTTAGGGAGATGTAAAGTTAAAAAATATTTTGAATATTCAATTTTTTTATTTTATAGTGTGTACTTCATTATATGGTTGGTTCATCTGAATGTGTCAGTCGAGATATCAAAGGAGTTTTGATTCACGCGGGACTTATGAAAGCGTAAGTTTACATTTCTATACTAAAATCATTGCAAATGTAATTTCTATAGTAAAATTCCATTGCAATGTAATTTCTATTGCAAAAATCATAGGTAATATAATTCCTATTATAAAAATCATTGGAAATTCAATTCTATAGTAAAACTTATAAGTAATATAATTTCTATAGCAAGACTCATTAATAATGTAATTCCTTTAGCAAACTGCATAAGCAATTTAATTTCTAAAGTAAAAATCATTTGAAATGTAATTTCTAAAGTAAAAATCATTGGTAATTCAATTTCTATAGTAAAATTCCTTAGCAATGTAAAACACTTTGGCAATGTTATTCCTCAAGTAAAAATCACTGACAATATAATTCATATTCTAAATATCATTGGAAATACACTTCTGTAGTAAAACCTCTTAATGTAATTTCTATAGTGAAACTCAGTAGCTATTAGGAATTTTACTATAGAATATCTATTGTAAATATCCTTGGAATATATTTTCTATAGCAAAAATCATTGGTAATGTACTTTTTATAATAAAGCTCTTTAGCAATGTAATTTTTATTGTAAAACTCCTTAATAATGTAATTTCTGGATGAAAAATCATTGATAATATAATTTCCATGGTAAAATTCCTTGGTAGGATATTTTCTATTGTAAAACTCGTTTGCAATGAAATTTCTGTAGTAAATTGCCTTTTGGCAATTTACTTTCTATTGTAAAAACCATTGGGAATACAATTTTATGGTAAATCTCATTTGCTATAGTAAAATCTAGTAAAATTAATAATGAAATAATAGTTTTAATAAACTGGTATTGAGATAAAAGCAACAATAATAAGATGAAGTCAAACTAGTAAAAATGATTGTACTAAAAATGCTTTATCTAAAAGTTTAAACAAAAAACAATAAATAACTAATTTTCTGTGGTTTGTATATTTTAGCGATAGTGAAGAAGCAACGCCAACAATAACACCGCTTGGATTCCAATTCCTGTTAATGGATTCTACTTCACAAGTTTGGTTCTTTATGCTGCAATACCTCGAGACATTGGCCGTGAGTTGTTCTGCTCAGATTATAGACTCTCTAACTCAAAAAATTGGCAGCTTAGTCGGCTGAATGTTCATATGTATCCCTTTGTGAGTATATATATATATATATATATATATATATATATATATATATATTTAGAGAGAGAAAGACAAGTGTATATGTCTGTTTATATCTATTTAGGGTGGTGAGTTTTACACCAGCTACATTTCTGTGTAGGTGTAAGATTCCCCCAACAAATGTCCTGGATATGATACTAAACTAACTGATAGTGAAGCTCTGGTCATGGAGCTTTGGGGAACGTAAAATATTCCTTCATTTCCATTACTCCCAGACAGCATATACACAAACGCATTAATATCCAAAAGGACACAAACTTTGGCACACATACACATAAACAAAAAAACCTCCCTTCTAAAACCACCAACACAAAAAATTGACCAAATTAACTATATTTTTTTAAAAACATTTAGCTCTGTTTGATGAATGCATAAAGCATGAAACCCAGGGTCACAGACACCACCATATAATACATATATATATATATATATATATATATATATATATCTGACTGGATCATTGGCCTAGTGGGTAGAGTGTTTGCCAATGGTCTGGGAGACCTGGGTTCAGTCCCAGGTCGTGTCATACCAAAGACTTTAAAAATGGTACTTGATACCTACTTGTTTAACACTCAGCAATATAAGGTACGTATCAAGGGTAAAGTGAAGCAATCCTGGGAAAGGTGTAGTACCCTCCCCTACACCTCAGTGTAGTAGCTATTGAAAAGGGAGCCTTCTGGTAGCCCTCAACTACGGTCGCCAACTTTACTTACTTTTATTTATATATATATATATAACAGCTCTATCATTGATATTGAGCACTGTTTAATAATACTGCAAAATTTGGTCCACTATTGATTTATCAAGTGAGCTAGCAATAACCATAAAATATAACAATATATATATATATATACACATGCATGAATGTTCATATGTATCCATTTGGGAGTATATATATATATATATATAGAGAGAGAGAGAGAGACGTGTGTCTATATCTATTTAGAGTGGTGAGTTTTATGTAGTGTTGTGGCTAACGTAGTGGATTGCAACATTCTTGTAAGTGCATTCAAACATCAATTATACTATTACATTCTCTTTTGGACTAATACCCTTGGGAAAGGTATGAACCTCCTTATTCTTACCAACTATGGGTTGAATAGTACCATTATTATCCTTCTACAAAGATGGCTTTGGCATTAAATAACCCACAAAGGTTGATATGCCATTAAACAAAGAAACCGTAAATAGAACCCCTGCTGTTCTTCTACAAGGATGGCTTTGGGATTAAATAACCCACAAAGGTTGATATGCCATTGAACAAAGAAACCTTAAATAGTATCACTACTATTCTACAAGGATGGCCTTGGCAATTAATAACCCACAAAGGTTGATATGCCATTAAAGAAACCAGACCAAACCAAACATCAGCGTACCAAACTATAAGAGATCCAAGGGAAATATTTTGGGTTGTCACTCAATCTCAATGGCAAAGAGGGAATGACAGACATATTGGTCACAAAAATTACATTTGTTTCAAGATGTTATATTCTGTCTTGGACTGGTCCCAAAAGGAAGAACTATTGATAGAAGAAAAGGAGATTTCCTTTTGATAATAAGCTATTTCCATGCCTCCAGTGGAGACCCAGTTTCACTTTAGACTCAACCATTTGAAAGCCTATTGTCAACTGTCTAGAATTTTCATCTAAAAAATCCCATGTGAATTAAATGGCACTTGTTCATTAGCTAGAGGCAGTCTAGCTAATGAACAAGCGCCATTTAATTTTTAATTTTCCCTGGCTTTGTTTTGGCAGTGGAGATCTTTGACCTATCACCTATTAATTATGCCTTCAGAAATCTTTAATACATCCTCTATCCAGAGTGCCGAGTGTGGTGATGTTCATTCCATTTTGCAAGTCTTCATCATTTCTAATTTCCCCTTTTGAAAAGGAACTGCATATTTACATAATGAAATGAAGTTGACATAATCTGGGTAGGTAATATGATCAAATCTAATTTCACCTTTTGAAAAGGAACTGCTTATTTTCATGATGTGGATCAGTTCTGTATGCCAAATTTTGAAAAGGAACTGCTTACTTCCATTATGTGGATCAGTTCTGTATGCCAAATTTTGAAAAGGAACTGCTTACTTCCATTATGTGGATCAGTTCTGTATCCCAAATTTTGAAAAAGAACTACTTTTTTTACATTATGTGGATCAGTTTCATATCCCAAATTTTGAAAAGGAACTGCTTACTTCCATTATGTGGATCAGTTCTGTATCCCAAATTTTGAAAAAGAACTACTTTTTTTACATTATGTGGATCAGTTTCATATCCCAAATTTTGAAAAGGAACTGCTTACTTCTGTTATGTGGATCAGTTCTATATCCCTAATTTTTAAAAGAACTGTTTTTTTTTTTACATTATGTGGATTAGTTCTTATCTCACCTTTTCAAAGGAAAACTATTCATTTATCCATTGAAACCAAATTCATTTATATATGCATCTATAGTAACATTCCTTGGTTGGATTATATATTTGCTGCCACAATGACAGCAATATTAACAGCAAAGTTCAAAGAGACTAATAATTGAGGGTTTATACAGGCATAACATATCCAGGCAACTGATACTAAACCATCCAAGAAGAAATACACCGAGATTTAATAGAGCTCCAAGGTAGAACTCACTCCCAGCAAACGAGGTACTAAACTATCTGAAAGCTGATGTACAGGGTGGAATGATAAAATGGCCGTCCTAAAGAAAACAATACTACAGCTTTATTTAAAAACTTTTATTGAAAAAATCAACTCAGGTAACTTGATTATGAAGTAGAGCTGACATCTATTCAATGTAGCCGCCTTCAGCCTCAATCATCGCCTCGATATGGATCTGGAACTGGGAGCATGCCTTTTCTACAAGTGCCGGCGGGAGCTCGGCGAAGACTCAACGGATGGCGGCAATCAGGCTGGCTTTGGTGTTGTGGGAGGTCATGTTGGTGATGTTCTCGACGTATGACCAAGCGAAGTAGTCCAGCCGGTTCAGATCAGGGGAGGAGGGGGAGCCAGTGAGAGAAGGGTAGAAAGTCATAGCACTCCTTCTGAAGCCAAGCCTGGGTCTCTTTGGACTTGTGCACCAGGGGATCACCACACTCTTCAGCACATCCAGGTACACTTTTGTGTTGACTTTCAAGTCGACTTCGAAGATGTGAGGTGGCATGATGTGGCCCTCACTTGAAACCACACCAAAGACCATAACTGTAGCCGGAAACTTTGTTTTCATCACCCTGTGCACGTTGAACCGTCCGGATTTGCATTTTGAGGGTGCTGGCAATGGTCCTGTTGTCATAACTTGGATCGGTAGGGAGCATGAGTTGTACAGCGGTGCATCTCCTATCTCGCTCGTTGAACATTGTGTCACTTTCAGACATGATAGAAGGCTCCTATCGCTCTTGGGATTTGTACACAACTGGCCAACTAGTAGATGGTCTGCAACAAAAAAAAAAAAAAGTTTTCATTAAATGGAAATGGAATCATGTCTTTTCTAGGGCGACAATTTTATCGTTCTACCCTGTATGTTATGTATATATTATATGCCATGTAAATCTAACATGGGGGGACCTTGTAGAATAATTGTTAAAGTGCTAGACTGCAATCTCAAACTAAGTCATGCTAATACATTCACTTTTGGACTAATACCCTTAGGAAAAGTATAAACCTCCTTATCCCTCTAGCTAGGGGTTAAATAGTACCCCTACTGTTTTTCTAAAGGATGGCTTTGGAATTAAATAACCCATGAAGGTTGGTATGTTGTTAAACGAAGAACCTAAACCAAACATCTGGCCCAGTCAACTGGAGCTGCAGGATACACCGACTGCATCTCTACAAAGGGTAAGACTCCCTCAATGAGTGTTCTGACACGACACTAAATAATCTGATGGTCAGGCTTCAGTATTGCTTTGGAGAATGTGGAGTATCTCTTCATTGCTATCACTCCTAGGTCTACTTTAACCCGGAGTGGTAGCACCTGATAGGGTTCTATCTATGGGTCAAATAGAACTAAACTGTGCTAATGCTAAACTGAATTGTTGGAAATAGAATTGTTTTGACATTTAAACTGTGTATTTATTCTTTACTGAATTTTTTGAAATAGAACATTTTATATGTATGAAAATGGATTTGGCATTAAATAACCTACAATGGTTGATGTGCTAATATTTGTCACTGCCTCCCACCAGACAGGACTTGATACAAGGTTAATGACCTGAAGGTCGAATATAGTGGGGGTTTAGGGGAGGGGAAGGTCGGGCATGAGCCGAGGCTTGAGTCCTGCGGGACTATGATGCAGCTGGCCCACCCAAACGTGGTCCAGCTGAAACCAGGGGCCTTATGGCCCCCAAGTCTGCCTTTGTTGGACTGTGCCTGTACCAGCAGGCGTGCTAATGTGACATGAAGCCAAAGCAAACCAAACTTTTGGCCCACTCGGCTGGGGCTGCAAAATACACTATCTGCATCTACTGTTCTTCTACAAAGATGGCTTTGGCATTAAATAACCCACAAAGGTTGATATACCATTAAACAAAGAAAGCTAAATGTATGTATTACTGTTCCTATCTATTCTTTCTGGGTGAGGCTTAGAACATTTTGAATGACAATTCTAGTACCACTACTGTTCTTCTACAAGGATGACATTGGCATTAAATAACCCATAAAGGTGGATATGCCATTAAACAAAGAAACCAAATCAAATCTAACAATTTATTAAAAAATGAATCTTTATTAAATGACTGCGTTTGGTCTAATGGGTTGAGTGTTCACCAATTGTCTGGTAGACTGGTGTTCAATCCCAGGTCGTGTCATACCGAAGACTCAAACAAATGGTATGTGATACTTCCTTGCTTAACACTCAGCATTATAAGGTACATATCAAGGGTAAAGTGGAGCAATCCACGAAAAGGAGTAGCCCCCTCCCCTACACTTCCGTGTAGTAGCTAATGAAACGGGAGCTTTTGGGTCATCCTCGACTATGGTTGCCTACTTTACTTACCTACGTTCCCTATGCAGTTTGAATAATGTTTAATTTTTTTCCTTGTAGACACGTGGAATGGATCTTGTTGAGTCCTTATCTTTTCTCTTTCAACTCAGCTTCTCCATATTTGGCAAGGTAAGAAACAGCAGGTCATTTCTTTTTTTTTAATATTATTTGAAAATGAAGTATGTGGTAGTTGGTTGTTAAATTCTAATATTGCAGGATACAGTCTTCAAAATAATTATCAGAATGGAATCAGTTTAGATGAATTTGGGTTGAGAAGCAATTAAAACTGTTGAAAGATTTATTTATTATTATTTATCGTCATCAAGGCAAACAAATATCCACCCTTTTTTTATCTTAAAGGGACTATATGATTGTTCTTTAGTACTAGAAGGCAGTGGCTCAAGGTCAGTTGCATTGAGATAGCAATAACTGTAACCATTTAAACTGTGTGCAAACAAATGTTTAATTTTAGATAGAATTATTAGTGTTAAATAACAATACTTGCAACCTTTTAATATGCATGCAAACAAATGATTAATATTAGATAGAATTATTAGTGTTAAATAACAATACTTGCAACCTCTTAATATGCATGCAAACGAATGATTAATATTAGATACAATTATTAGTGTGAAATCGCAATACTTAGAACAGTTTAACTGTATGCAACTGAATGAGCTGTTACTTGTTGAAAAATAAAGTTACCTACAAACTATTCACTTACAAATCATATCTATCCGTCTATATCTTTATGTATAAATAGGGTTTGGCATTAAATAACCATCAAGGGTTGATATGCTTTCAAACCTAATCTTAAGGGTACTTGAATGTGGTGGTTGAGGGTCAATTGTGTCAAGAAAAACAGTTAATGAAAATTATTTCTACCAATTTGTTAATGTACACGTAGGTAATGAAAATTATTTCTACCAATTTCATAATGCACATATAATTAATGAAAATTATTTATAGTTAATGAAAATTATTTCTATCAATTTATTAATGTACACGTCGTTAATGAAAATTATTTCTACCAATTTATGTACACGTCGTTAATGAAAATTATTTCTACCAATTTGATAATGCACATATAATTAATGAAAATTATTTATAATTAATGAAAATTATTTCTACCAATTTATTAATGTACACGTTAATGAAAATTATTTCTACCAATTTGTTAATGTACACGTTAATGAAAATTATTTCTACCAATTTGTTAATGTACACGTCGTTCATGAAAATTATTTCTACCAATTTGATAATGCACATATAATTAATGAAAATTATTTCTACCAATTTATTAATGTACACGTTATTGAAAATTATTTCTACCAATTTATTAATGTACACGTCGTTAATGAAAATTATTTCTACCATAATAATACACATGAAATGATATATACAAAAAAAATTACATTAAATATCCCACAATGGTTGATATGCCATTAAACAAAATAACTAACTAACCAAAATTGTCTATTAACTTTTATCTTGCACTCTAACAATTCATTTAATAACGAAAATATTTACCTACAAACTATTTGCTGACAAAACATATATCTAAAAAAATACAAAATCTGGCATTGTTGATATGCCATCACCAACATAGCAGTTGTTGGTGACTATGTCACTTTGCACATTCATCAGTGCTCCTCATCAGTTTAGTGTTATACCCAGGGTACCTTGATTTGAACGTTGGGTCCGTCAAGATCCTTTTTTTTGTTTCAGGATTATGCCACTGAAGGAATGTCTGAAGCACAGTTGCGATTATTACAGCATTTACGAGAATTTGGTTTAGTCTACCAAAGAAAGGTAAGTTTTTGCATTGTTTTTTTTTTCAGATTTTTGAGTCTTTGGAATGAAGTTAGAAATTTTGCCCTTTAGAATTTTAATGGTTATTTTAATCTCGGAAAAATATTTGCTTTCGAAGCTATTCAAAATGGCTGCAATTCAAACAGAAGGTTTGAACAGAGGTCTGTCATTTAATTTTTGCTGGCTGAGAAGTTCAAACCATGTGAAATTTACAGAAGAATGTGTGTCATGTATAAAGGAGCATATTTTTTTGAGCGGATGTTCACTTA
>OY757947.1:11675568-11688520 GCA_963585895.1 Sepioteuthis lessoniana
CTTCTTTAACTTGCTTTTTACATCGTATACTACCCCAGGCAAAAATTTAGGGAATTAGCATACTTAAAGGGTGTATTTACCCATCCTCTTGCAGGATCTGACACAAGGTCAATTTTTAAGTAGTGTTTAACAGGTTTGAATTCAGAGTTTTCCTTTTCCTAGACTCGTTGCCATACCAAGGTTAAAGAGCAAAGGCTGCCCTACTATTTACCCATACATGAAAGAAGATCAGTTGGATTCATAATGTGATGTAGTAACTCGAGGCCTAGAAGATTAAGAAGAGTTAGTCGAGAACCAAAGTGATAACAAGATTTAAACGGAATGTAGGGATTGCCTTCGTGTAAGGCATAAATCACTGGGTTCAGCCGCCTATCTATAGTGTAGTGTATTAAGTGCAATCAAGTCAATAAACTTCTGTGTGCGCAGTGTATTAAGTGCAACCAAGAATTGTGTGATCCTTTTCCTGATAAGTGTATTTAGAAAAAACAGGAATTGGGACTTGATAAAAATTCAGTTGAGATTTCTTGAGAGGATGATACTTGTATCAGAAAGTGACCAAACGCGGTTAATATGCTTTGTCAATCATACTAGGGCTTCTGGACTGTCTCTGGCAAGGAATCCTTAATTTTTGTTTCTGGGAAATCCCATGATAAACAAAAATACTGTTTCACCAGATAAAGATTTTTGATACATTTTTGGTTGGCTGAGATACAGCTGTTTTATTTCAAACAAAGTCCTTTCGTTTGCAGAGAATCTTGATAATGGTAATATTGATTGCCTGATGTACTGACCGCCTTTTTGCTCACACAAATAGATATGGCAATGTTATATAGCCACAATTAATGCCATGTGCGAAATGGACATATAATGTTCATAACGATAGAACATAGGAATCTTGAAATTCGAAAACACATACGACTTCTTGTTCAGGTACGAAACCTTTTTATTAACTTTGAGTTAAAGGTTTCGACATAAGGAGGAGAGACACAATCTTGCTATGCTGTCTTATTGATCTGGCCCCCATCTTGTGCGGTACCCATAGGACGCAAACTCGCCTTGCGTCTGCGAGCTTGTGAAAGTCGACCGTCTCCGTTCGGCGTCTAGTTTTCAACTCTCTTAACTTTCTTCGAAATCCCCAAAATCCTCCGCGCGCTTCCGGTGTGTGACGTCACCCGTTTCATCATCTCAGGCTATTGTGACATCTCTGAGTGGTATGTCTGCTCTGTGCGCGCGCACGCGTTACCACCTGCATCAAAGTTGCACCTAAATAACCCATGTGCTAAGCCAAAAGGTTCTCAGCCTAACTAAACCCAAAGGCATGAACCGAAATCCCTCGGCCATTATATTACAGCAATTATCATTAAAACAATGGTAACGACCATAAGAGAAGGGTTCAGAACTGATTAATAAGAGGGTAGGAAGAAAAAGTTCCTCATGTACTCCACTTTTGACTGGGTATTGGTATTAGGTAAAGTCTGAAGAAGGTTGGAGTAAAAGTGGGGACAAAGTATACCTCTGTCCATTACTAAAAAAAGATATTAAAAGAGACTGAAATTGTTTAAGTCAGCAAAATGCAGACTTAATTACTGACTAATTAAAACTGATGATAAAGAAGAAGTTATAAGAGAAATCAATGTAGCCTCAGACCCATTACTATATGATTATGTTATTTTCATATAAGCTGAGACTTTTACAGTCTTGAAGAGATATTGGCAGTTGCTGCTAGACGTCATGTCGTTTTGAGAAAACTCCTGGACTGACCCTGACAGAATTACATCTTAACTTAACTCTTCTCAGACTGCAGAAATATTTATGACATAAGTGCCAGCCTAGCATCACTTTATCAGCAGGATGAATGAGTTTTTTTTTTTCAATATTGTAATTCCAATTTTGTTAATGTTTTAACCCGTCTTGTGTCCTTCTATTGAAAACCGATTCTTTGTCACCGCCATTTACCCCTTTGATTACAAGTCTCAGTCCAGATATCTAACACAAATAATTCTATTTAATGAAAGGTCTAATTTGTCTAGAAAGCAAATAAAATTACCAACAGAAGGAGCACTCCCTCACTACTAACACTTATGGGGTGAATGGGACGATTTGAAAGGGAAATAATAAGACAACTCATTCATACAGAAAGCAAACAGAATGAATTTCTATTTAACATCATGTGCTTTAGTATATCACTTATTTTTATTAATTATTCTCATCCCCGTCCATGCTGGGTTCCTTTGCTAATAAAAAAACGTGGATGAACATCAGTTAAGTGTGTGCTACTCGTTTAGAAATTGGAATTATACAGAAAAGATTAGCATGGCTTTAATATGAAGATAACATGCAAATTCATCAAGGATTCCATATTATTATTTTTTTGTGAGGCACTCATGATGCAATGGTTATCAATATTTAGCTTGCCCAGTCACCTGGGGCTTTAGAATACACCGACTGTTTCTCTGTTTGATTAATATTAAATAGAATTAGTTGTGTTAGATAACAATACTTGAAACGATTTGTGTGCAAAGAAAAGATTAATATCAAATAGAATTATTTGTGTTAGATAGCAATACTTGAAATGATTTCTGTTCAAAGAAAAGATTAATATCAGATAGAATTATTTGTGTTAGATAGCAATACTTGAAACCATTTAACTGTATACAAACAAAGGAGCAAGACAGTCTTCAATGATTTTTAGGTGAAGTTTTATACAGGTCCACCATCAGCACCTCCTTATTGATGTAGGTTTTTTAATGTATAATGCTACTGACTGCAACCATAATTTTGCCTCCATACAACGTACTCTTTGAGAGAGAGAGAGAGAGAGAGAGAGAGCACACAATTCAAATCACTATGAAATCTAAAATTTTGTATAGTACAGGATTCAGCATTATATAACCATCAAGGGTTGATATGCCATTAAACCAAATTAGACCGTCTTGATCAATTTTAAGCTAAAATGTACTGGGCAGCTCCAGATATATATCTTTAAAATTCTTGTTTTGCATAGTTGGCTGGGGCTGGGGCTGGGGCTATAGAATACACCAACTGCTTCTCTACAGAGGAGTAAGACCACCCCCCAAACAAGTGTCCTGGATATGACACTAAACAATCTGATGGTGAGGTTCCAGCAATGCTGGAGCTTTGGGGAATGCGGAGTACCCCTTCATTGCCATTGTTCCCAGGTCCACTCTGGCCCGGCATGGTAGCACCTGATAGGGCCCTATCTATGGGTTAAATAGAACTGCATACTTATGCTAAACAAACCAACCAACCTGAATTGTTTGATTAAACTGAATAGCTTGAAATAGAAATGTTTTTCACAATTAAACTGTACTTACATTTGAACTGTGTGCTTATGCTAAACTGAATTATTTGAAATTGAACTGTTTTTGACATTGAAACTGTACTTATACTAAACTGAATTATTATATATAACTGCTTGAATAGTTTGAAATAGAAATGTTTTTGACAATTAAACTGTGTACTTATGCTGAACTGAATTGTTTTAAATAGAACTGATTATTTACATAAAAATGGACTTGGCGTTAAATAATCTACAAAGGTTCATATGCCATAAAACCAACAAACCAAACCAAAAATTTTTGTTGAAATCAAGGGAGTTACCATGCCAAATTTCATTAAGGTTTGACTGTTACCCTCGCCCACATAAAGAGTATATTGACATCATGAAAATAAAGAGATGATTTTTTGTTATTTTTGGTCATTTCAGATTCTCAACTCCAAATTGCCTTGATTGCTTTGTTTTGTGAAATGCTTTATAGGTAAAAAAAATTCTGTTTTTATATATTTATATATATATTTTTTTGCTTTTTTCATCTTTTTAAAACTAGGAATTAAAAGGACATCTATTCAAATTTCTAAGAAAACAATGTTTTGTTTTTTATTCTAATTTTCAATTTTCATCTAAGAAATCATAAGAATTAAAATAACATCCTTTCAAATTTCTAAAAGAAGAATGTTTTTTTTTAAATTTTCATCTTTTTAATCAAAGAATTAATAAGAATTAAAATAACATCCTTTCAAATTTCTAAGAAAACAATGTCTTTTTTTTGTTTTTTGTTTTGGCTAGTTGGTTCATTGTTTGGCTGGCTGATTGGCTTGCTGTGTGATACTAAGAACCTTTGATGTGGTAATATATAGAGTTAGATGTATGTGTGTATACATATCATGGTAGGTGTAGATACATGTATATATGTATATCTATTTAGGAGCTTGGACATATTTGTGTGGATGAGTTGAATGTGTGTGTGGCCGTAAGTATTTTGTACGTGAACCACTCATCCACTTCTTCCAGTCTAAGTGGAGATGGCTGAGCTGTGGCTTAAAAGGCTTCAGTTTTATTTTCACACTTTTTAGGTTCTGGAGACATACAGACTGGCAATATTTTTATGTCCTTTCTATTGGTGGTCCAAGGCCCCGTGTACCATAGCCAGATACGGATATGTGAACTGTACATAGAATGTTCATAACATATATACATAGAACATAGGAATCCCGAAACAAGAAAAACACATAACGACTTCTTAGTTCAGGTATGAAACCTTTTATTACCTTTGAGTTAAAGGTTTCGACATAAGGAAGAGAGATGCACAATCTTTCTATGATGACTTTTCCATCTGTTCCCCATCACGTAGCGCACAAATTCGTCTCGCCTCAGCAAGCCCCAAAAGTCGACCCTTCCCATTCAGAGTCTAGTTCTCAACTAACTTACTTTATTCATATACCCCAAAATCCTCTGCACACGCTTCCGGTGCATGACGTCATTCACATCCCCTGGTCCTAGGATTTTTATTTTGACATCCTCCCCACGTGCGCATTAACACCTGCGCTCAAGTTTGCACCTAACTAACCCATGTGCTTAGCCGAAAGGTTCTCAGCCTAACTAAACCCAAAGGCAAGATATATAAAACGAAATCCCTTGGCCATTATATTAATCTTTTCTTTGTACACAATTGTTTCAAGTATTGCTATCTAACACAAATAATTCTATTTAATATCAATCATTATGGAGGTGCCTGTGGTGTAATGGTTATTGTCATAGGAAACGGACATGGCGACTCGAGTTCAAATCCTGGACCTGACTGATTGCATTTCACATAGCACTAATACCTTTGGGGAAGGTATGAATCCAATTATTCTCCCTCCAGCTATGGGTAAATAGTAGGGCAGACTAGGTTCTTCAGCCTTGGTGTGGCAACTAGTCTAGGAGAAGGAAAACTCTGAATTGAAACCTGTTAAACTCTGCTTAAAAATTGACCTTGTGTCATATCCTGCCCGAGCAGAGGGGTTGGGTAAATAGGATTATATTACACCGGAATTAGGAAATATTCAACCTTGCATATATACAGATGTAATTAGATACAAAAAAGTGTTGAAGTTTGAGTGCAGTCAGTTGTTCAGAGGAATCGGCTGGTGTAAGTTGGTCAGAAAAAGTGACTGGAGTTGGAGACGTGCTCAGAGTCTGCTGATGCCCCTAGAGCTAGGGTGATCCGCTAGGATCTGGCAACATTATGTCTGGTGCATAGAAGGGTGAACAGTGCTCAAAAAAGGTCTGAGTTGACACACACCTCTCCATCTGTGAGCAAGTCCAGTCCTTCAAACTTCAGTTTGAATATTCTTTATTTTCTTTGTCTTTTGTTACACCGAACAAAGCAGTGAGCTGATGCACTGCGGAATTGTGGCATTCTGTCACAACTGGTTAGTTGATTAGCTACAAGGTTGATCGGTTGGGTTATTAAATGGTTTGTGAACTGGTTGGTTGGGTGACTAGATGGTTTGTGAACTGGTTGAGTGGGTGACTAGATGGTTTGTGAACTGGTTGATTGGGTGACTAGATGGTTTGTGAACTGGTTGATTGGGTGACTAGATGGTTTGTGAACTGGTTGGTTGGGTGACTAGATGTTTTGTGAACTGGTTGATTGGGTGACTTGATGGTTAGTTAATTAGCTATCTTGTTGGTTAGCTGGTTAGTTTGTTAACTGGTTGGTTGATTGGATGATTTTTAACTGGTTTGTCTGGCTAGTTGATTGGTTTATTAACTGGATAGTTGATTGCTTAACCTAGTAGGTTAGTTGTTTGCTTCGCCTGGTAAATGGTTTGTTTACTGGCTGGCTAGCTTGTTGATTGATTCATTAGCTGTTTGGTTGGTAGGCTTTTTGGTTAGTTGGTTATTATGTCAGCTCTTGTTAGGTTATTTTATGCCAAACTCACCTTAACAATTACGATCTCTAATTATATACAGTACAAAAATGTATCTTTATAAGGATTTGAAATGGGTAAACGCACTTACCTCAGCGAGTGTGAACATGTCTCATGTGCAGGATGCCGATAGTTAAAAATATAGCAGTTCTTGGAGTTACTATTTATAAGGCAATTTATTAGATAACATATTCAAATTTCGGCTGACCAGAACTTGAATTAAAAGAGAAATATGTCGGTTGCATGGCAAATTTGAAGTTTTGTGGACAGCTGTTTTACAGAATGAACTAACGAACTGACTAGGCGAGTGGGGAGAGAAGTTATGGTTGGACTTGTTTCTTAAGATCACCAATTGTGATGCTACAGAGACCACTGTGAAAGCAAAAACCTGGATCCATTTCCTTCAATTTCTCTATAAATTATTAGCAAACAAATATTCCTAAAGAGAAATAGTTACTTGAAAACATAATTATGTTTAAATTATTAGTAATAGATAGCAATACTTGAAACCATACAACTTTGTGTAAACAACTGATTATAGACAGAAAATGTGCGGTTTAGCAAATGCAATAAGATATTAAAAATATAGTTATGATTACTATCAAACATTTACATCTTAATCAAATTTCAGCATTGAATATCCCATAACTAGTTACTATGCCATTAATCAAAGCATATATATATATATATATATATATATATATGTAAGTGTGTGTGTGTGTGTTTAACCACAACCCAGCAAAAATGGCACATCATAACAAGATTTTTATTAGAGCAATACACTTAATGAATAAAGCAATTTCCAGTCCAATTTGTAACTGAAGGATCATGGAGGTAGGGTCTTTTTTCACACTGAACATCATTCTTAAATTATCCAAATTTTTTATATAATTAAGATATAATAATATATAGTAATATATATTTTTATGAAATACTAATTAGAACCCTTTACTCTTTCACTCTTTAAATAGAAACACCAATATCATTATGGATCACTGTTAGAACAAGTTGTATAGTGTGTGTATATATATATATATATAGTAAAAAGCCCCTGAGGTTTCAGCAACAGAACTATTTTTGTAATATATTTATTCTGTCTACATTTGATAAAATTTTTTTTCTTTTTCTCTTGGAAGATTTCCAAATATGGTTGTTGGTAACTTGACTCGAGATAGCATTCGTTCGGCTTTGAGTTGTGGAATTACAGGTGACCAAGTGAGTACCATGCTTTTCAATTTGTATGTATCAAATAAAAAAATATCCTCACTCATACTTGTTTGAAATAGAACTGTTTTTGACATTGAAACTGTACTTATGCTAAACTGAATTGTTTGAAATAGAACTGTTTTGACATTTAACTATGTGTAAACAAAACACTACTTGTCTAAATTTCTGAGACGAAGCTTGATGATTTTTATCATTAAGGGTGTTCGGACTGTTATCTGTTATTTCCATAATGTTTTGGCCGATATCTCCTCCGGCCTTCTTCAGGTGCTTGTCGAACTCGGAAACCTTCACGGAACTTCAAACATCCAGGACACATAGTGTAATGATTATAGGCGTTGGTTCCCTAAGCTTCTAAAGAGACAATTATCTGGAGGTTGCAGGTTCAATCCTGACTGCAGGTGAGTAACAATACAGGAATACTTAACACTTGTACCTGGTTATGGCAAACGGAATCGGAACAGGCAACCCCCGTGGATTCAATAAAGGATGTAGTTCGAAGTTCCGTCAAGGTTCCTGAATTCGACAAACACCTGAAGAAGGCCGGAGGACATATCGGCCGAAACACTGTGGAAATAACAATAAAGATGAAGACAATAGTCCAAAAACCCTTAATGATAAAAAACACTGCTTATACTAAACTAAATTGTTTGAATTTGAACTGTTTGACTAAAATGAATAGTTTGAAATAGAAATGTTTTTAACAATTAAACTGTGTACTTATGCTAAACTGAATTGTTTGAAATAGAACTGTTTATTTGTATAGAAATAGATTTGGTATTAAATAACCTACAAAGGTTGATATGCCATAAAACCCAAACAAACAAACTTGCTCATATGTTACCTATTTACTGTTTAAAGAACAAATTAAACATTGCATTATTGTTGCTATTAACTTTTCACTAGTTTATCTTTTATCTTATTTCTTTTGCTTCTCTACACCTAGTAGTAATAGTAGTTGTAATATAGCCTGGAAGACCTGCCAGAAATGGTGGACAATAGAGACAGGTGGTGAGAGAGGGTCAGGGAAATCCGTGCTAGCAGCATGTCATGATGTTGATATATATATATATATATATATAAACAGGATTTAGCATTAAATAACCAACAAGGGTTGATATGCCATAAAACCCAACCAAACCAAATCCTATATATTTGATATATATGTATAAAGAGGATTTGGCATTAAATAACCTACAATGGTTGATATGCCATAAAACCCAACCAAATCAAATCATATATTTTTAATATATATGTATAAAGAGGATTTGGCATTAAATAACCTACAATGGTTGATATGCCATAAAAGCCAACCAAACCAAATCATATATATTTAATATATATGTATAAAGAGGATTTGGCTTTAAATAACCTACAATGGTTGATATGCCATAAAACCCAACTAACCAACCCAGTCAACTGAGGCTGTGGAATAGGCCAACTGCATTTCTACAGTGGAGTAAGACCTCCGCTCCACCCAACAATGAGTGTTCTGGATATGACACTAAACTATCTGATAGCGAGTCTCCAACCATGACACTTTGGGTAATGTGGAGTACTGCTTTGTAACCATTACTTCCAGGTCCACTCTGACCTGGAGTTATAGAAGCTGTTAGGGTCCCATCTATGGGTCAAATCATTTTCTACACTTGAAACCTTTTAATTGTGTGCAAACAAATAAGTTCTGGTTTCTTTAAAAATATTACCTACAAACTACGTATTTACAAATCATATTGAATATATATATATATATATATATAATGTGGAAGAATTAAATGGAAAAAAGAAGACAGTTAACCCCATATATGGCAAAGTGAGCATGTAGAATGAATGGTACATCCAAGAGAGAAAAGATGGCTGTCCTAACACCTCAAGTTGATATTACATGGTCTTGAGCAATGAGAATTTGGTTTGGTTTGGTTTTTTTGTTTAATGGCATATCAACCTTTGTAGGTTATTTAATGCCAAAGCTATTCTCCTAGAAGAACACTAGTGGTACTATTTAACCCATAGTTTAGAGGATAAAGGAGTTCAGGCCTTTCCCAAGGGTATTTGCCTGAAAGTGAATGTAATAGCGCAACTGGAGTACGAACTTGCTTACTACGATTCTGCAGTCCATCGCTTTAACCATTACACCACGAGGACACCCCCATGAGAATTTGTAGGAGTGGTTTATGCAGATTTTTTTCAAAGCAAGTATAAAAGACATCACTTACGGGATAAATGAGAAGCTTTGATGACATTGCTTTTGTTTGTTAAAGATGGGTTGAGTGAGGCTGGTAACTTTTGTTAGTAATCAATTTCCAATCAGTATATAAAAACCCGCATATATAAACAGGATTTGGCATTAAAAAACCTACAAGTGTTGATATGCCATAAAACACAACCAACCAACTATTACAAATCATATCTTCTTCTTCTATTGTAATCAATGAGGACCATCTGATCAACCTTATGATTGAAGAAGGCATCTGTGAGTACGCAGATGGCTAATGAGACCAATCTGTGTGTGGAAGAGTCTTGGGCAGTGAGAACAAGGAATGGTGACGGCAGTGACTGATGTGGCAGTGCCTTTTCTAAGTTTCCTGTGCAGCTCAGTTTCAGCATTTCTTTTGGTTTCATAGACTTTTGCTCAATTTCACGCCACTTTTCTCTGTCCTGCGCCAGATATTCCATGTAATAAGAGGTGATACCAAAAGATTTGATGGAGATCTTTAGTGTGTCTTTGAAGTGCTTTTTCTGGCCTCCTTGAGTGTGCTTGCCCTGAGACAGTTCGCTCATTGAGCAGTTTCTTCAGGAGACAGTTGTCTTTCATGCACACAACATGACTGGCCAAATAAAGATCGTATAGCTACTGGGAAGAGAAGCCTGAGTTAAAACTTCGGAGTCGGATGTTGTTTTTTTTTGCTATGTGATGCTAAGAATCTTCTTCTGACAGGTCGTGTGAAAGTGGTTTACCTTCTTTATATGCCATTGATAAGTCGTCCACATTTCACAGCCATGAAGGAGAGTGGTAACGATAGCTTGATATACCTTGATTTTGGTTGCCTCCAAGATGCCTTTCCAATTCCATACATTCCTGTTGAGTTGGCCAAAGGCTGCGCTCGATTTTGCGAGTCTGGTGTTCATCTCGTAATCCATGACGATAGCCTTAAAGAGGGTGCTGCTGAGATAGATGAGCTTTTCTACCACCTTCAGACGTTGTCCCTTGATGGTGATGTTAGGCTTGATGTATGGTTTACCAGGTGCTGGCTGGTGCATCACTTCTGTCTTTTCTATGCTGATGGTTAGGCCAAAATTGTCACCGGTCGTCGAGAACTTGTCAACACTGTTTTGCATGTTGGCTTTGGTAGTAGCATTCAGTGCACAGTCGTCAGCGAACAGAAACTTCACCTTGATCTTTGCTTGAAGCCTTCTGACGTTGAAGACAAAGCCATCAGTGCAGTATCAAATGTCGATTCAATTATTTGAGCCACTAAATGTATCAAACAGCATCCCAGCAAACATGATCCTGAAAAGAGTGGGGGCCAGGAGATGTCCCTGCTTAACCCCATTTGTGACGGAAAAGGCTATGGAGCTTACTCCATTGTATTGCACCGTTGCATGCATGCCGTCATGAAATTGTCTAACTATGGTGATGAATTTTTCCGGGCAGCTGTATTTTGCCATGATTCTCCAAAGGCTGTCTCTGCTAACCATGTCAAATGCCTTGGTCAGATCAACCTAAGTCGAGTAGAGGTCGGTGTTCTGTTCCTGACACTTCTCTTGCAGCTGTCTTGCAGCAAACACCATGTCAACAGTCCCACGTTCCTTACGGAAGTCACATTGAATCTCCAGTAAGAGTCCACGTTCAAGATGGTTGTTGAGGCGATTCAGAAGGACTCTGGCTAGGATCTTGCCCGAAATTAAAAGTAAGGAGATTCCGCAGTGATTACTGCATGCCTATCAGTTCCCTTTCCGTTTGTAAATATGGATGATGGCAGCATTCTTGAAGTCCTGCACTAGTTGTTCTTTCATCCATATTAGCCGAATGAGAGTCAGATGTTTACCCATCAGCGCTGATCCACCCTCCTTATAGATTTCCGCAGGAATTGAGTCAGATCCGAGAGCTTTGCCGCTGGATAGTTGACAGATAGCTATCTGAACTTCGCCCAAATTTCTAATTTTATTTGAATAAAGTATACAATGCAAAGAATAAATATATTGATTGAAAAGTGAATAAAAAAAAAATCACTACTTCCTTTATTTGCTTTAAATGTACCATTTTCGAAGAGCGAGGAAAAGGACGTCCATTCATTTTGACATTTACAAATCATATATATATATATATATATATATATATAATTATATATAGTATTATTTGGTCCAGTTAAACCAGAGTTGGGAGTAATTCCTTCAGGACAAGAAAATCATTCAAAAACTGAACATTTAAATTTTCCTGGTAGAGAGCTCAATGTAATTAATATTACAGAGCAATAATTTCTTTAAGAAAAACCAAAGACCGGTTACTTTAGGATTATAAATTTATTTCCATCCTGTTTGTGTTTCTGATGTAAACCAAAAACACAAAGAAAAATTTAACAGGACTTCTTCAGATGATAACTCTTCACCCCATCTTCCATCCCCTTTCCTGTCTATTCTGATTTATTTTATCCATAAGATCTGAAGAAGTCCTGTTATATTTTTCTTCGTGTTTTGATTTACATCAGAAACGCAAAACAGGATGGAAATAAATTTATAATCCAAAAATAACCGGTCTTTGGTTTTTCTTATATATATATATATATATATTTAAAAACAGGATTTGCCATTAAACACAACCAAACAAGCTACTTCTATTACTATTAATAGGTGCAAAGAAGCAAGTGAAATTAGATGAAATATAAACTAGGCAAGAATTCATAATAAGTGTCTCGAAAAATTTTTTGTTGGAGATAAATTTCACCTTTTCTCTTTGTTTCTCTGTTATTTATCATACATCCCACCAACGCACGAATGTGGCACAAGGCCGTTTTTAAGGTGGGTCCGCTCGCAGGGCCGAAGCTCACACGCGTGCGGCAAGGCCAAAAATACCTTCGGCCTCGTCGGCATTCCCCTTATTAGGGCACCTCAGGCACCAAGCAATAAAACCCCAAAAGGTGATAAAAGCCTGGGGATATGGCCCTCACCCGGCAGAACCGCCCAGAGGTAAAACAGCCTACAGAATGCGACCCAACGACTGGAGAGGAAAGATCATGCATGACCTCTAAAGAGCGATTCTCTTTATTTTTATTTTCTTCCACAACTCTCATTATTTTATTTGCCCAGTCAGCTGGGGCTGTAGAATACACCGACTGCACTTCTGCAGAGGGGTAAGACCCTCCCCCAACGAGTGTCCTGGATATGACACTAAACAATCTGATGGTAAGGTCCCAGTAATGCTGGGGCCTTGGTGAATACAGAGTACCTCTTCATTGCCATTGCTCCCAGGTCCACTCTGGCCCGGAATGGTAGCACCTGATAGGGTCCTATC
>OY757947.1:11693720-11701220 GCA_963585895.1 Sepioteuthis lessoniana
TATTGAGCACTCCATATTATATTGCACTTGGTTCGACACAAACCCACCAAGTGATTTAGCGACAACCAACACTTTTATGATATTAAATATAATATGTATATATATATATATATATATATATATATTTCAAATTTACCTGACCACAAAAGCATGAACCTATTTGTTATAATTTCTTAGTTGAAATGTTCTATCTCAGGTATTGATTACTCTTTCTATAGATGCCATAGATTTTGAATACTATGAAAATTCATATATATATATATATATATATATATATATATATATATATATATCAGTGGTGACTCTAGCCTATTTCTGCTACTCGTGCCCCCCACCCCACCCTCTGTCAACTTCAGTTCCCAACCCGTGGTCCGTGGACCCAAAGTAAGTCATCATAGTTGCTATTGCGTGATTCTCCATTGTATAGCACAGATTGACAAACGTACCTTGCATGGTGTTTTTTTTTTGTAAACAATCAAGATACTATATAATTTGTTGTCATCTTTATACAGTAGATAAGATAATTTTTTTCCTTTCAAAAGTATAGAAGAAAAGAGAAGATGTTCATTACTATGACGAGAAAAATATGTTTATTAGAATAAAGAAATTGATGATAATATACACAGACACAGCTAGTAGTTTCAATTTCGCTTAAAATAAAGATTATTTGTTGAAAATGTATTCAAATAAACAAATTTTAGTTACAGAATGTAATATATGCAACATTCATTAAAGAAATAGAGATCTGTTAGTGAAAAAACGAATTAAAACACGCCGTTTAACCAACATTTACCATAGCGATGATGATGACGTCGGCGACTGCTCTAATCTGCTACCCCCCCTCTCTCTCTCGTGGTCCCTCTCCCTCTTCCCAAGACAGTTGTCAGCAGTCAGATTGTGCTAATTTTTTTGAGCACGGTATTCTGGCTTGCTTTTTCTATTGGCTACAGCCAAAAGCGAGATTTCGCTAACATTACTGTTATTATAAGGGTCTAGTACCTGGCACGGATTACGCGTGTTCAACATTAGAGCCAATTTTATGTGATGTTCAATGGATCTGACGGTGGCCGGACAAAGACCATCTGTTCAAAACAGCATCGTTGTATTATTCCCAGATATATTTATGAACTTTTGGCTACTTAGTTATCGAAACTTGAATAGATACGTAATTTAATAGAGATCAGACTAAGTATGTTTGCTTGAAATTAATGGATGATTTTTAATCAATTTTGAATAACATTGACCGAGTTATTGGTCGTGCCGGGCACGAGTAGCACTAGTTCCGTCTCCGCCCCTGATAGATATATATATATATATATATAATTAATTTTTTTTTCATAAGCATTATTTAAAAAATATATGTGCATCTCAGTGTGTGCATAAGTTGTTGTAATAAGTAAAGCTTGGTTAGTTAACTATTATGTGCACCTTAAGCTTGGCACAAGGCCAAGCTTAACTACATAACATCTCTTGGCATTCAAACGATTCATTTAAAAATTGCAGAAACTTCACTATAATTTGAATGGATAAATTTTAATTACAACCTGTCCCATAATAGTTGGTACATTTATGTATGAACTAAATACTCTAAATAGGACAATTACTATGAGACAGGTAATATTTCATGATTTTTTTGTCAAAATACAGAATATTAAAAGCGGACTGTATTGACATAATTGTTAGAGTGTTCGCCAATGGTCCAGGCGACCAGGTTTCAATCCCAGGTCGAGTCATCCCAAACACTCAAAAACTCGTACTTGATACCTCCTTGCTTAATACTTAGCATTATAAAGTATGGATCAAGGGTAAATGAAGCAATACAAGGAAATGAGTAGCACCCTCTCTTACACCTTGGTGTTGTAACTATTTAAAAAGGAGTCTTCAGGTCGCTATGTTTTGATACAGCAAGCTTGACGAGCAGATCATTATGAGTGAGTTTGATTCCCACTGGGTGCTCTTTTTTTTGGCCTTATGCTACAACTAATCTTATTGAATAACTATTTTAACGCACACATACACACACATACAATCACCCGCTACCTCCACTCAATTACAAAATTTGACATGAGATTGTCTTAGTTGAATTTTTATCCTTACCATTCTGAACGAGATGACAACTTCAAGATGGTTTTAAAAAAACAAACAAACAAACAAACCAAAACTGATTCCTTCAGCCATGATCCTCAGGTATTAACACATACTTTTGACCCCAGCCTCCAGTGAATGCGAGGGGAGGTAGTGATTTGACAAAGCAACAGGAAAAATGTGACACAAGGTCATTCATTTAATATCAACAATCTGCATGTCAACCTTTGCTGCCTCTGAGACAACATGACCCTAGGGTTTGTCTTCAATGTGGATGTTTCAATGAATTACCCTGGTTCTGCAAAAGTCAGTGTGTTACCTTGACTGTAACTTTTTTTATGTATTGGGCAGGTGCTGTCTGGGGAAAGTAGATCCCCTGTTTAGATATATTAACAACTTTCAGAATTCTCCACATTATTTCTTTTCTCATCCTTTTTGAATTTTTTTTCCTACCATCTATTGTTTCAGTGTCAAATCCCTGTCATTTTGACAAATATTTTTTATGAAAAGGCAGACATGATTGTTAAAAATAAAATTCAATACTTCTTTTCAGGTGTTTTTTTTTTTTTTTTTTTGTCTTTTTTCTTTTCAAAATCTATTGTAACAATGTGAGTAGCTAGTAGATTACCAGATATGTAGGGATTGAACTCATGACCCCCGAATCTGCAGGTGTTATCTACATGTCAGATCAACTATGAGAGGGAAGCGTAAGAGAATGAGACTGATGAAATTTTTAAAGATGATGCTGGATCACGTATGACAAAGCCTACGGTTGGTTGTTTTGTTTTACAGCATATTAACACTTTTCAGGTCATTTAAGACAGAATTAAGTCATTTTGATAAAATTTTCAAACAATTCAGTTTAGTATAAGTATAGTGTTTTGTTTACACACAGTTAAATGTCAAAATTGTTCTATTTCAAACGATTCAGTTCAGCATAAGTATAGTTTTTTATCATATACAGTTAAATGCTAAAACAGTTCTATTTCAAACAATTCAGTTTAGTGTTATTACAGTTTAGTTCTATTTGACCCATAAATAAGGCCATATCAGGTGCTACCACTCCGGGGTCAGAGTAGACTTGGGAGCAATGGCAATAAAGGGGTACTCTGCATTCCCCAAAGCTCCAGCATTACTGGAACCTCACCATCAGATTGTTTCTTGTCATAGCCGGGACACTCGTTGGTGGAGTCTTAACCCTCTGCTGATATGCAGTCTGTGTATTCTACAGCCCCAGTCGACTGGGCCACTTGTTGAGAGAGTCATACCCCTTTGCAGATATGCAGTTGGTGTATTCTACAGTGCCAGCCGACTGGGCCGCGAGGCCTAAGGCTATTTCATAGAATGAGTGTGCTGACAAGACAACAAACAAATAAGCAATCTCATATTCTTCATCGTCTCTTAAGTTGGATCTAAGATCTCATTCCAAGATGTTCTACCCAAGTTTGAACCTTGAAAATAAGTTTTGTATAGCAGAGAAAGACGACAACATTGACATATAAAAACATAATCAGCTTCTTTTCTTTTTAATACCCAAAAATTACAGATGAGAGAGTTGAGTAAAAGAGGGTAGAAGACAGCTGAGCTGCACATACAGGGGCCAAGGTATAAATCTTCATGGAACCGCTTTCCTCTTCTTTCTGGTCGGGTCAAACTGTTCATGGTTATATAACATCCTAGACGCCCACACAAATTCTCATGGTCACATTTTCAGCCTGCCACCTACACAGTGCATGGGATCACACTTCCTTCTAGCTCACCATCCACACAATTTAGAGTGGCAATGAAATAGTTTTTGATACTTCCAAGAGGTCCAGAACTGGAGCCTCACCACTAGATGCCCTTTTGTTTGCTTTGATTTGGTTTCTTTGTTTAATGGCATATCAACCTTTGTAGGTTATTTAATGCCAAAGCCTTTCTCCAAGAAGAACAGTAGTGGTACTATTTAACCCATAGCTGGGAGGATAAGGGGGTTCATACCTTTCCCGAGGGTATTTGCCCGAAAGTGAACGTAATGGCGTGACTGGAGTTTGAACTTGCTTACTAAGATTCCGCAGTCCATCGCTTTAACCATCACACCACAAGGACCGCCCCCCCATGCCCTTTTGTGTTATTGTCATACATCCACTGAAAAGTTAGGAAGACCACAAAGGATCATGCTATGAGGTTTCATCTTGTTTAGGTTTTTCCATTACGCGATGGAAAACCAACAGTCCGTTGGCAGTCCGTTTGCTCTGACCACGAAAACATACCTGGCTCCAGTGTCATCATCTAATGCAGTGGTTTTCAAACGGGCCAGGAGACTGCAGAGAGTCTTCAATGTCAAAAGCAAGGATCTACGGATGTTACAAGGGTGTCTAAAAAATGTATATTATCTGATTTGTGATAGAACAGCAAATTTTTATTTCTAGTTACGAGTATACATCTCTGAAAATTCACTTTATATAGACCATATGCATTGGAGGACTAACAGAATCACAAGATGGGTCAATAAAATTAGCATTATCTAGTACAGTGGTCTTCAAATTGTGGTCTGGGAACCACAGGGAGTTTTGCAACATCAACCCTAGCAGTTTGCAGACGCTGCAAGTGTATTTAAAAAATTTATATTATCTCATTAGTGATAGAACCTCAAATTCTAGTTTTGAGTACACATCTATGAAAATTCAGTTAAAACAGCCACCACTCCCAAAATTTGGGCTGAGGATGGCTTCTTACTATCCATTGTTATCAAAATGCTGCTGCCTTTTGCAACAATATATTTATACGAAACAGCATTTGCAGCATTTACCAATACGATGACCAAATACAGATCTAGATTTGTGCCAAGTGAATTGCATGTATCTTTGTAAAAAAAATATTACCAAGAATTGACAATTTATGCCAAACAAAGGAAGCATATCTCTCTCACTAAATATCTTTAGTCAGTGCAAATATTGGATGTGATTTTCATTGAATATTTTTGATAGACTTCATTTTTATTTAAATGATGTTTCACAAGATTTCATTTTTATTTATATGGGAGTCCAAAAGATACACCCCTGAAATATAAAGGGTCTCAGCTCCAAAATGTTTTAGAACCAATACACTAAATGTCATTAATCAGTACAAATGTTGGATATGATTTCTATTAAATATTTT
This sequence comes from Sepioteuthis lessoniana, assembly GCA_963585895.1. NCBI lineage: Eukaryota > Metazoa > Mollusca > Cephalopoda > Myopsida > Loliginidae > Sepioteuthis > Sepioteuthis lessoniana. The sequence continues at coordinate 11,698,947 of OY757947.1, forward strand.
TTGATAAAATTCATTTTTATTTAAATGAGGTTTTACAAGATTTCCTTTTTAATTATATGGGAGTCCAAAAGATACACCACTGAAATATAAAAAGTTTCAGCTCCAGAAAGTTTGAAAACCAATACACTAAATGTCACTAATCAGTCCAAATATTGGATGTGATTTTCATTAAATATTTTTGATAAACTTTAATTTTATTTAAATGACGTTTCACAAGATTTCATTTTTATTTATATTGGAGTCCAAAAGATACACCCCTGAAATATAAAAAGTTTCAGCTCCAGTGAACTAAATGTCATTAATCAGCACAAATATTGGGCGTGATTTTCATTAAATATTTTTAATAAACTTCATTTTTATCTAAATAAGGTTTTACAAGATTTCCTTTTTATTTATATGGGAGTCCAAAAGATACACCTCTGAAATATGGAGTCTCAGCTCCAAAATGTTTTAGAACCAGTGAACTAAATGTCATTAATCAGAACAAATATTGGATATGATTTCTATTAAATATTTTTGATAAACTTCATTTTTATTTAATTGGGATTCTGCAAAAAAAAACAAAAAAAACCCTGAACAAAATGAAGTTTTTTTCCAATCAACAATGAATGTGTTTAGATATCTTTATGAGGTTTGGCTCATTTAAAACAATGTTACCTACAAACTATTCACTAAAAATACCATATCTATGAATAGGACTTAGCATTAAATTACCATCAAGGGTTGATGTGTCATTAAACAAAATAACCTAATCTCACATCATCCCCAGAGGTCTATATGGATCACTATAGGAAACCTTGGACTTGATGGATAATATATATAATTGATGTAATCGGGCCATTGGTCTAATGAATAGAATGTTCGCCAAGGATCTGGAGTTCAATCTCAAAGACTAAAAAAAAAAAAGGTACTTGATGCCGCCTTGCTTAATGCTCAGCATTATAAAATAAGGATCAAGGGTAAAGTAGAGCAATCAAGGGAAGGGAGTAGCGCCCTTACCTACACCTCAGTCTAGTAGCTATTGAAAATGGAGCCTTCGGGTCACCCTTGAGTAAGGACTTGACTAATAAACAAGATTTGGAATTAAATTGACCATCCAGGTTTGATATACCATTAACTCAAATAACCTAACCCCACATTATTTTTACTGACCCAGAGTGGTAGCACCTGTTTGACCATTTACTAGAGTTGAAACAATTTTTTACAGTACGCAAACAAATCAGCTCTGACTCATTCTTAAAACGCTACCTACAAGCTATTCAGTCGATGAGACACTGCTTCATCGACTGAGACAGACATCGAAATGCGATTAACGAAGGCATGGACAGCTATCAATAGGCTATCGATCATATGGAAGTCAGACCTGACCAATGAAATACTTCCAACCAGCAATTGTGTCGATACTGCTGTATGGATGCACTACATGGATGCTAACTAAATGGCTGGAGAAAAAAATTGATGGTAACTTCACAAGAATGCTGCGAGCAATATTCAACAAGTCCTGGAGGCTACACCCCACAAAGCAGCAGCTGTACGGCCACCTACTACCCATCACGAAAACTATCCAAGTTAGATGAACCAGGCATGCAGGACATCACTTAAGAAGTAGGGATGAGCTCATAAATGATGTACTCCTATGGACCCCTTCACATAGCCGTGCAAAAGCAGAGTAACCAGCTTGAACCTACATACAGCAGCTGTGTGAGGATATGGGGTGTAGCCCTGGGGACCTACCAGAAGCGATTAACAATAGGGAGGGGTGGCGAGAGAGGGTTAGGGATATCCGTGCTAGTGGCACGACTAGATGATGATACAAGCTATTCCCTTAAATATCATGTATAAACAAGATTTGACAAATTCACTTGATGATTTGGTTTGGTTTAATGGCATATCAACCTTTGTAGGTTGTTTAATGCCAAATCCATTTTATACATAAAACAGTTCTATTTCAAGCAATTCAGTTTAGCATAAGTGTGGCCATTCATTGTGTTGGGGTGTGTGTGTGTGTGTGTGTATGCGCCAGTCAGAGAATCTTTTTGTGTGGGTTTTGTGCCAAAGCAAACAAAGGGCCTAACAGCATTGTTAGCGGCTTTTGTAGAAGTTTCGCGCAAAATACATGGAGAATGCAAAGTGTCACAGACTCCCTTTCTTGCACTTGGAGCTGACCCAAGTCTGTATTTGTTCTTTTTCTTCCACCCTCTCGGTTGTATTTTATATGGCCGTAAAGAAATGTGTAATATCCCTCGTCAGAAATGAGAAAAAAAACCACTAGAC
>OY757947.1:11703720-11773720 GCA_963585895.1 Sepioteuthis lessoniana
CACCAAACGCGTTGAAAACTGCTTGTTGAATCTTGCGTGTCTGATCAGAACCAAGAGATGGAAATGGAATCTTTGCAAATCCAGATAATTTTGTCAACAAAGCCGTGAAAGCAAACTACTAAATAGCCATTTTGCCTGCAAACAAAGATCGGCTAGTTGTCTCCCATAGAAATGTCTGAATTCATGTCAGACTAATTTCGTCTTTCTCTCTCTGACTTTCCAACTAAATGAGTGAATCTCGTTAGGATATTTTGTACTCTACATCTTCGTGCATTTTCTTTTGTGGTGATATAAAGACAGTAGCCTTAAAAAGCTTTTTATACAGGAATCGAAAGTGTTGCTTATTTCTTTTTAAGTCCTTGTGGTTAGCACAAGAACTTTTTCTTCACAAATAGTGATTCCTTTCGGCATAGAACCCAGCCTGTTCATCTTTCACAATCAGACTGTTCTGAAGGACCCGAGCACCACTGTTCGGATCAAGAATTCACAACATGGTGAATAGTGGTGGTTCCTTCAGCTCAACAAAGGAGGCCCAAGTGGGTTTTTTTCGGCCAAAACCACCAGAGAGACTAGATACAGCTACCAGTGGCCGAGTTGTGTGTCAGACCATATAAAAGAAATAAAAATAAAAAAAAATGAAAAAACCTTCCAAAAAAATAAAACTCATACCAAACAATCACCACAACCAATAATTCCGCTGAGAACAACAAGTGACATGGTTGAAAGTGCTTAGGTTAACAATATAGGACACTTTCTCTACCATCTTGATCCCAATATACGAAAAGAAACAAGACTACAAGATCATGTGTAGAAATATTCCATGGTCGATAACAAAGATTGAACAATAAATATATACAAACACAGACGAATAGAAAGGAAAAAGTCAACATCTCAAATCGGTTTACATAGACTGGTCAGGCATATTGATTGGTTGCTGCGGCACCCAGCACACAGAAAACTGTCTCTATAGGAAATCACTTAACAAAAACCAGTATATCAACTGGCATTGAGATTGATCAAGCCTGGTGGAGTCTAGCTGGTGAGGAGAATATGTTGAAAAACCTGAAAACCCCTAATGAACCAGTCCTAACATAACTGATGCTGCCATCCAGTACCTGAATGTTGTTGGCATATTTTCAAACTAATATTAAAGTGTGGGCCCCACATGTTTCTTGTATAAATTTGTTAAAAAAGACACAGCTAATATCAGAAAATTGTACTCATAACTCAAGGGAAAAAACAAAACAAAACAAAAAAATGAATGTACTTACATCTAAGGGTATTGGAATAGAATTAATTGAGACTAAATATTGGGGGGGGGCTTTATTTGTGTGGAAACTTTTCCTCTTCATTCAGTGATGATAAAAAAAAAAATTAAAATTAAAATAAAAAAAAAAAAAAAACCAGAAAAAATAAAGACTAGTGACATTTTTATTATCAGACAATAAAAAAAGAAAAAAAAAAAAAAAAAAAAAAAAGAAAGAAAAGAAGAAGAGAAGGGTTTCCTTGAAATATCACTAAAAGGAAAAAACAAAACAAAACAAAACAAAAAAAATGAATGTACTTACATCTAAGGGTATTGGAATAGAATTGAGACTAAATATTGGGGGGGGGGCTTTATTTGTGTGGAAACTTTTCCTCTTCATTCAGTGATGATAAAAAAAAAAAAAATTAAAAGAAAAATAAATCAGAAAAAATAAAGACTAGTGACATTTTTATTATCAGACAATAAAGAAAAAAAAAAAAAAAAAAAAAAAAAAAAAAAAAAGAGAAAGGTTTCCTTGAAATATCACTAAAAGGAAAAAACAAACATTTAAATGCTTATATTCCAATGGCCGTAAATTTAGATGCAAGTACATTTAAAAAAAAAATATCTTATTAATTTATTTAATAGTTACTAATGTACACACAGTATTATATTATATTATATTATATTATATAAGGCAAATGTCAACATCTCAGCAGTTTATATAGTTCTAAGTTATTTTCTTACATAGATAGAACTGGATATTGGCATGATGGTTCGCCAATGACCCAGGAGACCCAAGTTCAATCCCAGGTCGAGTCATACCAAAGATTAAAAAAAAAAAAAAACAAATGGTACTTGATGCCTCCTTACTTAACATTCAGTACTATAAGGTAAGCATCAAGGATAAATTTTCAGATGAGGCTTCTTAATCTGAGAATTAATTTTTATTTATTGCGGACTTTTTTTCCTCATCTTGGTATTTTTTTTTTTTGTGTTGTTTCTTCTTTCACTACGTTTCGGCCAAATTTCATGTAGTGAAAGAAGAAACAAAAAAAAAAAAAAACAAAAAAAAAAAACAAAAAAAAACTACCAAGATGAGGACAAAAAGTCCGCAATAAATAAAAATTAATTCTCACATCAAGGATAAAGTCGAGCAATCCAAAGACAGGAGTAGCACCCTCCCCGACACCTTGCGATAGTAGCTATCGAAAAGGAAGCCTTCGGGTCACCCAACCCCCCTTTCTTACATAGGCCATCCTGTTTTAGCAATAAAAATATTTTTAGCACACAGACATGAATGAAAATGTTGGTAAAACAAAAAAATCTTATCAAATTCTTAATCCTGTGTTTGGTCTAGACTTTAGGCCATCATCCTCAGATGTATATTTCAAGACTGATAGACTCATAAATGCCAGGGGATTGATATTCACATATGAATGAAGATTGAATTTTAACTGCTTGACCCAAATATTTGATTTGCATGTGTTGAAAAATATTCATTATGTGGCTGTCATTTATTTTCCGCTTGAGGATAGGATTAAGTAGGAAAATGTTAATCTAAAAAAGATTAATAAATCTTTTAGAACACCACACACACACACACATATATATATATATGCATGCATATTTAGGCAGCATTTCTTCGTGAATGCAAATTTCATTAAACATAATAGACATTTTATGTCTACATATTTTCTTCTGGATCCGTTCAAATTCCCGTATTACTTTTATCGTATTCGGGGGAGGATTGATTTATGTATTGTCCATAGTTGTATGTATCCCTAGTACTTTCTGCCCGACTTTGGGCCATCATCATTTACAGAATTATATTTAAAAGCAAACGCCATAATCTTCAACAGCAAAGACGTCCTTACACAGTAGTAATTTGCTAAAACAAAAGTTACACTTTTGTAACAGATTCTCTCCTGATGATGGCCCAAAGTCGGGCAGAAAGTACTAGGGATACATACAACTATGGACAATACCTAAATCAATTCCCCCAAATACGATAAAAGTAATACGGGAATTCGAACGGATCCAGAAGAAAATATGTAGACATAAAATGTCTATTATGTTTAATGAAATTTGCATATATATATATATATATATATATATATATTACTTGGTATGGCTCAATTTATTGCTTGCTGATAGCCATGTACAAGTCTTGATTTCGTATGAATAAAAATATATAGATATACACACACGTGTATAAAAAAAAAAAAAAAAAAAAAATCAAGACTTACATATATAAATAAAAATCAACATACACACAATATATAAAACCAATTTAAAATTATATATCTCAAAAAATAATTTTATAACATAAAATATTAACAAGTTATTGGAATTTATAGCAAGACCATTTGAAAAAGAAATATGAAATAAGAAAAGAGTTTTTTTGTTTTAAATAGATAACAAAAAAATTGATAAAAATTACCATATTGGTTTTTTTTTTTTTAAATCTGAAAAGAAAGAAAATGAAATGGTCATTTTTCTCTCCCTTTCTTATTACATCAATTTAAAAAAAAAAAAAATTTTTTTTTTTGCATGGCAGGAAGTCAATGTCTAAATTTCATTTTTATTTTTTTAAATCCACAAAATAGAACTGATATTTAAAGAAAAAAAAAAAAAGGTAAAATGAATCTGTGCTGAAAATAAGATTGTTCTTTTACAAAATTGTTTAATTATAAAATCATTCTAAAACAAAATTCCATTATTTGATTAAAATGTTAAATCATACAAGTTACCTCCCCTGATACACTCGAGAAAAGAGAAGTGTTTTTCTGGGACTGGAAGAGAAGGGACAGCCATACTTGTTTATGTAATAGGGGAATGAGGACGAATAAAAAAGGGTGTCTCAGATTAAGAAACCTCATCTCAAAATGATTCCAATTAAAAGACAATCTCAATTCTTTATATTTAACAAAATGGAAATAATTTCCATTAGAGAAATTAAAATTTTTTTCATATACTTAAGAATATAGATGCTTAGAAGAGATGTGATGAAAAAAAATCCAAATTTATTGGAGTATTTTTCTTTCTATTAAGTACAACATCCCATCCATTTACAGTATTTGTTGGCCGTCCCACCATACGGACGAGTGTGGCAGAAGGCCTTTTTTAAGGTGGGTCCAGGCGCAGCGCCGTAGCCCAGATGCACCTGGCATCCCCAAAAATGCCTCTGGCTCGGTCGGCATTCCTCTAAATAGGGACGCCTCAGGCACCAGGCAATAAACCAGAGTTAAAGCCTGGGAGGACAGCCCCCTGAGGCTCAAGGTATGTCCAGAAGACAGAACACACCTGACCAGATCCGTGCCGTTGACACCACGGCCGGCCGAAATATGACCCATCTACTGGATCCAGTTGATTAAAATCAACCCTTACACATCACATCTATTTACAATCTTCTGATAAGGATGTAAAAAAAAAAAAAAAAAAAAAAAAAAAAAAAAAAAAAAAAATCTTAATTTGGAAGAAAATATAGAAAAACTAAACTGTGGATGTCATGGCAATGTATCTAGGAATGCCAATTTTTTTTTTTTTACAGAGCTTTACATATTTACCAACCCCTCCGCTCGAGCAGGATATGACACAAGGTCAAATTTTAAGCGGAGTTTAACAGGTTTGAATTCAGAGTTTTCCTGCTCCTAGACTAGTTGCCTCACCAAGGCTGAAGAATCCAGTCTGCCCTACTATTTACCCATAGCTGGAGGGAGAATAATTGGATTCATACCTTTCCCAAGGTTTGGTTTGGTTTCTTTTTTTAATGGCATATCAACCATTATAGGTTATTTAATGCCAAAGCCATTCTCCTAGAAGAACAGTAGTGGTACTATTTAACCCATAGCTGGGAGGATAAGGGGGTTCATATCTTTCCCAACGGTATTTGCCCGAAAGTGAACATAGTAGCGCGACTGGAGTACGAACTCGCTTACTATGATTTTTCACTCCGTCGCTTTAACCATTACACAACGAGGACCCCCCCTTTCCCAAGAGTATTAGTGCCATGTGAAATGCAATCAGTCTCGTCCAGGATTTGAACTCGTGTCGCCATGTCCATTTCCTACGACGATAACCATTACACCACACAGCTTTACAAAGAATGCAAGAACCACTGACAGTAGAAATTTGTAATCATGACCCGAGTGACATGAGATTTGGAAGAGGGGAATGTCCATTTTGAATGAGTGAAATTTAACTAATTCTTTTTTTGTCTTAGTGTTTTTTCATCAATTTTACTAAAGATATAGAGAGGTGGTGGTGTCTGTAAATTTATAGCTAGCATCATAAGTATTTGTCTTAGAAAAAAAGAGAAAGTTGATTTTTATTCTCCTAGATAAAAAAGATCTTTTCAATAAAAAATTGAAGTCTTAGAGAGACCATTCAGAATACACTGGAATGTGTGTCAACCATGGGTTATCGTATAAACTAGGAAAAAATTGTAATGCTTAAAGATTGAAGCAATAAAACTGCTTTTTAATTTATTTGGAATAAATTGTTAACAAAAATTCATAGAATTTCTTAATAAAAAGGTGTGTATGTATGTGTGTGTGTGTGTATATATATATATTTTTTTTTTTTTTCTCTATTTAGTGTATAGACCTCTTTCACATATTAGCTTAGGTAAATGTCAGGTTTTTTTTCTTCTTTTGGCTAGACATTACAGTGCTGGTTGATTATTCTTAAACAGTATGGATGTTTTCAGTCTTTTTTGCTGTTCCGCAACCTCAAGTCTAACATGTAAAAGTCATCTGACAAGACGGAGAGTATAATAATAATATTCTCCGGCAAAATAAATTTCTAATGACAACTTAACCAGGTTTGAGTTTCCTGCTAATTACACTATATACATACATATACATATATAGAGTGGGTATTATTCGGTCCAGTTAAACCAGAGTTGGGAGTAATTCCTTCAGGACAAGAAAATCATTCAGGAGCTGAACATTTAAATTTTCCTGGTGGAGAGCTCAATGTAATTTTTTTTACAGAGCAATATTTCTTTAAAGAAAAAAAAAACCAAAGACCGGTTAATTTAGGATTATAAATTTATTTCCATCCTGTTTTTCAGTTTCTGGTGTAAACCAAAAACATGAAGAAAAATATAACAGGACTTCTTCAGATCCAATGGATAAATAAAACAGAATAGTCATGTGGTTTGGAGGGGGAGGGGGAAGAGATTAAGGAGTTACCTCCTCGTTTTATTGAATTTCTGTTTTTTTTACACCAGAAAGAAAAAACAGGATGGAAATAAATTTATAATCCTAAATTAACCGGTCTTTGGTTTTTTCTTTAAAGAAAAGAGAGATATATATATATATATATATATATATATATATATATATATATATATATATATATATACACACACACACACACACGTGTGTGTGTGTCTCCAAGAAAGGACTACAGATGATTTGTAAAGAAAAACAAAACAATATGCTTTGTTATGTAAAATGATTGCTAGAAATCAAGCTTTTCCTGATATAAAAAAAGAAAAAAAAAAAGGTTAAATCTAATAAAAAAAATTATCAAATATAAATTTGAATTTCTGAGATTAAGAAATATTATCATACTGATATCCTCATCCTGAGCATTATAGTCCAAATTATTCAACCAAAAGCATAAACAGTGGAAGAAGAACTGTCTACATATTAGCCTAATGAGTAGAGTGTTCGCCAATGGTCCAGGAGACCAGAGTTCAATTTTAGGTCGAGTCATACGGAGAAAAAAAAAAAAAAAGAAAAAAAAAGGTACTTGACGGTCCCTTGCTTAACACTCAACATTATAAGGTAAGCATCAAGGATAAAATGGAGCAATCCAGGAAACGAGTAGCACCCCCCCCTACACCTTGGTGTAGTAGCTATTGAAAAGGGAGCCTTCACGTCACCCTCAAATAAGGTCACCGACTATACTTACTTTTTTATTTAAACACTGTGGCTTAAAGAGTGAAGGGGTACCAGATAGACCCTTGAAAAGGTCCCTTATGAAATTTTACACTGGTGTTATGAACAACATTATGGGGCCTAAAGAATTCTATCGTATACATTACCTTCTCTTCCAGTTGTCATTTACTAAGATTCAGTTGGGTATTATGGCATATCAACCATCATAGGTTATTTAAAGCCAAATCCAATTTATATATATATATAAATGATTTGATTGGGTTTTATGGCATAATCAACCATTGTAGGTTACTTGATGCTAAATCCTCTTTATACATATATGTTAGATATATATGATTTGGTTGGGTTGGGTTGGGTTTTTATGGCATATCAACCATTGTAGGTTATTTAATTCTCTTTATACATATATATTAAATGTATGTGAATTGGTTTGGTTGAGTTTTATGGCAAATCAACCATTGTAGGTTATTTAATGCCAAATTCTTTTATGCATATTATGTGATTTGTAAATACATAGTTTGTAGAAAACTTTTAAAACAAGCCAGGGCTCATTTTTTTTTCCATACAGTTAAATGGTAAAATGTATGATTTGTAAGTCAATAGTTTGTAAGTAATTTTATTTTTAAATAAGTCAGAGCTACTTTGCTTACACACAAATATTACTATTGTTTGCAGTTAAATGGTTCCCATTGCCCTAGTGGGTAGAGTGTTTGTCAATGGTCCGAGAGACGGGGGTTCAATCCCAGGTCGAGTCATACCAAAGACTAAAAAAAGAAAAAAAAAAAGATACTTGATACCGCCTTTAACACTCAGCAATATAAGGCATGGATCAAGGGTAAAGTGGAGCAATCCAGGGAAAGGAGTAGTGCCCTCCCCTACACCTCGGTGGAGTAGCTACTGAAAAGGGAGCCTTTGGGTCGCCTTCAACGAATCGCCAACTTTACTCTACTTTAAATGGTTACACGCATCACTATGTAACACTAACAATTCAATTTAGGCCCACAGTTAACGAGTTTCAAGTATTGCTATGTATAACTAACAATTCAATAAAACATCAGTCATCTGTTTAAACACGGTTAAAAGATCAAACAGTTCTATTTCTAACAAGTCGATTCATTGTAAGTCATTTGTTTGCACACAGTTTAAATATCAAACAGGTGCTACTACTCCAGGTCAGAATGGACCTGAAAGCAATGGCAATGAAGGCGTACTCCATATTTCCCCAAAGCCCCAGCATCACTGGAACCTCACCATTGGATTGTTTAGTATCATATCTAGGACACTCATTGGAGGTGGAGTGGGGTCTTACCCCTCTGTAGAGATGCAGTCGGTGTATTCTACAGCGCGCGCGCACACACACACACACACACACACACCCTACAGCTGACTGGGCTACATTTACCAAGTTTAGCTAAGGTTAGGACAAGGAAAAAATTATAGAACACCCAGGGAGAATCAATATCACTAACAATGCTTTAACAGCTTAGTTTGTTCGCCATAACACTACTAGAGGTGCCTTAACAACCTCCACCCAGGAAACCTCTAGCAGCTTTAAATGTTCAATCATCCACTGTTCACAGTTTGGGATATCCTGTATAAGTTAATTCCCCCTCAGTCATTTCCCACTAGTAATTTTGATAGACGCTCCACTGAACCTGGGCTTAGGGATTGAACTTGTGACTTCCAGGTAGATTCTAACTAGAAAAACTTAACCAATGCTTTTATCCTCAGGGCTGAGGGACAAGTCAGATGCCAATTTCAAGTGTCTTAAACCTGATATTATTTTGTCTGCCTTTTCAGTCAGACCATGTATATTGTTTATGCCATCAGTTCATTATGTACTTGATTCTTGGACCAAATGCTTTTTTCTTTATGGCTCTCATTCTATGTTGATCTCAATGCTTGACCTACTTAACAGGTTATAGAGAAAAATTGATAACAAAGTAATCTAGGTAGGAGATATTTATTGAGATTCAAAATCTTTCTCGATGAACAACTGAAACATAAATTCTATACAATATTCCTAACTCGAATGAGGTAATTTAAAAAAAAAAAAAAAAAAAAAAAATGCTGATTTACTAATTAAATGGCCAACTCTATCTTGATATACAGATTTTCCCGAGGTTTTTGTATCTCTAAACATCCATCGTTGATTTAACATCACTAATATCATCCCTTACAGTCCTGATGATGGTTCATTAGAACCAAAACGCTATAGCGTCGACTTTGCTTATCAATAAATCTCTTGTACTTTAATAATCTTGTTATCATTTTTTTTCTCTATAGTGTCCATTATTTACTTCCATTAACAGGTTATGAGTCCCGAGGTTATTTATTGCCAAATCCATTTTTATGCAAATAGTCAGTTCTATTTCAGACAACTTTATTCAAATAGTTCTAATTCAGTTTAATATAAATACAGATTTTGTTTACACACAATTGGCAGGAAGGTCCAAGAGCTGAAACATTGAGAGTATAACACTCAAGATGAAGATAGTCAGAGACATGTAAATAATAAAAACTTGTGCTGAGAAAAGTGCTCAGAGTAGAGAGCCTTGTGCCAAACTTAGACAAGAGGTGCCTGTGACTCTAGACCAGAGGGCCTTGAGCATGAGTGAAACAAGGTCACAAGCATGCCGATTTAAAACACGTAGACAGAAATATCTTTGGCATAAGCCAAGAACAATTGTACATTGTGACAAGTATATGTGGGTTAGATTGGTTGGTTTTTTATGGCATATCAACCCTTGTGGGTTATTCAATGACAAACCCTGTTAATACACACACACACACACACATATATAAGTAAAAGTAAAGTTGGCAACCATAGTCGAGGGTGACCCGAAGGCTCCCTTTTTGATAGGTTACTACACCAAGGTGTAGGGGAGGGCGCGACTCCTTTCCTTGGATTACTCCACTTTACCCTTGATCTGTACCTTATAATGCTGAGTGTTAAGCAAGGAGGCATCAAGTACCATTCTTTGAGTCTTTGGTATGACTTGACCTGGGATTGAACCCAGGTCTCCCAGGCCATTGGCGAACACTAACTGCTAGGCCAATGTCCGGTAAAATATATATATATATATATATATATATATATATATATATATATATATATAAGTGGATAATTTGTAAATAACATTTTGAAATGAGCCAGTTTTTTTGGACACAGTTAAATGGTTCCAAGTATTGCTATTTAGCATCAATCATTTGTTTCAACACAGTTAAATGGTTAAACATTTCTATTTGACCGATAGATAGGACCCTATCAGGTACTACCATTCCAGATCAGAGTGAACCTGGGAGTAATGGCAAGGAAAAGGTACTCCACATTCCCCAAAGTTCCTGGACTGGAGCCTCATCATCAGGTGGTTGAGCATCATATCTAGGACACTCATTAGGTGGGGGTACCATTCCTTTGCAGAGAATGCAGTCACTGTATTTTACAGCCCCAGTTGACTGGATTTAAGTGTATGAGACATGCTAAGGTAGCAATGCTTGGCTAACTGGGAGATGACATATATAAACAAATAAAAAAGATGTGTGTGTGCACACAGGGATTGTGTGTGTGCGCACAGTGTATTTCCGGAGCCAGTAAGGAATAGATGTATTTATGCAAAGTTTAAAGATAATCGGTGTAAAATTAGAAAAGATTGTTTTCCTAATGCAACTGTTGAATTTTCTTCTTAAAGCAAAGCAAAGTGCTAACCGACAAGTATACAAAAGTTGGCATTAACTAACCAACAAGGGTTGATATGCCATAAAATACAACCACCCTTTACAAATCATATATATTTATTTATTTCTATTTTCTTCATACTGTCAGACTTATTTCCATTATTTATGTCCATACACACACACACGTATGTATTATACATACACAAAGTATGTACAATGGGATAGAGGTAATAATTGGACTATTCTAATATATTGAATTATTTTGTATTCAATCACTTAAGAAAAAAAAAAAAAAAAAAAAAAAAAAGAAAAAAAAAAAAAAAAGAAAGAAGAAAGCACAAAAACAGATATAAAATATTTGAATCAATGATTTTAAAAAGAAAAAATTATCAAATTTGAAAAAAAAAAAATAAAATAAAAAAAATAAAAAGATGAATTAGTTTCAAAATCATTTTAAATTTCAAACAAAATCTCTAAGTAAAAAAAAAAAAAAAAAAAAAAAAGATAGAAATAAAAATAAAAAATTTGATTTTAGTTTAAAGAAACTGGTCTATAAAAAAAAAAAAAAAAAAATTTTTAGATTGATATTAATGAAAATTAAAGACTTGAACAAAAAATATATTACTACCTCCATCCCATAATATTTTCTTTTGTTTACATTGTATAAAATTTACATAAGCAAACATAACTATTATCAAACATGAGTAAAATACTTTAATGTAGATTGCAATAAAAATTATTTTGAAATTGAAAAAGTATATATATATATATATATATATATATATATATATATATAGATATATATATATATATATATATATATATATCCAGTTCCATCAATTGAATGAAAAAATATTTTGAGTATTCAAATAACATTAGAATAAAGAAAAAAAAAAAAAAAGGAAAGAATGGAGGTTACCATTGAAAAAGGTTAACTTCCTGTTGTATAAGCAATCTTGGAGGGGGGGAAGGAAAAAAAAAAAAAGAAAGAATGGAGGTTACCATTGAAAAAGGTTAACTTCCTGTTGTATAAGCAATCTTGGAGGTGGGGGGGAAGGAAAAAAAAAAAAAAAAAAAAAATCATCTTACACTAGACATTCCTTAATGAGGCACCAGGTCCATACACATCCATCCTATCAAAGCAAAAAAAAATTTTATCAAGACATTTTATTAAGAAAAGAAAAAAAAAAAAAAAAAAAAAAAAAAGAGAAAAAAAGAAAGCAAAAAACAAAGATAAAAATGAATAGAAAAATTATAAATAAAAAAAAAAAAAAAAAAAAAAAAAAAGCCTGGTATTTGGCAAATGTGAAGGTTTTTTTAGAAATGCTAGTTTTTTTATTCTTTCTTGTGACCACTTTAATAACCCTCTATAGAATTATCCTGAAGATCCGTTCGGTGGGTAGGTAGTTTCTGTCTTTTAGGTATTCGAGTTTTGCTCAACAGTGTATTGAGCACTCTGACGTATTAGCTTAGGTAAATCTGTCAGTGATTTTTTTTTTTTTTCTCCTTTTGGCTAGTACTGGTTGATTATTTTTAAGCAGTACGAATGTTGTCAGTCTTTTTTTATTAAATTGTTTTGCCTCCAGATACCAATTTGTGAAATATTCTTTTTTAATTTACTAGTTCCATCATCTAGTTTTTTCACACCAGAGTTGAATAAATAAATAAATATATTTCGAAAGAATTGAGCACTCTGGTAGCCAATAGGATATAAAAATGTAAACAAACGGATGCTGCTGCTGTTGCTAAATAAATACCTTAAAAATTCCCTTAGCCAATGTGGTCCGCTTGGTGGCCGAGTGGTCTGAGACTTAGTCTAACGTAAAGTTGGATGGGTTTTGATCCTGGCATCTAGCCACACTGAAGAGTTCTGATAGAACGAAACAGTCTGTGGATGACACACACACATATATATATACACATACACACACAAAGGTCGTTCAAAGCTTCACCAAGAGAGAAAAGCCATAGCTGACCATTTTTTTTGTTGGAGTAACACACAACCACTAATAAAACTAGAAAAGATTCATTCACATTTCTTTATTTCTGTGCAGATGAGGACCATACACAAAAGGTCAGAGGTGTATGGCTTACATAAAACCTGGGTGAGGCTTCGAACTATCTGAACAACCTGTGTATATCTACACAATAGATTTGAAAATTTTCTTTCACATATTACCATGAAGTGTAGTGTATAAATCAACCTTTTAACCTTGCAACAAACTCTGCAAAACCAGGGGTTGACTTTAGTAGAGATAAAATCCAAACCTGTGAACTATTGAAACCAATAGAGTTATTCCCCCTTAATCGAGTATTCCTAACGGCAACAGCAGGAAAATGGACACAATTTAAACAGTTATTATTTGTCCCAAAGGAGTTGGTTGGGTTTTATGGCATATCAACCTTTGTAGGTTATTTAATGCCAAATCCATTTTTATGAAAATAGTCCTATTTCAAACAATTCAGTTTCACATGAGTACAGTTTATTTGTCAAAAACATTTCTATTTCAAGCTATTCAGCTTATTTAAACAGTTCTAATTGAATTTAATATAAGTACAGATTTTGTTTACACACAGTGGAATGTCCAAAGAATTTTACATTAAACAATTCAGTTTAATGCAAGTACAGTTTCAATGTCAAAAACAGTTCTATTTCAAACAATTCAGTTTAGCATAAGCATGCAGTTTAAATGTATTATATATATATATATATATATATATATATATATATATATATATATATATTTATTAAATATATACGATTTGGTTTGGTTGGGTTTTATAGTATATCAACCATGGTAGGTTATTCAATGCCAAATCCTATTTATACATATATATTAAATATATAGGATTTGATTTTGTTGGATTTTATGGCATATCAACCATTGTAGGTTAATTAATGCCAAATCCTCTATACTTATATATTAAATATATATGATTTGGTTTTATAGCATATCAACCCCAGTAGGTTATTTAATGCCAAATCCTCATTATATATATATATATATATATATATATATATATATATATATATATATATATATATATATATATATATATAATTTGGTTTGGTTGGGTTTTATGGTATATCTACCATTGTATGTTATTTAATGCCAAATCCTCTTTATACATGTATATTAAATATATAGGATTTGGTTGGGTCGGGTTTTATGGCATATCAACCACTGTAGGTTATTTAATGCCAAATCCATTTTAAACATAAATAGTTCTATTTCAAACAATACAGTTTAATTCTATTTGTTCCATAGATAGGACCCTATCAGGTGCTACCACTAAGAGCCAGAGGTGCCCGTGGTGTAGTCGTTATCGCCGTAGGGAATGAACACGGCGATATGAGTTCAAATCCTGGATGAGACTGATTGCATTTCACATAGCACTAATACCCTTGGGAAAGGTATGAATCCAATAATTCTCCCTCCAGCTATGGGTAAATAGTAGGACAGACTAGGTTCTTCAGCCATGGTTAGGCAACTAGTCTAGAAGGAAAAACTCTGAATTCAAACCTGTTAAACTCCGCTTAAAAATTGACCTTGTGTCATATCCTGCCCGAGCGGAGGGGTTGGTAAATAGTACCACTCAGAGCCAGAATGGACCTTGGTGCAATGGCAAAAAAGGGGTACTTCCCATTCCCAAAAGCTGCAGATTGTTTTGTGTCATATCCACAACACTTATTGGAGGAGTTTTACCCTTTTGCAGAGATGCAGTCCGTGTATTTTGTAGCCCCATTTGACTGGACTGACACAAACTGGGACAGCCCAGTTGCCAACTGTATGTTTGGGGATCAATCTATTCAGCAAGTATATGACTAAACCAGAATTTTGAGCAAAACATCTCGACTTGTACATCAGAATCTATTGTAAATAAAAACCATGTATTTGTTGCCATATTAAGACAATTAAAAATAAATTAAATATATCATTTTATTTTATTATTTTTTTTTTCAAAAAAAGATAATGTATTTAATATAGATTTAAAAAAAAAGCAAACTTAGAACCCTTGTAAGAATTTGGAAATCTTTTTCATAAAAAATAATTTCTATGCGTGTAATTTAGGAAAAAAAAAAAAAAAAAAAAAAAAAAAAAAAAAAAATTTAAATAAGGAGTATTGTAATTACGTAGATCAAATTAAACTAAATAAATTGATAAGTTGGAAAAAAAAAAAAAAAACAGGTCTTAGGTTGGTTTGGTTTTATGGCATATCATTCATTATAGGTTATTTAATGCCAAATCCTCTTTATACATATATATTAAATATGTATGATTTTGTTTGGTTGGGTTTTATGGCATATCAACCATTGTAGGTTATTTAATTCCAAATCCTCTTTATACATATATATTAAATATATATGATTTGGTTTGGTTGGGTTTTATGGCATATCAATCATTGTAGGTTATTTAATGCCAAATCCTCTTTATACATATATAGTAAATATATATGATTTGGTTTGGTTGGGTTTTATGGCATATCAATCATTGTAGGTTATTTAATGCCAAATCCTCTATACTTATATATTAAATAAATAATTTGTAAAAATTTTATAGATAACATTTTTAAAAGAGCCTGAGCTCATTTTTTTTTTGCACACAGTTAAATGGTTTCAAGTATTGCTATGCAACAGTAACAATTTACCCTCAGTCATTTGTTTGCACACATGTAATTGGAGATTAATATGTTTTATAAGTGAATAGTTTGTTGACGATTTTATCTTTAAATGAGTTAGAACTAATTTGTTTGCACACAGTTAAACGGTTTCATTATTGCTATCCAACACCAATAATCTATAATAATATTAATCATTTTTTTGTACACAGTGAAGTGGTTACAAGTATTGCTATCTAACACTACTAATTCTATTCAATATTAATCATTTGTTGGCACACAGTGAAGTGGTTACAAGTATTGCTATCTAACACTACTAATTCTATTCAATATTAATCATTTGTTGGCACACAGTGAAGTGCTTACAAGTATTGCTATCTAACACTACTAATTCTATTCAATATTAATCAATTGTTGGCACACAGTGAAATGGTTACAAGAATTGCTATTTAAAACTATTCTATTCGTTACACATTTGTTTGCACACAGTTAAATGCTCCTAAGTATTGGTATGTATCACTAACAATTCAAGTAAACGATCATTGGTTTGCACTCAATTTAAATGTCAAAGTTCCATTTGACCCATAGATAGGACCCAATCAGGTGCTACTATTCCGAGCCAGAGTGGGACTGGGAGTAATGGCAATGATGGAATATTCCATATTCCCCTAAAACTCCAAGATTGGAGCTTCAGCTTTAGATGGTTTAACGTCACAACCAGGACACTCGTAGTAGGGTATTACTCCTCGGCAGAGATGTAGTCTGTGTATTTTATAGCCCCAGCCGACTGGGCTATAATGGAGATGGGTCAAGAGAACTTTTCATCCTCTAGCTGGATCACCACCCATCTGCTCCTGAAGAAATGAAAGCATCTTCTTACCTATCATATATTAGACCAGTGAGTCCTTTCTCAGTTAAAATTCTTAAGTTATCATGGTTGTTGTTATCCATTCCCCAGCACAAGAGAGGCAAATCATTTTTGTGGCACATGTTGATTAGGTCTTCGTTTTTTAGGAGATTATCCGTCAAAGGACAAATGGCCTGGAACAAAGCAAGAGAAAAAAAAATAGATGAATATACAAGTAAAATTTTAGAAATATGTAAATAAATAAATTAAAAAATAGATAAGAAAATTCAGCCTCATTCGTGGCAATATTTCTCAGAACTTGTTCAGGTAGAGATATAAATAAAAGAAAAAGTTTTCAAAAATTTGACTTTGTCTTGGTAATCTTTTTCTAAGAGGCTTTCAGCCAATATGCAAGAAAAAAAAATAAGTCAATAAATAAAAAAAAAATAAAATAAAATAAATAAATAAATAAAAAAAAATTTTGGCCTCAGAGCCTTATAAAAAAAAAAAAAAAAAAAAAAAACAGAGGGAGGAAGGAACTTGCTTATATTCTTGGGGTCACAAATATACCATCACCAGGGGTGTGTATGTGTTAGTTATATGGAAAATATTTGATGATCTGCCCTTGGCCATCCAAAGTCAACATGAGCAGGTGAAACAGATTCTGAAAGAACCTGGTTACTATATATCACACAAAAATATCAATTCTTTAGAACAATGGGGGAGGGTTACATTTATAAGCAACATTGGAAATAAAATTCAACTTTGCACAAATGCTCTTGGGAGAAAAAGTGAGGGCAAAGCATTAAAATCAAATGATTTTGAAACTGACCACTAGTGAGTTGGTTGGTTGGGTTTAATGGCATATCAACCATTGTAGGTTATTTAATGCCAAATCCTCTTTATACATATATATTAAATATATATGATTTGGTCCGATTGTGTTTTATGGTATATCAACCATTGTAGGTTATTTAATCCTAAATCCTCTTTATACATATATATCAAATATATATGATTTGGTTTGGTTGGGTTGATTTTTATGGCATATCAACCATTGTAGGTTATTAAAGCCAAATCCTCTTTATACATATATATTAAATATGATTTGTTTTAGTTGGGTTTTATGGTATATCAACCAATGTAGGTTATTTAATGGCAAATCCCCTTTATACATATATTTTAAATATATATGATTTGGTTCGGTTGGGTTTTATGGAATATTAAACATTGGAGGTTATTTAATGGCAAATCCTCTTTATACATATATATTAAATATATTGAATTTGGTTTGGTTGGGTTTTATGGCATATCAACCATTGTAGGTTATTTAATGCCAAATCCTCTTTATACATATATATTAAGTATATATGATTTGGTTTGGTTGGGTTTTATGGCATATCAATCATTATAGGTTATTTAATGCCAAATCCTCTTTATACATGTATATCAAATATATATGATTTGGTTTGGTTGGGTTTTATGGCATATTAAACATTGTAGGTTATTTAATGCCAAATCCTCTTTATACATATATATATTAAGTATATATGATATATAAATACATTCTCATGATAACATTTTTAAATAAGCCTGAGCTCTTTTTTGCACACAGTTAAATGGTTTGAAGTATTACAATTTAAAAGTCACAACTTAATCATTTCATTGCACATAGTTTGTAAGTAATTTCATTTTAGAAGGAGTTAGAAGTAATCTGTTTGCACACTAGTATTGCTATTGTTTGGTTTGGTTTCTTTGTTTAATGGTATATCAACCTTTGTAGGTTATTTAATGCTAAAGCCATTCTCTAAGAAGAACAGTGGTGGTACTATTTAACACATAACTGGGAGGATAAGGGGGTTCATACCTTTCCCAAGGGTATTGCTATCGTTTCTACAGATAAATAGGTTCAATTATTACTCGCTTTTTGATACTAATAATTTGTTTGCACACAATGAAGAGGTTACAAGTACTGCTATTTAACAGCAATTATTATTGGTCTTACATCGGGCCATTGGCCTAATGAGTAGAGGGTTCGCCAATGGTCTAGAAGACTGAGGTTCAATCCTAGGTCAAGTCATACCAAAGACTCAAAAAAAAAAAAAAAAAAAAAAAAAAAAAAAAAAAAAAAAAAAAAAAAATGGTACTTGATGTCACCTTGCTAAATACAGCATTATAATGTAAAGATCAAGGGTAAAGTGGCGCAATCCAGGGAATGGAGTAGCACCCTCCCCTACACCTTAGTGTAGTAGCTATTGAAAAGGGAGTCTTCGGGGTCACCCTCAACTAAGGTCGCCAACTTTACTGCTTTACTTATTATTGGTCTAGTGGGTAGAGTGTTAGCCAATGGTCCGGGAGATCCAAGTTCAATTCCAGGTCGCGTCATACCAAAGACTTTAAAAATGGTACTTGATACCTCCTTGCTTAACGTTCAGCAATATAAGGTACGTATCAAGGGTAAAGTGGAGCAATCCAGATAAAGAAGTAGCACCCTTCCCTACACTTCAGTGTAGTAGCTATTGAAAAAAGAGCCTTCTGGTCGCCCTCAACTCAGGGAGACAACTTTACTACTTGACTTATTATTGGTATAGTGGGTAGAGTGTTCGCCAATGGTCCGGGAGATCCAAGTTCAATTCCAGAGAAAGGAGTAGCACCCTTCCCTACACTTCAGTGTAGTAGCTATTGAAAAAGGAGCCTTCTGGTCGCCCTCAACTAAGGGAGACAACTGCATGCAGAAAAATAGTTCCAAGTATTCTCATGTAAAACCAATTTTTCAATGTAGGCACACAGTTCAAGAGTTTCAAGTACTGCTATTCAACACAAATAATTCTACTCAGCATTACTCCTTCGTTTGCACACAGGTATGTGGTTCAAAGTATTCCTATCTATCACTAACATTTCAATTAAACACAATCATTTGTTTACACACAGTTAAATTAGCAGACAGTTCTTTTTCAAGCAATTCAATTTAGCATAAGTCATTTGTTTGCAATCAGTTTAAAAGTGAAACAGTTCTATTTGATCCATATATAGGAGCCGAGCAGGTGCTACCACTCTAGGTTAGTGTGGACCTGGGAGCAATGGCAATAAAGGAGTGCTCTGCATTCTCCTAAGCTCCAGCATTACTGAAGCATCACCGTCTCATTGCATCTCTGCAGAGGGGTAAAAGCTACCCCCTCCAAACAAATGTCCTAGATATGACACTAAGCAATCTGATGGTGAAGCTGGAGCTCTGGGGAATGCAGAATACCTCTTTATTGCCATCACTTCCAGGTCCACTGACCTGAAGGGGTAGCACCTGATAGAGTCCTATCTATGGATCAAATAGAACTTATTAACTAATAGAACATTTAACTGTGTATTTATACTAAACTGAACTGTTTGAAATAGAACTGTTTTGAGATTTTACTCTAATTTACTAAGCTTTTTGCTTAGATGTGGCACCCAATGAGACTTGAACTCACTCGTGAAGGTTTGCTAGTCTAGCTTGCTAACCATTACACCACCTGAGGTGCCTTTTGACATTTAACTGTGTGTAAACAAAAAACTATACTTATACCAAACTGAATTGTTTGAAACTTATCAAATGACTTAATTCGGCGTTAAATGACCCGAAAACAAAACAACCAACCAACCATCAGATTGTTTAATGTCATATCCAGCACACTTGTTAGAGTGTGGGGTCTTACCCCTCTGCAGAAATGTAGTTGGTATATTCTACAGCCCCAGCCAACTGGGCTGGTGAGCAAGTCGGGTGAAGAATTAGTCACCAAGTGGCCGTCATTAAATTACACATGGAAAGAGAAAAATATTACATCCCAAGTTTAAAGAGTTATCAGCACCAAAATATCTGTTTTTTAAAGGTTATGTCTAGATTTCAAGAGTGGCAAAGCTTCACATGAAAAATAATTGTAGCAGTCGAGCATGTTAACTACTAAGCTAAGGGGACACCTCCAATACACAATTGGCGTATTTCAAACCCGACAAAACAAGCAGACTCGATAAATATTCTTACTAACATACTGTGATGTTTGAAGAATACCATACTTAGTGTTCACTAATCATCTTGAGAAAAAGTCATGAAACTGTTTCTCCCTGCACTGTCCAATTACCTGATATCTTTAGAAAAATAATCACAAGTATGGTTGATGGAGAAGCAATAGGACTTTTGTATTCCCTCGGAGTGAAAAGCTCGGAGTTAAAAAGCATAAATTCACTTCACCCTGTTCTTTGTTCAATCACTGGATACCTCGACAAAAAAATGCCTTGTTCCGTGACCTGCATACCATGATGGCTGATAAGTTAGGTGTCTTCATTTCATACTTATGAGAAAATACATGAATCCACTTTTACCTGATTGCTTGGATATATATCAACAAGCTACTCACAAATAATCCTTCAGCTTTTGCAAAAATGATACCAGTTTCTACAGCCTGTGTACGAAGATCTTTATAAGGCGGCCATCTTTCAGTCTTTCCTTGTGTAAGAAAAACTACAGGGAATTTGTTCTGTTTCATTTGAAGCCTACAAAAAATACAAAAGATACTAGTTAGGAGTACCCAGCATTGCCAAGGATAAAAATATATCTTCAAGCTCATTTAAAAGAAAAAAAGGTGGGGATATCAAACTAACATTTTAAAAATCGTAATTTGAGGAGAAATTTAAGGAAAATTATAAGAAACAAAATTAAAATAAAAAAATTTAAATAAAATTAAACTCATCAAGCATTGAGTTTAGGGAGATGTCATTTATTGACAGATTAAGTTTAAAAGATTAAGTTATAGGAAGAAATTTGAAAAATTAGGATTAAGTACCGGCTCATTGGCCAAGTGGATCTGGGAGACCTGGATTCAATCCCAGGTCGTGTCATACCAAAGACTTTAAAAAAAAAAAAAAAAGGTAGAGTGTTTGCCAAAGGCCTGGGAGACCTGGGTTCAATTCCAGGTCACGTCATACCAAGGACTTTAAAAATGGTACTTGATACCTCCTTGCTTAACTCTCAGATATACAAGGTACGTTTCAAGGGCAAAGTGGAGCAATCAAGGGAAAGAAGTAGCACCCTTCCCAACACCTCGGTGTAGTAGTTATTGAAAAGGGAGCCTTCGGGTAGCCCTCAACTACGGTCGCCAACTTACTACTACTTATTTACTTACATTACTAGTAAAGTTGGTAATCATAGTCGAGGGTCATCCGAAGGCTCTCTTTTCATATAGCTTCTACACTGAGGTGAAGGGAAGGGCACAACCCCTTTCCCTGGATTGACCCATGCCTTATAATACTGAGTATTTAGCAAGGAGGAACCACTTTTTGAGTCTTCGGTGTTACTCGACCTAGGATTGAACCCCGGTCTCCCACACCATTGGCGAACACTCTAATCGCTAGGCCAATAGTGTCCGCAGATGGTCTGGGAGACCTGGATTCAATCCCAGGTCGTGTCATACCAAAGACTTTAAAAAAATGGTACTTGATACCTCCTTGCTTAACTCAGATATATAAGGTACGTATCAATGGTAAAGTGGAGCAATCTAGGGAAAGGAGTAGCGCCCTCCCCTACACCTCGGTGTAGTAGCTATTGAAAAGGGAGCCTTCTGGTCACCCTCAACTATGGTCAACAACTTTACTTTTACTTTACTAGATTGGTCAAATGGGTAGAGTGTTTGCCAATGGCCCGGAAGACCGGGGTTCAATCCCAGGTCGAGTCATACCAAAGACTTGGGGGGAAAAAAAAAAAAAAAAAAAAAGGTACTTGATTCCGCTTTGCTTAACACTCAGCATTATAAGGTAAGGATCAAGGGTAATGTGGAGCAATCCAGGGAATGGAATAGCACTCTCCCCTACACCTCAGGGTCGCCAATTTTACTTACCTTTTACTGGATGGTTAGAAATTTTATCTAAAGGAAGGCAAATGTTGTCTTAAAAATATATAAAACCCTAATAAAACCTTCAATAGAATATTGTTCTCATGCCTGAGTGACAAAAATAGTAAAAAGATTAAAGTTACAGCAAGTGCTTAGAGAAATTAGGATTAACTTACTGGGCCATTGGCCGAATGAGTAAAATGTTCACCAATGGTGCGAGAGACCGGGGTTCAATCCCTGGTCGAGTCATACCAAAGACTCAAGAAAAATAGAACTTCATACCACCTTGCTTAACACTCAGCATTATAAGATAAGGATCAAGAGTAAAGTGGAACAATCCAGGGAATGGAGTAGCACCATCTCCTACACCTCGGTGTAGTAGCTATTGAAAAGGAAGCCTTCCGGTCACCCTCAACTAAGGTTGCCAACTTTACTTTCCAGGGAATGGAGTAGCACCCTCCCCTACACCTCAATGTAGTAGCTATTGAAAAGGGAACCTTCGGGTCCCTCTCGACTAAGGTTGCCAACTTTACTTTCCAGGGAATGGAGTAATGCCCTCCCCTACTTATTTTACTGGATGGTTAGAAATTTTATTTCAAGGGAAGTAAATGTTGTTTTAATACATAAAACCCTAATAAGATTTCCAACAGAATATTGTTCACATGCCTGGGCTCCAGTGTCGAGACATGGAAATTGGAGTGTTATATTGAAATAGGAGGGCATACAAAGAAGAGTGACAAAACTGATTAAAAGATTACAGTTAAGGGAGAGATAGGAGAAATTAGGATTAACTATTTTACAAGAAAGAAGAACCAGAGTCATCTAACTGAAACTTTAAAAATAATGAATGGAATTTCAAATTACAGTAGATATCTTTTGATATTTCTCCTCAAACTGGAAATTTACTGTCAAGGCAGATTTCAGAAATGAAATCTAACTATTTGAGTTTTTGCTAATAGAGTAATGTACTTTTGGAACAAATTGTCTTATTGAATCAAAAACAGAAATAGTGTAAAAAGATTTAAGATTAAATTGGGGATTTCAGAAATAATGCTAAGAAAAAGAATTTAAGAATTTTGGGGAACAATCAGATGAGTTACTTAAAATTTATCTGTATATAGACATATTATTGAAAGCATATGTGTTTTGTGTAAAGATTCTTTCTTTTTTTCTTTTAAAAGGTTGATGTGAGAAGATAGTAAAAAAAAAAAAAAAAAAAAAAAAAAGAAAAAGAAAAAAAAGGGAGCTACCAAGGAGGAACATTACAAATAAGTAATAAAAAAATAATTTTTTTAAAAGGTTGATGTGAGAAGATAGTAAAAAGGTGAGATGCCCTCGGACTATAATAAATAAGATAATTTTTTTTAAGGTTGATGTAAAAAAAAAAAAAAAAAAAAGATAAATAGTAGAGATGTCCAAGGAGCATAACAAACAACCTGCTGTAGGTGACTCACCTATGACAGAATAATGGACTTACCCAAAGGATGTATTAATCAAGAGCTAAGCTGGTAGAGTGAGAGAGCAGCAGCTGTAGTAAGCACCTTGCCTGTACTTTGAACCACGGAGAACCCTCCTCAGAGACTTGGATACATTTTGTGTGGCACTCATATCTCCATATTGAGTTATTTATTTATTGACCCTTAATAATCAGTCATAACACAAACAAACAAACAAACAAAAATACTAATAAAGATGTCAGACATATTAGAAAATTTAGCCTTTCATCTCATCAGATCTTGGTCGGATGATCACAGAGGGAGAAAAAAAACTGACAAGGATATTGATTGTGTTTTGTGTTTTATGGCATATCAACCATTGTTAGTTATTTAATGCCAAATCCTCTTTATACAAATATATTAAATATATATGATTTGGTTGGGTTGGGTTTTATGGCATATCAACCATTGTTAGTTATTTAATGCCAAATCCTCTTTATACATATATATTAAATATATATATGATTTGGTTTGGTTAGGTTTCATGGCATATCAACCATTGTAGGTTATTTAATGCTAAATCCTCTTTATACATATATATTAAATATATAGGATTTGGTTTGGTTGGGTTTTATGGCATATCAACCATTGTTAGTTATTTAATGCCAAATCCTCTTTATACATATATATTAAAAATATATGATTTGGTTTTGTTGGGTTTTATGGCATATCAACCATTGTAGGTTATTTAATGCCAAATCCTCTTTATACATATATATTAAATATATATGATTTGGTTGGGTTGGGTTTTATGGCATATCAACCATTGTTAGTTATTTAATGCCAAATCCTCTTTATACATATATATTAAATATATATGATTTGGTTGGGTTGGGTTTTATGGCATATCAACCATTGTAGGTTATTTAATGCCAAATCCTCTTTATACATATATATTAAATATATATGATTTGGTTTGCTTGGTTTTTATGGCATATCAACCATTGTAGGTTATTTAATGCCAAATCCTCTTTATACATATATATTAAATATATATGATTTGGCTTGGTTGGGTTTTATGGCATATCAATCATTGTTAGTTATTTAATGCCAAATTCTATTTTTACATATATATTAAATACATTATTTGTAAATACATTTTGTTGATACACACAGTTAAATGATCAGACAGTTCTATTTCAAACAATTCAATTAAGTATAAGTCAACAAAGTTAAATAGTTTTAAGTATTTCTCACACGAATAATTCTAGTCTCTATTAATCATTTGTTTGCACACAGTTAAATAGTTCCAAGTATTGCTAGGTATCACTAACAATTCAATTTAAAAAAAAAAAAAAAAAAAAAATATCAGTCATTTGTTTACACACAGTTAAATGATCAAACAGTTCTATTTCAAACAATTCAATTTAGCGTAAGTCATTTGTTTACACTCAGTTTAAATGCCAAACAGTTGTATTTGACCCACAGAGAGGACCCTAGTAAGTGCTACCACTTTTGGTCAGAGTGGTCCTTGGAACAACGACAATGAAGGGGTACTTCGCATTTCCTAAAGCTACAGCATTACTGGAGCCTCACCATCAGATTGTTTAGTGTCATCCAGGACACGCATTGGGAGAGGGAGGAAGGTCTTAACCTTCAGCAGTTTTTGTATTCTACAGCCCCAGCCGACTGGGATATATATTGACGTGGTGTTTTCATCATGAAATCCTAGATCTACACAGTCTATCACCAATATTGGGCACTCCTTAAAATATAGCGAACCACACACACACACACATTATATATATGGGATCAGTTTTTAGAAGCTGTTATGAAGATTAAAAAAACAAAGTAAAAAGGGAAGTGGGTGAAGGATACTTACATGACACACAAGTCAGGCTCAAAAGTTGCCAGGAGAATTTTTCGATTGCCACTATGCTTTAAGATGTGTGACACAATCACATCACAGAATTGATTTGCATCAAACCAAGTTGAGTCTTCGTATTCTCCGCTCTGCAGGTAAAAAAAAAAAAAAAAAAAAAAAAAAAAGATAATAGGTAATTATCTCAAAATGAACTACCACTCCCAGCCATACACAGAAACTGTTCTAAAAGTGGTAGATTTTGATTGGTCGGGTTTTTATTGGCATATCAAGCCTTGTAGGTAATTTAATGCCAAATCCTTTCATACATATAGATTAAATATATATGGTTTGGTTAGGTGTTATGGCATATCAACCAGGAATAATTTAAAGGTCAAAATTTTTAAATGAGCCAGAGCTCATTTGTTTGCACAGATAAGTGGAGATATATATTTTTCATTAAGAAAAAACACAAACCGGTCACATTAGGATTATAAATTTATTTCCATCCTGTTATGTGTTTTTGAAAAATCAAAAAACACAAAGTCCTGTTAATTTTTTTTTTCATGTTTTTTGATTCTTAAAAAACACATAACAGGATGGAAATAAATTTATAATCCTAATGTGACCAGTTTGTGTTTTTTCTAAATGAAATTATTGCTCTGTAATGTCTGTTACATTGAACTCTTTACCAGGAAAATTTAAATGTTCACTCTTGAATAGTTTTCTTGTCCTGATAGAATTACTCCCCACTCCGGTTCAACTGGACCAAATAATATATATATATATATATAATGTGTGTGTGTGTGTAAGTGATTAATTTATAGCTAATTTCATTGGGGGAGGGAAAAAAAAAAAAAAAAAAAAGAGAGTAATTTGTTTGCCCACAATTAATTATTGCTATTACTTACACACAGTTAAATAGGATTCAAGTATTACTATCTTACACTGATAATTCTATTTAATATTAGTCCTTTGTTCGCTGAGTGTGAAGTGGTTTCAAGTATTGCTATCTAACACTAATAATTTTATTCAACACCATTCATTCATTTGCACACAGTCAAATAGTTCCAAGTATTGCTATTCAATGCCAAATCCTGTTTATACATATATGTATTAAATGTGTAGGATTTGTAAAGGTTGGTTGGTTGGGTTTTATTGCATATCAACTATTGTAGGTTATCTAATGCCAAATCCTCTTTATACATATATATTAAATATATAGGATTTGGCTTGGTTGGGTCTTATGGCATATCAACCATTGTAGGTTATTTAATGCCAAATCCTTTATACATATATATTAAATATATATGATTTGGTTTGGTTGGGTTTTATGGCATATCAACCATTGTAGGTTATTTAATGCCAAATCCTCTTTATACATATATATTAAATATATATGATTTGGTTGGGTTGGGTTTTATGGCATATCAACCATTGTTAGTTATTTAATGCCAAATCCTCTTTATACATATATATTAAATATATATGATTTGGTTGGGTTGGGTTTTATGGCATATCAACCATTGTAGGTTACTTAATGCCAAATCCTCTTTATACATATATATTAAATATATATGATTTGGTTTTGTTGGGTTTTATGGCATATCAACCATTGTAGGTTATTCAATGCCAAATCCTCTTTATACGTATATTAGATATGATTTGTAATCACATTTTGTTGATAACATTTTTAAATGAGTCAGAGCTAATATTTCATGCATATGGTTAGTAAGAGTTTATAGCATATCAAACCTCAGGGGTTATTTAATGCCAAATCCTGTTTATAGATATATATTATTTGTAAACAAATAGTTTGGACATAACATTTTATATATGAATACTTGAAATCATTTAACTAACATGAGTAATTCTATTTAGTATTAATTATTTGTCTGCACATATTTAGATGCTTATATATATATATATATATATATATATATATATATATATATATATATATATATATATATATATATATATATATATATATATATCTCCCAGGAGGTTGAGCACTCTGGTGATGGAATTAACAGCTGCTACTTATATAATGCAAAGCTCTTTGTATGAATTGAGCACTCTTGTCTTTGGTAAGGCAAAATGTAAACAAACCAAAGCTTCCACATAATGCCTTATCATTCCTAAGCTGACGTATGTCGGATATATGGTATGATATTAAGTCTAACGTAAAGTTGGGTGAGTTTCAATCCCAGTTAGAAGTGTCCAACGTGTCTAGCCACATGTTGTGAAACAACAAAACAGTCAATTTAGGGATGATAATGTGTGTGTGTATGTGTATGATTTTTAAGCGAGTATTTTTTTTTGTAATTATTTTTTAAAAATGAGTTTGAGCTAATTTGCACAATTATTGTTTGCACACAGTTAAATGTTTTCAAGTATTGCTAGTTCACATTTTAGTCAAAAAGTACTTACTAATATGTTTGAATTGGGAGTGTGGTCAATTAATGCTTGCTTGCATGCTTTAACTAATAAAATCAGAAGCAAGGAAAGGTGGCTTATTATAAGAGAATGCAATGCATTGTGGGTAAGGGGGTAAAGATAAAAAGACACCAGCTGGTCATTCAGGAAGAAGAAAAGTTATGAGAAGAGTAAGAGTGAAGAAAGAGAAAAGAAAGCAGAAGGAAAGCAGGTAGAGAGGGACAGAGAAAAATAGAAGGAGGAGGCAAAGAAGAGTAGGTAGAGAAGGACAGAGGAAAATAAAAGGAGGAGGCAAAGGAAAGTAGCTAGAGAAGAACAGAGGAAAATAGAAGGAGGAGGAGGCAAAGGAAAGTAGCTAGAGAAGGACAGGAGAAAATAGGAGGAGGCAAAGGAAAGTAGGTAGAGAAGGACAGAGGAAAATAGGAGGAAGAGGAGGCAAAGGAAAGTAGCTAGAGAAGGACAGAGGAAAATAGAAGGAGGAGGCAAAGGAAACTAGCTAGAGAAGGACAGAGGAAGACTTGTATTTAGTATAATAAATAAAACCATTGTTGTGTTTAACTTATTTCATTAAAAATAATACTTTTAGGATAAGAAATGAAATTTGAGTGTGCTAATACTTTTGACTGGCAGTGTATATGGGATAGAAACCTTTGAAGAAATGTGGATTTTAGTGGTCTTTATCAAGACTTACCTCCATTTCACTGGGGTACTTCAGCTCAATAAAAAAGCCAACATCATCTTTGACTTTGTTCAGACAATCGAGCAATGTTGGAAAAGGCATCTCATCGCTATTGTCACTCTCAGAGATAGAGACTGGAAAAAATTGAAATTAAAACATCATACAGCTGCCTAAATGTCTTGTTTCAATTTTGTAGAAGTGGACAAGCCTGCCTAGCTAGTTATTTAAATTCAACAGTGACAGAAATGGACGAAAGCAAATGTTTGATTTGAAGGGCAATATCTAAAAATCTATTAGATTACAGGAAAAAAAAAATTTTTTTTTTTTTTTTTTCAGATGCCATTTATTTTTGTGAAAGGAGAAAAATTAAATTTTTTGTTTTGCACCTATTACATCAGGTAAAAAAAAAAAATTATATATATATTTTAGTAGGGACTGTAATCAAATTCAGTATGTGTGGGAAACCTTATCTTTATTTATTCCTATCAATTGGGCACCTCGCGTACTGTAATGATTAACAAGCTTGACTTTCAAACCTGCAAGAGTGAGTTTGAGTCTCATTAGGTGCCCTATTTGTGCCACATCTAAGCAAAAACCTTTAGTAAATTACTACTATATTATATCCGGGAATCTTGTGTGTTGGGGGGTTCTTACCTCTCTGCAGAGATGCAGTATGTATATTCTGCAGCCCCACCTGACATGGCCATCAATTTTTGATAATTTTGTCCCAAGCGTTTTTGGACCCCTCATGGGTTGCTTGCTTGTGTAAGGTGTGTTTGTTTTAAAAAAGTTTTGAAAGTTTATACCATGACAAAAATATGGGAACATTCCCATATTTTTGTTATGGTATAAACAACACTCTTTACACAAGCAAGCAACCCTTGATGATGGCCTATGAAGAGTTCAAAAGTGCTTGGGATAATTTTGGGAAATTCATCTACCAATTCCAACTTGAAACTAAGACACTTATCAGAAAACTTGAAAGGATCTTAAATAATACAGACAAAATTTCTCTTTATTATTCAATAAAACATGCTTAAATGAACAACAGCTCCCTAACTACACACACACACACCATTTATCATTTAATGAAACATGCTTAAATGAACGAGTGCTGCTTAACTACACACACACACACACACACACACACGAGTAAGATATGAAGTTGAAATGACTTGGACAGATATGTTGTAAAAGAAGTGGAAAGAAAAGTAAATGGATCAGAAAATTTTTATGATGTTAGTCTATTTTCACCAACGCTTTTTAACCTATAATATAGATGTTCCAAGATATGAAATTATGAAAATTTAAGGCACAAGGTATATCTGGAGAAAATATTTTAGGTCATCCTCAGTGGGAATTTTTAATTTAAAATGATGGTTTAATAATAAGGAATATATATAATCTAGACCTTGATGTAGCTTGCCGTTTTTACTTGGATTTCCAAACATACTAAAACCCAACCACTGATACACAATAGCAAACAATTCAAATTGACATAGATAAAAAAAAGTGCATCTTTTTTAAATTGTAAATTTTAAACAAAATTACATTAAAAAATATAAGGAAAAAAAAAAACAAAAAAAAACAAACAAACTTACTCCATTGACTTGTTTCTGGCAAATGATGAAACAACTGAAAAGAAAGAATTTTAAACAAATTTATTTTAAAAAAAGAAAATATACCACAAATAATGAAAGTGTATAACCAAACAGGCGACATTTCCACACTAGACGGAACCTCTCTGAAACTAGTAGGCAAATTCACTTACTCATGCTAAACTGAATTGTTTGAAATAGAACTGATTATTTGTATAAAAATGGATTTGGCATTAAATAACCTACAAAGGTTGCTATACCATAAAACCGAACCAACCCTCCCTACTATCAGGTCCTCTTTAAAGTTTCCTATGTATTCAGATCCTAATTAAATTCAAATATTTTATATTTACAAACCTTGATATTTACTCGAACCTACTAGAATGGTACTTTTTTTTTGTTCTGCAGCCTGTTTGTAGGTTTGAGAAGAGATTGTTTGATTCAAGGAACAATGTCAGTCTTAGATTGATCATCCTTTCAAGAATTTTGCCAGAAAGTGGTAGTGCGTTGACACAACAAAAAAGTTCAGCTCTGGCTCTTTTCTCTCGGCGAGGATTTTAACTTTACAAACGATTCTTGTAAGATCACAGATACAGTTGCAATTTTTCTTGTTATTAATGTAAATTAGATATATTACTCACCTTAAGTGTTTGAAGCTGATCGAGCGTAAGATTCTTCACAGACATACATGCATGATTGCTAGTCACAGACTCATGGTTTTTCTGTAAATAAAAACCAAGATAAAATTGTTAATCACAAAATTGCATAAAGAAAAAAAGTTTATTATTGATTTTGATAATGCATGATTACTGCTATATACCATATCCCGTTCCTAGTACTGTAATATACCCTACCTATGAACATTAATGGGTATGTCCCATTCCTCAGAAATACGCTGGACACTATTGTGAAGAGAGTAATTATGCTAAGTAGTCACCACAATCAGTGGGTACCTTCTTCACGCCATTGGTGGGTATGGTATTTTGTTAATGTTATTAAGATTTCCATTTCATTTCTAATCACTGTTTTAGTTATTTCACGTTCAGAAACCTTTTGTTTGGTTATGACAGACAGATAGATAGATAGATAGATATGAACATGTTAAGATAGCGTTATATACCCTATCTATGAACATTAATGTCCCATTCCTCATAAATATGCTGGACACTATTGTGAGGAGGATAATTATGCTGACTAAGTAGTCACCACGAGCAGTGGGTACCTTCTTCACGCCGCTGGCAAGTATTGTATTTTGTTAATGTTATAAAGATTAACATTTCATTTCTAACCTCCATTTGGTTATTTCTCGTTCAGTAACCTTTTGTTAGGTTACAACACTTACAGAACATATGTATTTATTCAACCCCCCACCACTGAACAAGACGCAACCCAAGGTCAATTTTTAAGCAAAGTTTAACAGGTTTGAATTCAGAGTTTTCCTTCTCCTAGACTGGTGGTAAAAACCATGATTAAAAGAGCCCTGTCTGCCCTACTATTTACCCAGAGTGAGAGGGAGAGTACTTAGATTCATACATTTGATTTAATGATGTATCAACCTCTGTGGGTTATTTAATGCCAAAGCTATCCTTATAAAAGAACAGCAGTGATACCACTTATCCCATAGATGGATGGGGATAAGGGAGTTCATGCCTTTCTCAAGGGCATTAGTCCAAAAGTGAATGTAATAGCATTATTGGAGTTCAAACTTGCTTACTTTGAAGCCAGAGTGCAGCACTTAAGCCATTATACCATTGGGACACCCGCTTCATACCTTTCCCCAACGGTATTAGCGCTGTGTGAAATGCAAAAAGTATTACTATTCGAGTATATATGATAATAGAAGGCACTCATGGTTTAATGGTTATCCTCTATTGCACTTAATGAATGACCCCTAACTTTTTCCCATGCTAAACAACAAAAAATATTTATTCAACATCAAATCACATAAAGAGAAACATTCAAACTTCTTATTTATACTTTCAAAGCTACTGTAAAACAATCAAAATCAATGCAATACCATAAATAAACAACGTAGTCTAGACTTTGATGTGTTCACTTGGATATTCCAAAACATAGTAAAACCCCACCACTGATACACAATATAATAATCACATATGTAATTGCTTGGAAGGCATTATCTATTTATTTTTTGAGAAACTAAAGTCACAAATCGAGAAAATTCTAAACAACAAAGCTTTTTAATTAAGATGATTAAGTTTTTAGGTAACATTTTTTCCTATTCATAATATTTGCACACGTATAATGTTCAGGTGTAATAAATTGGTTTGTTTGGTTTTATGGCATATCAACCTTTGTAGGTTATTTAACGCCAAATCCATTTTTATGTAAATAATCTGTTCTATTGAAAACAGTTCAGTTTAGCATAAGTAGACAGTTTAATTGTCAAAAACATTTCCATTTCAAACTATTCAATCAGTTATATGTAACAAGTCAGTTAAGTGTAAATACAGTTTTAATGTCGAAAAACAGTTCTATTTGAAATAATTCAGTTAAGCATAAGCACGCAGTTTAAGTGTAAGTATGGTTTAATTGTCAAAAACGTTTCTATTTCAAACTATTCAGTTTACTCAAATCATTTTAGCATAAGCATGCTGTTAGTTCTATTTAACCCATAGATAGGGCCCTATCAGGTGCTACTACTCTGGGCCAGAGTGGACCTGGGAGCGATGGCAATGAAGGGGTACTTCGCATTCCCCAAAGCTCCAGCACTGCTGGAACCTCACATCAGATTGTTTAGTGTCATATCCAGGACACTCGTTGGGGGGGGGGTCTTACCCCTCTGCAGAGAAGCAGTCAGTGTATTCTACAGCCCCAGCCGACTGGGCAATGTAATAAATAGTAAACAATGTTCAGTAAAGACTTTATTATCTAACCAAATAGTTTTGTTAAGGTATAGGCTATGCGAGGACACTTTGAATCAAAGTTAGGGCAAGGATACGCATAAAAACAAGCTAAACTTCAACATTCCGAAAACATTTGGTCTTAAAAATTTATTATTATTATTATTATTATTATTAATCGTGTATGTATATAAATTTTAATAATCTCGATATGTTATATAGTCGTCTACATATATATGTAGAATAATTCACAGCGATACAACGATAAAGACGCACGTAGAAAGATGCAGGAAAGAAGACGCAGGAAGACTTCTTTACAATTATATTTATCTCTCACTTTATTGCAAGATTTCAAAAGGGTTGTTCAAGGTTTGCATGTGAGAGGGAGCTGGAGACCAAACATAAACTTCATATTTTGACCCCACTGTTATGACCGTCACGTTGCGTCTTTTTTGTTCTCTTGATGTTCAGGTCCACTCCATCGGGGTTTTCCGAGGGCCCCCTCGGTCGGGTGTGGCCTTCCCTACCACATTTGGTCTCTAGCTGTCTGGAATTCTACTGGCAACTACTTTGGCATCCCAAACTCAACTGAGTTAAATAATAATTCAACGCCCACACGATCACCCACTGGATCTTTGAAATCGAATGTTTAATTGTCATCAAGCGGAAATAACTGTCATGCAGTTCACAGGTCACTCTCTTCCGGTGCATCACTGTAGTGGCACCATGGGACCTTCACCTTGTCCCATATTATAAGCCTTAATCCGCCCACGTGATCTCTTTCGATTACTGGCCATTGGAATGTGTCACTTCCTTCTGGTGCATCACCTTGGAATAGGACGGACCTAGGACGGACTAGGTTCTTCAGCCTTGTTGAGGCAACTAGTCTAGGAGAAGGAAAACTCTGAATTCAAACCTGTTAAACTCCGCTTAAAAATTGACCTTGTGTCATATCCTGCCCGAGCGGAGGGGTTGGTAAATAGTACCTTGGAATAGCATTTTTGGGCCAGGTCGAAGGTCAAAATATAACACATAGACAAAGTTCAGAATTAGTAAACACCAGAACTTGAGCCTCACAACAGGATCCAGTTTAAGTAAGTAAAGTTGGCGACCAGAAGGCTCCCTTTTCAATAGCTACTACACCGACGTGTAGGGGAGGGCGCCACTCCTTTCCCTGAATTGTTCCACTTTACCCTCGATACATACCTTATATTGCTGAGTGTTAAGCAAAGAGGTATCAAGTACCATTTTTAAAATCTTTGGTATGATGCGACCTGGGATTGAACCGAGGTCTCACGGACCATTGGCGAACACCCTACCCACTAAATCAATGAGTGTTCTCATATTACTAATTTGCATACAGTTATAAGATTTCAAGTATTCCTAACACTAATATGACTTGAAATAAACAAATTAAAACCAGCAGGAGTTGCGCCCCTTGAATCGTTAGTTAACCAATGAATTTCGTTATTGTTTACGGGGGGGATGGCTTTGGTATTAAATAACCCACAAAGGTTGGCATACCAATAAACAAAGAAACTAAACCAAATGTTTGAATTACTGTAATCATGAAGTGTCCGTGGTGTAATGGTTATCGTTGTAGGAAATGGACACGATGAAACAAATTCAAAACCTGGATGAGACTGATTGCATTTCACATAGCACTAATACCTTTGGGAAAGGTATGAATCCAACTATTCTCCCTCTAGCTATGTGTAAATAGTAGGGCAGACTGGGTTCTTCAGCCTTGGTGAGGTAACTAGTCTAGGAGAAGGAAAACTCTGAATTCAAACCTGTTAAACTCCGCTTCAAATTGACCTTGTGTCATATCCTGCCCGAGCGGAGGGGGTTGATAAATATGGTTATCATGCAGAGTATTTTTACTATCCTGATTTCTTGCTTTATATTTAGCTACACTGCTGACTTACTTTTTATATACCGTAATCTTTTTTGCTTGAACCAAAGTGTTTTTTGCAATGTACAGCGAGCTTAATTTAATCATTCTGTTTAACCGCTATGACAGCTAATTGTAAGGCATTTTGCTATTGGTTATTCATTGACCAATTCAATGTTAAATGTATAGAATCCTCACTAGAAGGTCCTACTGTGTGGAATGTGTTTACGAAAATGATTAATAGTGCCAAATTTTTTTAAAGCTATTGCTATGATATACAGTTGTTGCCCACAGCTACTGGTTAAGTGGTAACACTACTGTTCTTCTATAAGGATGGCTGCTTTAGTATTAAATAACCCACAAAGGTTTATATACCATTAAAAGAAATCTAAACTCAATTGCTGATCAAATCATAGTTGGTTTGGTTTTATGGCATATCAACCATTGTAGGTTATTTAATGCCAAATCCATTTTTATACATATAAACAGTTCAAACTGTTCTATTTCAAACAATTCAGTTTAACATAAGTGCACAGTTTAAATGTCAAACAGTTCTATTTCATACAATTCAGTTTAGCATAACTAGACAGAACCCTATCAGGTGCTACCACTCTGGGCCAGAGTGGACTTTGGCAATAAAGGAGTACTTTGCATTCTCAATGCTCCAGCATTGCTGGAGCCTCACCATCAGGTTGTTTAGCATCATATCCAGGACACTCATTGGAGAAGTCTTACCTCTCAGCAGGGGATGCAGCTGGTGTATTCTGAAAATAATTTGCCCACACTCATCAAGTTGTGTTATCAGCACAGCCATCACTCCTAGCAAGTCTTACAGATGATATCCTGTGTCCACACAAAACTGATTTAAGTTCTTGCTGGCTTGCCAACACTGGCATGTTCATGTGTAAAAGCCCATAGTAGAAAGTCACTTATGAGTTTGTCATTGGTTCTTCAGCAGTGTCCCGCATGTCTTGTTCATTTTACCTGGATGGTTTGCGAGATGGGAGGTAAGTGGCCGTGTAGGGGTCCATAGAAGAACGTCACTTATGAGTTCGTCCTTGCTTCTCCAATGTCCCATGTCTTGTTAGTCTTACTTGGATGGTTTTTGAGATGGGAGGTAAGTGGCCATACAACTGTTTCGTGTGGTGTTGCTTCCAGGATTTGTTCAAAATAGCATTCTTGCGTAGTTCACCTTTAGCTTTTTCTCAATGCATTTTGTTAGCATCTATGTGGTACATTCATACAGTCATAGGGACACAGCTACAGCTTAGAAGTCCTGTTTTATTTTTATCAGATTAGACCTCCATTGTCCAGGCTAAAAGAATTTAAATAGTTATCTGCCTGCAAAAGAGTCAAATAAGCTCAAACTTTGTCAAACCAAGAACGACTCTGTAGTATATACCACCAAATACTAATCAGGTTTTATTTACCTTTTCCATGGCTACATTGATACAGAAATCATGGTAGATCACTGGCTCAAGGTCTTTGGTCAAGTGTACATCCATTTCAACACACTGAGCACCCTGGGAAATGTTTAAAGAAAAAAAAGAGAAAAAAAAAAAAAAGATAAATATCATTAGAGAATATGACATGAACAACTGTTATCAGATAAATAATGGACCATTCCATTTTTATTGTGAGGAAATAAAGGGGAGAAAAAGAATACACTATATATCAGAGAGAGAGATAATGCTATACATCAGATGCTTATCTGTTTTAGTGGAAGGGCGAAAAAAGAGAAGTGTGTAAAGAAAGAAATGAAAAAACATTCTGCACACATTACATCAGAAAGAAAAAGAAAGCAAATATAAGAAAAAGAGAGAGAAAACAAGAAAGTTTTAATGCTAGACATCAGATCTTTATCATCTGCTTCAATAGAGTAAAAGGAAAGGAAAGGAAAAAAGATAGAGAAAGAAATGAAAGTGATAGAAATGAATAAAATATTTTGATTGCAAAGAAAAGGAAGAAAAAAAACGTGTGTGTGTGTGTGTGTGTACATAAGTAAATTATGGAAATAAATCTGACAGGATGAAGAAAATAAAAAAAATAAGAAAAAACAAAGAATTCCAAATGGGATGAATTTATCTATTTAGGTTTAAGTCAGTATTAAAACATTTTGGTTTTAATAAACCTTCATAAGGACTTTAACTGGCTTATTGGCCTAGTTGGTAGAGTGTTCGCCAATGGTCTGGGAGACCTAGGTTCAATCCCAGGTCGCGTCATACCAAAGACTTAAAAAATGGTACTTGATATCTCCTTGCTTAATATTCAGCAATACAAGGTATGTATCAAGAGTAAAGTGAAGCAATCAAGGGAAAGGAGTAGGGCCTTTCCATACACCTCGGTGTTGAAAAGCTATTGAAAAAGGGACCCTTCTGGTCACCCTCAACTACGGTTGACAATAACTTTAGGACTTTAAGATGGTGAAAAATATTGCTTGAACGACGATGGATTAAAATAACGGGAGAGGAGAAAGAATGATTATGAGTCTTTCTTTGTGTGTGTACATTATATATATATATATATATATATATATATATATATATATATATATATATATTTTATACATACACACAGAGTTTATGGTTGTCACTATCTGACTTGGTGGTAGAGTTGTAAACCAAATGCGGTATAATTTGGAGGTGTCCGTGGTGTAATGGTTATCATCATAAGAAATGGACACGGTGACACAAGTTCAAATCCTGGACAAAACTGATAGCATTTCACATAGCACTAATACCTTTGGGAAAGGTATGAATCCAATTATTCTCCCTCCAGCTATGTCCATTTCCTATGATGATAACCATTGCACCACGGGCACCTCCGGTGGATATAATAATATAATTAGAGTTCACACTCGTTTACTGCAATGTCAATTAGCCACTACGCCATGGGGACTCCCTCATAAAATGTCCTAACTTGTCATAAACTACATCAACTGTTGTCATAAAAGAATTTTCTTATGCCAGCCATTTCTTTTGTTCGGGGGGGGTCCAATACTTTATAAAGGTGTAATGGTTATCGTCACAGGAATTGGATATGGCAACACGAGTTCAAATCCTGGACTGATTGCATTTCACATAGCACTAATACCCTTAGGAAAGGTATGAATCCAATTATTCTCCCTCCAGCTATGAGTAAATAGTAGGGCAGACTAGGTTCTTCACCCTTGGTGAGACAACTAGTCTAGGAGAAGGAAAACTGAATTCAAACCTGT
Source organism: Sepioteuthis lessoniana (assembly GCA_963585895.1). NCBI lineage: Eukaryota > Metazoa > Mollusca > Cephalopoda > Myopsida > Loliginidae > Sepioteuthis > Sepioteuthis lessoniana. The sequence goes on from OY757947.1 coordinate 11,741,867, forward strand.
TAAACTCCGCTTAAAAATTGACCTTGTGTCATATCCTTCCCGAGTGGAGGGGTTAGTAAATATGATAATTTGGAAAGTGCTCAATATCAGTGATAGAGCTATTATGTAATAAAAAAATATCATTTTTTAAAAATATATCTAATAGGATGGATGCTTATCTGTGACCACTTGTTCCATGCCATCTTGACACAGCAATCACCAGGCAGAAAGAGAAAGATTTTAGAGGAATTATGTTAGAATTGTGTATAAGTCTTTTTTGGGGGTGGGTGGGTTATAGATTATATTTGCATATTGTTGTGTGTAGTCATATGTGATTGTTAGTGTGTGTGTGTGTGTGTGTGTGTGTATGCTTGTGTGTTTGATGATACATGCATATGGCAGATTTGAGGTTGTCTCATGAACATATGTGTAGTAATGTGTTGCAAAAGGTGGCAGAAGTCTAGAGATGATTGGAGATTTGGCCAAGTAAAATTTTTTTTATTGCATATAGTGATGATTTTTACCTAAGGGGCAAAGTTATCATCGTCATCCTCATTGCATTAGGAAGAAAATGAATGTTTGAATTAAAATGTAAGTATGATAGTCAAAAATGGATGCTGGGTCGTCAATTTACATTTATAGAATGATAAGGATAATTTTTATTTTTTGTGGTGTCCGTGGTGTAATGGTTATCATCGTAGGAAATGGACACGACGACACGAGTTCAAGTTCTGGATGAGACTGATTGCATTTCACATAGCACTAATACCCTTGGGAAAAGTATGAATCCAATTATTCTCCCTCCAGCTATGGGTAAATAGTAGGGCTGACTGGGTTCTTCAGCCGTGGTGAGGCAATTAGTCTAGGAGAAGGAAAACTCTGAATTCAAACCTGTTAAACTCCGCTTAAAAATTGACCTAGTGTCTTATCCTGCCTGAGCGGAGGGGTTGGTAAATGTGATGATAGGGATAATATTTTTAAAGGAGGTTAAGACAACAGATAAAATGAGTTTGAAATAGAAAAATATTCTTGTGAGATGATTATGATACCATGAAACTCAAAGTTCAAATAATCATTTTTGCATTTCAAGAGATATATATATATATATATATATATATATATATATATGTTTTAGCAGCATTTCTTCATTAATACAAATTTCATTGAACATAATAGACATTTTCTGTCAACATATTTTCTTGTTGAGCCTTTCATATTGCCATATTGATTTTATAGTATTCAGCGGGAATTGATTGATGTATTTTCCATAATTGTTTATATCCCAAGTACTTTCTGCTCAACTTTGGGCCATCACCAAAGGAGGATCAATTATAAAAGTGATGTAACTTTTGTTTTTGCATTACTACTATGTAAGAAGAAGAGCGTCTGTACCGTTGGAGTGTGTAGTGTTTACTTTTAAATGTGTTTCTATAAATAGTGTCAATAGCTAAAGACATTTAAGTACATTAGCACTGGTTTTAAAATTAATTCTGTTAAGTGTCGGTATGTTTCTAATATGTAGTGCTTCAAGAATCTGTAGTCTTTGTTATTTTGATGTTCTAATATTGTGTTGTTGGTGAGAATTTTTTGTAATTCTGTTGTTGGGCATGAATGTTTTTTTAAATGCTATGCTATGGAACTTTTATCAGAAAGGTGCATTGTAAGTCTCCTAGATTGGGTAGTTGAGGTTAAATCAACATATATATTATTATTATTATCAGAGATACAATCTCCTAAAGGACATTTAAATTGATATATAACGTTGGTTTTTTGCAAAACCCCAAACAGAATTAATTTTCAAACCAGTGCTAATGTACTTAAATGTCTTTAGCTACTGATACTATTTATAGAAACACATTTACAAGTAAACACTACACACTCCAACGGTACAGACGCTCTTCTTCTTACATAGTAGTAATGCAAAAACAACGGTACAGATGCTCTTCTTACATAGTAGCAATGCAAAAACAAAAGTTACATCACTTTTATAATTGATCCTCCCCTGATGATGGCCTGATCTCTATTATGTTCAACGAAATATATATATCACATTTATTCATCTTTTATTTTTACTTACATACTGAGCAGCAGCATTAAATGAAGCAATGGTATTTTCCATCACAGGAGCCCTGTAAAATATTGATTTGAAAAATAAAAAATTGTGGATCAAACAACAACTTAGGCACAGGAAATCCGACAAAGAGGTTCACCTGAAACTTCAACCTATAAGAGGCCTGCAGCACAAGTACTTAGAGGACCACAACTGGTGCTGTGACCAGCATGGTATTTCACACCTTGAGTACCATTTTCTATTAAACTTTTATATCCATCTCCAAGCACCCCCTTGCCCAGTCAGTTGGGGTTGTAGAATACACCGACCTCCCCACCAATATGACACTAAACAATCTGATGGTGAGGTTTCAGTAATGCTGGAGGTTTGAGAAATGCAAAGTATCCCTTTATAGCCATCAATCCCAGATCTACTCTGACGCGGAGTGGTAGCACCTTATAAGGGTCCTATCTATGGGTTAAATAGAACTAAACTGTGATTTCAAGAGTTTACTGTTTTTTGCATTTAAACTGCATATTTATGCAAAACTGAATTGTTTGAAATTTAACTGTTTATTGCCCAGTCGGCTGGGGCTGTAGAATACACCGACTGCACTTCAGGCAGGATAGCACACAAGGTCAATTTTTAAGCCGAGTTTAACAGATTTGAATTCAGAGTATTCTTTCTTCTAGACTAGTTGCCTCACCAAGGCTGAAGAACCTAGTCTGCCCTACTATTTACCCATAGCTGGAAGGAGAATAATTGGATTCATACCATTCCCAAGGGTATTAGTGCTATGTGAAATGCAATCAGTCAGGTCCAGGATTTGAACTCATGTCGCCATGTCCATTTCCTATGATGATAACCATTGCACCACGGGCACCTCCAGTGGATATAATATAATTAGAGTTCACACTCGTTTACTGCAATGTCAATTAGCCACTACGCCATAGGGACTCCCTCATAAAATGTCCTAACTTGTCATAAACTACATCAACTGTTGTCATAAAAGAATTTTCTTATGCCAGCCATTTCTTTTGTTCGGGGGGGGGGGGTCCAATACTTTATAAAGGTGTAATGGTTATCATCACAGGAATTGGATATGGCAACACGAGTTCAAATCCTGGACTGATTGCATTTCACATAGCGCTAATACCCTTGGCGAAAGGTCAGAATCCAATTATTCTCCCTCCAGCTATGAGTAAATAGTAGGGCAGACTAGGATCTTCAGCCTTGGTGAGGCAACTAGTCTAGGAGAAGGAAAACTCCACTTAAAAAAAATTGACCTTGTGTCATATCCTGCCCGAGCAGAGGGGTTGGGTAAATATGATAAATTAACAATTAAAACAAAATTGTGAACATATAATTAAAATAGATGGAAAAAATAGTCAGTAAAACACATGACACTGTATATTTACTTGTTTGAGCAATTCATTTTTACCAAAATTTCAAAATAGCAAAAGTGAAAGAGACAATTTAAACACCTAAATGGTGCTTTTTCGATTTCTTTACCATTAGCAATTATAAGGTAATTCATTAAAGAATAATTAACCGAGCCATTAACCTAATAAGGAGAGTGTTTACCAATGGTCCAGGAGACCGGGGTTCAATCCCAGGTCAAGTCATACTAAAGACTCAAAAAAATCGTACTCGATACAACTTTGCTTAACTCTCAGCATTATAAGGTAAGGATCAAGGCTAGTGGAGCAATCCAGGGAATAGTGTAGCGCCCACCCCTACACCTCGGTGTAGTAGCTATTGAAAAGGGAGCCTTCAGGTCACCTTGACTAAAGGGAGACAACTTTACTTACTTTTTATAAATAGGTTCAAGTAATTATATATTTTCAACTGGTTTTGTTTGGTTACTTGGTCCAATGCCAAATCAACCATTGTGCATTATTTAATGCCAAATCCTGTTTTATATATATATATATATATATATATATATATATATATATATATATATGGAATAAAAATTAAATCGCGAGTCAGGCCTTTCCTCCTAAAGTTTTGCCTCACCAGCTCCAACTAGATAGTGTGTGTGTGTACATATATATATATATATATATATATATATATATATGTAGAAAAACTGATAACAACGATCCAAGTGGAAGGAATGATTTATTAAGAGGTCAACACTATAGTGTTTCGGTTCTGCTGAACCATCATCAGGACCAGGAGGGGTGATATTAACAATTTTGAGTTAACGATGGATGTTTAGGAATGTGAAATACAAAATAAACCTAGGAGAAAATGTGTATAATAAGAAAAAGTTGGCCGTTTAACTGGTGAATCAGCATTTGATGTTTTAAATTACGTCATTTGACTTACTAGGAATATTATATAGAATTTAGGCATGTTTGCTTAATGAGAAAGATTTGGGGTCAGAAGGAAGAAAAGAAAGATAGAAAGTATGAAAATTATGAGATATACGGAAAATATTAACTAAGGATGGAATATATTGTAGCTATTTAAAATGTGTTTGCTCAAGTAAGGAGAAATATTATAAAAGCCAGGACGAGTATATAGGGAATTGAGGAATGAGATTGTTATCAGTTTTTCTACATATTGTCGGATTACAATCCTTTACTATATATATATATATATATATATATATATATATATATAGTGTGTGTGTGTGTGATTTGTAAGTGAATAGTTTGTAAACAATTTTATTTCTAAATGAGTTAGAACTCATTTGTTTGCACACAAATGGTTTTAAATATAGCAATTCAACACATAATTCTATTTAGTATTAATCATTTGTTTGCACATAGGGATATCTAAAAGCTATTTAACTAGCACTAATAATACTATTTGAGATTACTCATTTGTTTGCATAGAGTTTAAATAGTCTTAAGTATTACCATTTCAGCCCATGGTGCAATGGTTATCGTCGTAGGAAATGGACACAGCGACACGAGTTCAAATCCTGGAGAAGATTGATTGCATTTCACATATCACTAATACCCTTGGGAAAGGTATGAATCCAATTATTCTCCCTCCAGTTATGGGTAAATAGTAGGGCAGACTAGGTTCTTCAGCCTTGGTGAGGCAACTAGTCTAGTCGAGAAGGAAAACTGAATTCAAACCTGTTAAACTCTGTTTAAAAATTGACCTTGTGTCATGTCCTGCCCAAGCAGAGGGGTTGGTAAATATGATTACCATTTCAGCCCAATTGACCTTCAGTCACTCCTTTCTGACACCTTTAAGATAAAATCGGGTTGGATACTTGTTTGCCACAAGAGAAATTCAAAGAATATAGTTGGGACAATCATATAGGTGCTAGTGTTTAGCATGACCAGTCCATTGATCCAATTGGGCCTCTACAACTACCCATCTAGCTCAGTAAGGGCCACAGTTGTGTTGTAGGTCATGTGACCACTAGGGTTGCTGGGTCATGGACTGTTTAATCATGAGGATCCTGTCCTAAAGTAATATGAGTGGCCAATCATGGCCGAGATGTTGCTTCAATGGGGAGCAGAGGTTCTTACCCTGCCTGCAGAGGTGCAATCAGCATATTCTACAGCCCTAGCTGACAGGGTACAATATATAGTTTCGAGTATTCTTATTCAATACTAATAATTTCAAAACACATATAGTTTCTAGTAACTAATAATTATTTGTAAACAATTTTGACTTCAATTAACAGTTCTTAATACTAATAATTGTGCACAATTATATGGTTTCAAGTATTCTTATCTAATACAAATAGTTTGTATCGATTCAGTCTTTAGTGCTTGGCTTCTTATAATATTTGCTTGCCTAGTCGGCTGGAGCTGTAGAATACACCGAATGCACTTCTGCAGAGGGGTAAGACCTCCCCGCAATGAGCGTCCTGTTATGACACTAAACAATCTGATGGTGAGGTTCCAGAGATGGTGGGGCTTTGTGGGATGCAGAGAATCTCTTCATTGCCATTGCTCCCAGGTCCACTCTGGCCTGGCGTGGTAGCATCTGATAAGGGTCCTATCTATGGGTTAAATAGAACTAACAGCATGCTTATGCTAAACTGAATTGTTTGACTAAACTGAACAGCTTGAAATAGAAGTGTTTTTGACAATTAAACTGTACTTACATTTAAACTGCATGCTTATTCTAAACTAAATTATTTGAAATGAACTGTTTTTTGACATTGAAACTGTACTTACACTAAACTGATTTGTTTAAGATAAAATTGTTTTGACATTTAACTGTGTAAACTAAATCTGTACTTATACTAAGCTGAATTAGAACTGCTTGACTAAACTGAATAGCTTGGAAGAGAAATGTTTTTCACAATTAAACTGTACTTACATTTAAACTGCGTACTTATATTAAACTGAATTGTTTGAAATAGAACTGACTATTTACATAAAAATGGATTTGGCATTAAATAACCTACAAAGGTTGATATGCCATAAAACACAAACAACCAACCAACCTTATAATATTTGTATACTTTTCTGTATTCTAGTCATGAAGTGACCTGTGGAACATTTTAAGACACCTCAAGTGAAGATCAAGGCTTGAAGTTAATGGTGTTCTTTTGTCTGGGAGATACTCAACCATTTATCACAAATATCCCCCAGTCAATTAAAAAAACATATATATATTTCATATCATCATCATGTCGTACCACCAGCATGGATATCCCTGACCCTCTCTCGCCACTCTTCCCTATGGTTCATCACTTCTGGCATGTCCTTAAGGCTACATCCCGTATCCTCACAGAGCCGTTGTATGTAGTTTTGAGCTGGTCTCCCTGCTTTTGCTCGGCCATGTGAGGGGGTCCATAGGAGAACATCACTTATGAGCTCGTCCCCGCTTCTCCAACAGTGTCCTGCATGTCTGGTTTGTAAATAAGTAAAATTGATAATTAATTTAAGGACGAAAAATTTTTGCAGATTTTTTACACGATTTTGGGAGATCTTTTTTTATTTTTATTTTTTTTTTTTACTTTGTTCGAATCTGTGAGAGATTTTTTTTTTTTTAAATTTTTACACAAGAGATTAAGGAACAAAGACCATATATTTTTTTTTTTTTTGCATTTTGGTTTAAAACGATTTCTATTTTGGTTTTGATTGTCGTTGAGCTTTGACATGAACAAATAAAAAAGCATAAATAATCAGGGTTTTTTTTGTTTCTTATGCTTTCTACTTGTTGTATTGTTAATTAAAAATATTGTTTTTGACTTTCTTAAATGACTTGAAAATTTGCCTTATTTCACAAGAAAAAAAATTTGCTTTTTTTTTTTTTTTTTTTAGATAAAAATCTTCCTTATTTAATTTAAGTTTAATGAAGTTTAATTGTTCCTTAGAAGAAAAATACAGAAATCATAATTTCAAGACATCATCATGTCATGCCGCTAGCACGGATATCCCTGACCCTCTCTCGCTACTCCTCCCTATCGTTAATCACCTCTGACAGGTCTTCAGGGCTACATCCCACATCCTCACATAGCTGCTGTATGTATGTACGAGCTGGTCGTCCTGCTTTTGCTCGGCCATATGTGGGGGTCCATAGGAGTACATCACTTATGAGCTCATCTCTGCTTCTCCAGCAGTGTCCTGCATGTCTGGTTCATCTAACTTGGATATTTTTTGTGATGGGAGGTAGGTGGCCGTATAATTGGTGCTTTGTGGGGTGTTGCTGCCAGGACTTGTTCAATATTGCTTGCAACATTCTTGTGTAATTGTGGTCTAGCTTCTTTTCCAGCCATTCTCCAGCGTCCAAGTAGTGCATCCATACAGCAGTATCAATACAACTGCTGCCTGGAAGAAACTGCATTTCATTTTATTGGTCAGGTCTTATTTCCATATGATTGATAGCCTATCAATAGCTGTCCATGCCTTTGTTAGCCGTGTGTCGATGTCTTTTTCAGTTGATGAGACACTGCTTCCTATGTAGGTGAACTTGTCTACCAGTTTCAGAGAGGTTTTTGCAGTGTACCTTCTGCTTCTTTTCTTTGTCAGCTCGAAGCCGTTTTCTCTGATTTTATCAATCGATGTTCTAAGCACATAGTCTAGACAGATGATAAGAGGTATGGGGCTAGTGTGTCCCCTTGTAGTATTCCTGCTACAATGTCAAAGTATTCTGTGTCTCCATCCGGTGAACGTACTTTCACTTAGAACACAAAATCAACAACATCCTTAGGAAAAACCAAAATGGCTTCCGAAGAAATAGATCCACGACCTCACAAATATTGACCATCCGTAAAATCCTTGAAGGCGTACAGGCAAAAAACCTACAGGCGACATTACAATTTGTCGACTTTACCAAGGCCTTCGATTCCATTCACAGAGGGAAGATGGAACAAATCCTACTAGCATACGGCCTACCAAAAGAAACCGTAGGAGTAATAACGATTCTCATTTCAAGACTAAATAGATCAAAATTAATATAATTTATTTCCTAAACATTTTAATAGCATTTTTTTTTATTTTGCTACAATTTTAGATGATGATAAAATAAAAGTAAAAAATAAAAAGACTTGAAAATTTGCCCTTTTTTTCACAAAGGCTAAATTTTTTTTTTTCTTTTTTAAATAAAAACCTTCTTTGTTTAATTGGTGTTTCATTGTTTTCAACTTACTTCAATGATTTTAACATTTGGCTTTATTTCACACATAAAAAAAGTCTTTATCGCCTTTTTAAAATAAAAGATTTCCTTTTTAAATTGACATTTCATTGTTCTTTAAAAAAAAAAAAAAAAAAAAAAAAAAAAAAAAAAAAAGTCAGCTCAGGCTGTAGAATGCACAAACTGCATCCTCTGCAGAGGGGTAAGACTCACTCTCCAGCAAGTGTCCTGGATATGGCATTATACAATCTGATAGTGAGGTTCCAGTGATGCTGGAGCTTTGGGGAATGCAGAGTACCCCTTCATTGCCATTGCTCCCAAATCCACTCTGGCATGGAGTGGTAGAACCTGATAGGGTCCTATATATCAGTCAAATAGAACTGTTTGACATTTAAACTGAGTCTAAACAAATGACTGATGCTAAATTGAAAAAAAAACATAGGAAGTGCCCGTGGTGTAATGGTTATCGTCGTAGGAAATGGACACAACGACACGAGTTCAAATCCTGGACGAGATTGATTGCATTTCACATAGCACTAATACCCTTGGGAAAGGTATGAATCCAATTATCCTCCCTCCAGCTATGGGTAAATAGTAGGATAGACTGGGTTCTTCAGCCTTGGTGAAGCAACTAGTCTTGGAGAAGGAAAACTGAATTCAAACCTGTTAAACTCCGCTTAAAAATTGACCTTGTGTCATATCCTACCCGAGCAGAGGGGTCGGTAAATAAGGATGCTAAATTGAATCGCAAGATATATAACTGTTTGGTCATTTAACTGTGTGTATATATCTAGAAAATGTGTTTACAAATCATATTTAATATATATGTAAAAATGGGATTTGGTATTAAATAACCAACAATAGTTGAGATGCGATCACAATTTTAAGATCAAACAGACCAAAATAAATATTCATTTCCTAAACATTTCAATGGTATTTTTATTAATGCTACAAAAAAAAAAAAAAAAAAAAAAAAAAAAAAAAAAAATTTCAGGACAGTTTAAAATTGTTTTGGAACAGTTCTAGAGCTGCGGAGACAAAAAAAAAAAAAAAAAAAAAAAGTTAGTCTGGAGCTCTGACAGAGATCGATAAAAAGTAAAGTAAAAATTTACTTACGTAATATTAAATGAAGAGCCCATTCCCCTGTGGCCAATATTTATAGGGTATTTTTTGTAATTTAAGGACTTCTGGCTTGAAGAGCTAAAAGAACACTGATGTCCAACAAGGGGTCTTATAATAGAGTATTTCACTACAAAGAAACAAATAATGCTTATCAACAAACTTAAGAGGAGAAAAAAAAAAAAAAAAAACAGGAAATGGATGCATGGTGGTTTGGTTGGTTGTGATATATAGTTTAAAGTATTTCTTTGTAATACAAATTTTCAAAACAATTTCATTTAGGAGTAGTACTAGTATAAGAAGATTGGTTTTGGTTTCTCAGCTTAATGGCATATCAACCTTTGTGGGTTATTTAATGCCAAAGCCATTCTTGTAGAACATCAGTGATGCTATTTAATTCTCAGCTGAGCACGGGAGATAAGAGGGTTCATAAAGTAGATGAGGAGCTCTAAAATTAATTTTAACTTATGAGAAGAGAGCCACTTTTGGTCGGAATTCAGAGTTTTCCTTCTCCTAGACTGGTTGCCATACCAAGGTTAAAAAGGCGTACAGGCAAAAAACCTACAGGCGACATTACAATTTGTCGACTTTACCAAGGCCTTCGATTCCATTCACAGAGGGAAGATGGAACAAATCCTACTAGCATACGGCCTACCAAAAGAAACCGTAGGAGTAATAACGATTCTCATTTCAAGACTAAATAGATCAAAATTAATATAATTTATTTCCTAAACATTTTAATAGTATTTTTTTTATTTTGCTACAATTTTAGATGATGATAAAATAAAAGTAAAAAATAAAAAGACTTGAAAATTTGCCCTTTTTTTCACAAAGGCTAAATTTTTTTTTTGGTCGGAATTCAGAGTTTTCCTTCTCCTAGACTGGTTGCCATACCAAGGTTAAAAAGTTCAATATGACCTATTTGACTGAGCAATAGGGAGAATAGTTGGATTCATACCTTTCCCCAAGCGTATTAGAGCTATTTGAAATGCAAACAGTCTTGTCTAGGTTTTGAACTCTAGTTGCTATGTCCATTTCCTATGATGATTACTGTTAGACAATGAGTACCATTTGACTCATGTGGGATCCTAAGAGGTACAACCACTGAGTGGACCTGGGAGTAATGAAAGTGAAGGGATGACTCTACACACCCCAGAACTCCAAAACTAAAGTCTCAGCATTTGATGTCATACCAAGGAAACCAATTAGAGAATCTGGGTGGAGTGGATGATGTGAGTGACAAATTCAAAGACTGGCACAAGGTTAGATTTGTAGAATACTCTATTAAACCCACTTTACATATTAAAATGCTTAAAAAGATACATATGTAGTTACAGGGAGATGTAAATTAGATGAGAAAAGGAAAAAAAAATTAAATAGGAAATATTTTATTATAGATTACACAAGAGTTCTTTCACCTGGTGATTTGTCAAGTGATATAACTGGAGGATGTTTAAAAACCAAGAATGTGAATGATAAAAAGTAAAAGGGGGTGATAAGAAAAATGTTGGCTCAAAAAACACACAAATAAAACCACCTTAAGTCATGCCAGAAACATCTCCAAGAAGATGTAAGGAGTGCCTTGGATTCTATTTACAAAGAGACAGGTGATAAAACAAAATATAAATTGCCTTGAGGACATTAAGATGTTTTTTTGTTTTCGCATTGTGTAAAACAGCAAAGCACTCATTATAATTAATCGCACAGGTATTTATAGCATTCAAATGTTCACAGATGACGGAATCTAACATTTGTGAATGCCCGGATGTTGTACGATCATGAATTCCTCGCACAGGGAGGACCTGAACGATCCGAGTCCAGTGGGGTCTACGAGATGCGCATTGTGGGGCCAGATTGAACAGTCAGCATAGTAAAAATTGTGTCTCTCTCTCCTCGTGTCAAAAATCTAAAAGTCAAGGAGGTAATAAAAGTTTCGTTCCTGAACTACCGAGAGTTGTCAGTGTTTCGGGAGTCCTATGCATGTGAACGTTTCATGTATCCATATGTTTTATGTATCTGTATATTTTACATATATCATATATTACAATAACATATATGTAATATAACATTAACACAACAGACTGATAATACATGTTGTACGATCATGAATTCCTGGCAGAACATGCTGTCTCACACTTACTTCAAGATGCTGGGAAGTATGCCCTACATATGTTGCATCACAGGTGTTAACACGTGCATGGGGGGGGGTGTCGTTCACAGATGTCAAAATAAAAATCCCAGAGAGTGGATGTGACCAGGGATATGAATGACGTCATGCACCAGAAGCGTGTGCGGAGGATTATGGGAGATTTGAAAAAAAATCAGGGAGTTGAGTTCCTGGCTCAGAAGAAGACGGTTGACTTTCGCTAGCTCGCTGAAGCCAGGCCAGTAGCCTTATGGCAGGTGTCACACGTGGTTTGGGGGGAGATGGAAAAGTCAGTATACAAAAGATGGTATCTCTCTCCTGATGTCGAAAAACCTTTTCACTCAAAGGTAATAAAAAGTTTCATACCTGAACTAAGAAGTTGTAAGTGTTGTTTGTGTTTCGGGATTCCTATGTTCTATATATATATATATATATATATATATATATATATATAAATAAACATTCTATGCACGTTTCCCATATTCATGTATGGGTATGTTACAAAATTACTCTACTGAAAGATAGTGAGCACATCTTTATGAATAGAGCGAAATGCGGTTCTGGTAGTGAAGATAGCTCGAACCTTAACTGCATATAAAAGAGAACAGAAGAAGTAACCTTATCAGCAATTAACTAGCTGGCAGAACCAATCCAAGGAAGCCTAACAAACTGGACATTTAGAAGGGCCAAATAGCCTGTGGTCATTCCTGAACTTGTTCACAGTTAAGTTAATGGTATCATCAATGACTTCCTTGGGATACCCATTACTCAAAAATAGATTTTTTTTTTAATTTGCTCAAATTCACTTTTAATCTTACTCTCTGAACAAATCTTTGAAGCCTTGAATGTAAGACAATTAATCAAATTGACCTTTCCAGACTTCGGAGCAAAAGCATCCCAACTCAGATACAAACTGGTGAACATAGGCTTATATATATATATATATATATAATACTTGTAAACATTTAACTGTGTGCAAACAAATTATTGATATTGAATAGAATTATAAGTATGAGATCGCAATAATTGAAACCATTTAACCATCTTTTGAGTGAGGAATGAAACTGGTTAGCTAGCCTTCCATCTTTTAAGTTTTAATTTTCATCATGAATAAAACCTTTGGTCTTTTTATTGCCATGATTAAATTTAGTACTGTTAAAAAAAAAAAAAAAAAAAAAAAAAAAAAAAAAAGGAGGAAGAAGACGAAGAAGACGAAATATATATATATATATATATAAAAAACACTGGCATTTTTTTTTTAAATAGAGGAATTAAATATCATAAATTGAATTACCATGACCAGAAAATCCAGCAAGCACTGCATGCGACATATGGAACCACTGGACGGCTGTTTAACATTTCGTTTGGTTTCTTTGTTTAATGGCATATCAACCTTTGAAGGTTATTTAATGCCAAAGCCATTCTCCTAGAAGAACAGTAGTGGTACTATTTAACCCATAGCTGGGAGGATAAGGGAGTTCATACCTTTCCCAAGGGTATTTGCCCGAAAGTGAACGTAATGGCGCAACTGGAGTTTGAACTCGCTTACTACGATTCCGCAGTCCATCGCTTTAACCATTACACCACGAGGACTGTTTAACATACATACACAGTTTAGTTCTATTTGACTCATAGAGAGGACCCTATTAGGTGCTACCATTCCTGGTGAGAGTGGACCAGGGAGCAATGGCAATGAAAGGGTACTCCATATTCCACAAAGCTCCAGGGCTAGAGCCTCACCATCAGATGGTTTTGTGTCCTATCTAGGACATTCGTTGGGTGGGTGAGTGGCAGTGGTCTTACCACTTTGCAGAAATCCAGTTTGTATATTCTACAGCCCCAGCCATTTGGGATGAGATATATATATAAGCAAATTTTGAAAAACAAACGAATGTGTTGCAATTGACTGTTTCATGCTTGAGTCACCATTAGACAATGTACATTAGGAAAATAGAAATAGTTACCATGGGTACGGCGACCAGTGTTCAAATCCCAGACAAAGCAGTTTGTATTTCACATAGTGCTAATATCTTTGAGAAGGGTATACATCCAACTATTCGTAATATTGACTTATTAAGTGGATTGACAGGGAAGGAGATTATGTTGAAAAACCAATATGTACAAAATGCATCAAGCTACAAATTTATTGATACATCCATGTATTAATGATGTACCTACATAAAAAAAGTAAGTAAGTAAGTAAGTAAAATTGGCGACCTTAGTCGAGGGTGACCCGAAGGCTCCCTTTTCAATAGCTACTACACCAAGGTTTAGGGGAGGGTTCTACTCCTTACCTGGATTGCTCCACTTTATCCTTGTTGCTTACTTTATAATGCCGAGTGTTAAGCAAAGCGGCATAAAATACCATTTTTTTTTTTAAGTCTTTGGTATGACTCAACCTGGGATTGAACCCCAGTCTCCCAAACCATTAGCAAACACTCTACTCATAAGGCAATTGGCCTGGTCATACCCATAGGCAATGGATATGTAGGTATATCATTACGAAGATGACCATGGTGTAATGGTTACCAGTGTAGGATATGGGCACGGTGCTAAGAGTTCAAATCCTGGATGGGGTTGATTGCATTTCAAATAACACTTGAGAAAAGCATGAATCTGATTTTTCTCCCTGAAGCAATGGATAAATAGTAGGGCAGACTACGTTCTTTAGGTTTGGTAACCAGTCGAGAAGGAAAAGTCAATTCAAACTCGTTAATCAAGACTTAAAAATCTAACTTGTGTCACATCAGGTTCCTGTGGAGAGGTTAGGTAAATAGATATTATAAAAACACATACCTTTAAATTGTCCCTGCATTTTTTGGTCCACACTGCTGATAAAGGTAGTTACATCACCTAAAGAATCTTTTAATGCAGATGGCAAAATGCAAGAATAACCAATATGGTTTTCAGATGAAATGGCTTGGTCAAATTTTGAAGACGTGCTATAAAAATCAAATTTAAATCCCTGCACAGAGGGGGGAAAAAAAAAAAAAAAAAAAAAAAAAAAAAAAAAAAGGAAGAAAAATGTCAACTTAATGAAGAATATATTGACCCAAATTATTGGGATAAAAAAACAAAAAAAACAAAAAACAAAAAAAAACAAGATGAAATGAAAGTAGCAATAATAATAATAATGACTAAGAGTGTCGAGATAAAAAGCAACAATAATAAGATGGAATAAAACTAGCAATAAAATAATAGTAATAATGAACAGTGTATTGATCCAGAGGGTTCGGATAAAAAAGCAACAATAATAAGATGGAATAAAACTAGCAATAAAATAATAATGAAGAATGTATTGATCCAGAGGGTTGAGATAAAAAGCAACAGTAATAAGATGGAATAAAATTAGCAATAAAATAATAAGGAAAAGTGTATTGATCCAGAGGGTTGGGATAAAAAGCAACAATAAGAAGATGGAATAAAACTAGCAATAAAATAATAGTAATAATGGAAAGTGTAAAAAAAATTTTTTTTTGGTTTGGTTTTATGGCATATCAACCATCATAGGTTTTTTAGTGCCAAATCCTGTTTACACATATATATTAAATATGTTTGGTTTGGTTTTATGGCATATCAACCATTGTAGGTTATTTAATGCCAAATCCTCTTTATACATATATATTAAATATATATGATTTGGTTTGGTTTGATTGGATTTTATAGCATATCAACCCTTGTAGGTTTTTAATGCCAAATCCTCTTTATACATATATATTAAATATATATGATTTGGTTTGGTTGGGTTTTATGACATATCAATTATTGTAGGTTATTTCATGCCAAATCCTCTTTATACATCCATATAAAATATACAAGATTTGTTAACATTTTCTGGATACCATTTTTAAATGAGCCTGAACTCTTTTTTGCACACAGTTTAATGGTTTCAAGTATTGCTATCTAATACAAATAATTCTATTTACTATCAATTATTTGTTTTAAGTATTGCTATGTAACAGTAACAATTTAACAGAGGTTTATTTACACACATTTAAATAGATATACATGATATATAAGAGTTTAGTTAGTAATTTCGTTTTTAAGCAAGTTAGAACTAATTTGTTTGCCCACCAATATTACTATCATTTCTACACAAATGGTTTCAATTATTCGTATCTAAAGCTAATTAAACATGAGTCAATTGTTTACACACAGTTAAATCATCAAACAGTTCTATTTCTAACAATTCTAAGTCATTTGTTTGAACTCCCTTTAAATGCCAAATAGTTCTATTTAACCCATACATAGGATCCTATCAGGTACAGCAACTCTGGGCTAGAGTGGACCTGGGAGTAATGGCAAAGAAGGAGTACTCTGCATTACCCAAAGCTCCAGCATTACTGGAGCCTCACCATCAGATGGGTTAATGTCTTCAAAAGGACAATCATTGGGAGGAGTCTTACCCCTCTGCAGAGATTCAGTTGGTGTATTCTACAGCCCCAGCTAACTGGGCTCCGAAGAATAAGAATTTAAAAAAATGTTGTCACATTGTGTATTAATTAAGACTATTAGAAAATATTTTATGAAGGAAAACTGGGACTTTGGCATCAAGAAAGAGGAATAAAGACAAACAGATAAAGAAAGAGAGCGGGGAAAGTAGAGACATAAACAGTTAATGAGAGAGAGGAAAAAAGAGACATAGAAATAAACAAGAGGTGTGTGTGTGTGTGAATAGAGACAGAAATAGATTCAGAGAGAAAGAGTGAGAAAAATGGAGACAGAGAAAGAGAGAGGAATACATACAGAAAGAAAGAATGAGGAAAATGGAAAGAGAGAGAGAGAGAGAGGAATAGATCCAGAAAGAATGAGGAAAATGGAGAGAGAGAGAGAGAGAGAGAGAGAGAGGAATAGATACAGAAAGAGTGAGGAAAATGGAGGGAGAGACAGAGAGAGGAATAGATACAGAAAGAGTGAAGAGAGAGAGAGAGGAGAATAGACACAAAAAGAAAGAGTGAGGAAAATGGAGAGAAAGAGTGAGAGGAAGGGAATAGATACAGAAAGAAAGGATGAGGAAAATGTAGACAGAGAGACAGAGATAGAAAGAGGAGGGGAATAGATACAGAAAGAGTGAGGAAAATAGAGAGAGAGAGGAGAGGAATAGATATAGAAAGAAAGAGTGAGGAAAATGGAGAGAAAGAGAGAGAGGAGGAAAATGGAGAGAGAGAGAGAGAAAGAGGAGGGGAATAGATACAGAAAGAGTGAGGAAAATGGAGAGAAAGAGAGAGAGAGAGGAGAGGAATAGATACAGAAAGAAAGAGTAAGGAAAATGGAGAGAGAGAGAGAGTCCAGAGAGAGAGAGAGGAGGGGAATAGATATAGAAAGAGTGAGGAAAATGGAGAGAAAGAGAGAGAGGAGAGGAATTGATACAGAAAGAAAGAGTTAGGAAAATGGAGAGAGAGAGAGAGGAGGGGAATAGATATAGAAAGAGTGAGGAAAATGGAGAGAAAGAGAGAGAGGAGAGGAATTGATACAGAAAGAAAGAGTTAGGAAAATGGAGAGAGAGAGAGTCCAGAGAGAGAGAGAGAGGGGGGGGAGGGGAATAGATATAGAAAGAGTGAGGAAAATGGAGAGAAAGAGAGAGAGAGGAGAGGAATTGATACAGAAAGAAAGAGTAAGGAAAATGGAGAGAGAGAGAGTCCAGAGAGAGAGAGAGAGAGAGAGAGGAGGGGAATAGATACAGAAAGAGTGAGGAAAATGGAGAGAGAGAGAGGAGAGGAATAGATACAGAAAAAAAGAGTAAGGAAAATGGGGAGAGAGAGAGAGAGAGAGAGAGAGAGAGAGAGAGAGAGAGAAACAAACAAGTAAAGAAAGAATGAAAGAGAGAATAGGAAAACCTACTAAATTTTCAGTGTTGATCACTTGAATCTTAAACATCATAACATCATCCAGGTGATAAGGACAGCCTTCATCTTGCAAGGTCGGTATGTAGTCAGTTTTATTAAGGGTCTGCAAATAGAACAAACAAGCAAGCAGCCATTTTGTTTAATTGATATTTTATGAATTTAGCAGAGTGTAACTTAATGATTTTACAATAGAAATACATGGCTTATGATTTTACTATAGAAATATATATTGAAAATGATCAAGATAGGGGGTTGTCAGTGGTCAGGAATTAAGGTAAGCATTACTGATAGAATAAGGCTATTTAATGTAAATTGTAAATGCCTTGCTATAGAAATGTATTGAAAAATCATGTAGAAAGGAATTGTCAGGGGTCAGGAATTAAGGTAAGCATTACTGATAGAATAAGGCTATTTAATGTAAATTGTAAATGCCTTGCTATAGAAATGTATTGAAAAATCATGTAGAAAGGAATTGTCAGGGGTCAGGAATTAAGGTAAGCGTTACTGATAGAATAAGGCTATTTAATGTAAATTGTAAATGCCTTGCTATAGAAATGTATTGAAAAATCATGTAGAAAGGAATTGTCAGGGGTCAGGAATTAAGGTAAGCATTACTGATAGAATAAGGCTATTTAATGTAAGTTGTAAATGCCTTGCTATAGAAATGTATTGAAAAATCCTGTAGAAAGGAATTGTCAGGGGTCAGGAATTAAGGTAAGCATTACTGATAGAATAAGGCTATTTAATGTAAATTGTAAATGCCTTGCTATAGAAATGTATTGAAAAATCATGTAGAAAGGAATTGTCAGGGGTCAGGAATTAAGGTAAGCGTTACTGATAGAATAAGGCTATTTAATGTAAATTGTAAATGCCTTGCTATAGAAATGTATTGAAAAATCCTGTAGAAAGGAATTGTCAGGGGTCAGGAATTAAGGTAAGCATTACTGATAGAATAAGGCTATTTAATGTAAGTTGTAAATGCCTTGCTATAGAAATGTATTGAAAAATCATGTAGAAAGGAATTGTCAGGGGTCAGGAATTAAGGTAAGCATTACTGATAGAATAAGGCTATTTAATGTAAGTTGTAAATGCCTTGCTATAGAAATGTATTGAAAAATCCTGTAGAAAGGAATTGTCAGGGGTCAGGAATTAAGGTAAGCATTACTGATAGAATAAGGCTATTTAATGTAAATTGTAAATGCCTTGCTATAGAAATGTATTGAAAAATCATGTAGAAAGGAATTGTCAGGGGTCAGGAATTAAGGTAAGCATTACTGATAGAATAAGGCTATTTAATGTAAATTGTAAATGCCTTGCTATAGAAATGTATTGAAAAATCCTGTAGAAAGGAATTGTCAGGGGTCAGGAATTAAGGTAAGCGTTACTGATAGAATAAGGCTATTTAATGTAAATTGTAAATGCCTTGCTATAGAAATGTATTGAAAAATCATGTAGAAAGGAATTGTCAGGGGTCAGGAATTAAGGTAAGCGTTACTGATAGAATAAGGCTATTTAATGTAAATTGTAAATGCCTTGCTATAGAAATGTATTGAAAAATCCTGTAGAAAGGAATTGTCAGTGGTCAGGAATTAAGGTAAGCATTACTGATAGAATAAGGCTATTTAATGTAAGTTGTAAATGCCTTGCTATAGAAATGTATTGAAAAATCCTGTAGAAAGGAATTGTCAGTGGTCAGGAATTAAGGTAAGCATTACTGATAGAATAAGGCTATTTAATGTAAGTTGTAAATGCCTTGCTATAGAAATGTATTGAAAAATCCTGTAGAAAGGAATTGTCAGGGGTCAGGAATTAAGGTAAGCATTACTGATAGAATAAGGCTATTTAATGTAAATTGTAAATGCCTTGCTATAGAAATGTATTGAAAAATCCTGTAGAAAGGAATTGTCAGGGGTCAGGAATTAAGGTAAGCATTACTGATAGAATAAGGCTATTTAATGTAAATTGTAAATGCCTTGCTATAGAAATGTATTGAAAAATCCTGTAGAAAGGAATTGTCAGGGGTCAGGAATTAAGGTAAGCGTTACTGATAGAATAAGGCTATTTAATGTAAATTGTAAATGCCTTGCTATAGAAATGTATTGAAAAATCATGTAGAAAGGAATTGTCAGGGGTCAGGAATTAAGGTAAGCGTTACTGATAGAATAAGGCTATTTAATGTAAATTGTAAATGCCTTGCTATAGAAATGTATTGAAAAATCCTGTAGAAAGGAATTGTCAGGGGTCAGGAATTAAGGTAAGCATTACTGATAGAATAAGGCTATTTAATGTAAATTGTAAATGCCTTGCTATAGAAATGTATTGAAAAATCCTGTAGAAAGGAATTGTCAGGGGTCAGGAATTAAGGTAAGCGTTACTGATAGAATAAGGCTATTTAATGTAAATTGTAAATGCCTTGCTATAGAAATGTATTGAAAAATCCTGTAGAAAGGAATTGTCAGTGGTCAGGAATTAAGGTAAGCATTACTGATAGAATAAGGCTATTTAATGTAAATTGTAAATGCCTTGCTATAGAAATGTATTGAAAAATCCTGTAGAAAGGAATTGTCAGTGGTCAGGAATTAAGGTAAGCATTACTGATAGAATAAGGCTATTTAATGTAAATTGTAAATGCCTTGCTATAGAAATGTATTGAAAAATCCTGTAGAAAGGAATTGTCAGGGGTCAGGAATTAAGGTAAGCATTACTGATAGAATAAGGCTATTTAATGTAAATTGTAAATGCCTTGCTATAGAAATGTATTGAAAAATCCTGTAGAAAGGAATTGTCAGGGGTCAGGAATTAAGGTAAGCATTACTGATAGAATAAGGCTATTTAATGTAAATTGTAAATGCCTTGCTATAGAAATGTATTGAAAAATCCTGTAGAAAGGAATTGTCAGGGGTCAGGAATTAAGGTAAGCATTACTGATAGAATAAGGCTATTTAATGTAAATTGTAAATGCCTTGCTATAGAAATGTATTGAAAAATCCTGTAGAAAGGAATTGTCAGGGGTCAGGAATTAAGGTAAGCGTTACTGATAGAATAAGGCTATTTAATGTAAATTGTAAATGCCTTGCTATAGAAATGTATTGAAAAATCATGTAGAAAGGAATTGTCAGGGGTCAGGAATTAAGGTAAGCGTTACTGATAGAATAAGGCTATTTAATGTAAATTGTAAATGCCTTGCTATAGAAATGTATTGAAAAATCCTGTAGAAAGGAATTGTCAGGGGTCAGGAATTAAGGTAAGCATTACTGATAGAATAAGGCTATTTAATGTAAATTGTAAATGCCTTGCTATAGAAATGTATTGAAAAATCCTGTAGAAAGGAATTGTCAGGGGTCAGGAATTAAGGTAAGCGTTACTGATAGAATAAGGCTATTTAATGTAAATTGTAAATGCCTTGCTATAGAAATGTATTGAAAAATCCTGTAGAAAGGAATTGTCAGTGGTCAGGAATTAAGGTAAGCATTACTGATAGAATAAGGCTATTTAATGTAAATTGTAAATGCCTTGCTATAGAAATGTATTGAAAAATCCTGTAGAAAGGAATTGTCAGTGGTCAGGAATTAAGGTAAGCATTACTGATAGAATAAGGCTATTTAATGTAAATTGTAAATGCCTTGCTATAGAAATGTATTGAAAAATCCTGTAGAAAGGAATTGTCAGGGGTCAGGAATTAAGGTAAGCATTACTGATAGAATAAGGCTATTTAATGTAAATTGTAAATGCCTTGCTATAGAAATGTATTGAAAAATCCTGTAGAAAGGAATTGTCAGGGGTCAGGAATTAAGGTAAGCATTACTGATAGAATAAGGCTATTTAATGTAAATTGTAAATGCCTTGCTATAGAAATGTATTGAAAAATCCTGTAGAAAGGAATTGTCAGGGGTCAGGAATTAAGGTAAGCATTACTGATAGAATAAGGCTATTTAATGTAAATTGTAAATGCCTTGCTATAGAAATGTATTGAAAAATCCTGTAGAAAGGAATTGTCAGGGGTCAGGAATTAAGGTAAGCATTACTGATAGAATAAGGCTATTTAATGTAAATTGTAAATGCCTTGCTATAGAAATGTATTGAAAAATCATGTAGAAAGGAATTGTCAGGGGTCAGGAATTAAGGTAAGCATTACTGATAGAATAAGGCTATTTAATGTAAATTGTAAATGCCTTGCTATAGAAATGTATTGAAAAATCCTGTAGAAAGGAATTGTCAGGGGTCAGGAATTAAGGTAAGCGTTACTGATAGAATAAGGCTATTTAATGTAAATTGTAAATGCCTTGCTATAGAAATGTATTGAAAAATCATGTAGAAAGGAATTGTCAGGGGTCAGGAATTAAGGTAAGCATTACTGATAGAATAAGGCTATTTAATGTAAGTTGTAAATGCCTTGCTATAGAAATGTATTGAAAAATCATGTAGAAAGGAATTGTCAGGGGTCAGGAATTAAGGTAAGCATTACTGATAGAATAAGGCTATTTAATGTAAATTGTAAATGCCTTGCTATAGAAATGTATTGAAAAATCCTGTAGAAAGGAATTGTCAGGGGTCAGGAATTAAGGTAAGCATTACTGATAGAATAAGGCTATTTAATGTAAATTGTAAATGCCTTGCTATAGAAATGTATTGAAAAATCCTGTAGAAAGGAATTGTCAGGGGTCAGGAATTAAGGTAAGCATTACTGATAGAATAAGGCTATTTAATGTAAATTGTAAATGCCTTGCTATAGAAATGTATTGAAAAATCCTGTAGAAAGGAATTGTCAGGGGTCAGGAATTAAGGTAAGCATTACTGATAGAATAAGGCTATTTAATGTAAATTGTAAATGCCTTGCTATAGAAATGTATTGAAAAATCCTGTAGAAAGGAATTGTCAGGGGTCAGGAATTAAGGTAAGCATTACTGATAGAATAAGGCTATTTAATGTAAATTGTAAATGCCTTGCTATAGAAATGTATTGAAAAATCCTGTAGAAAGGAATTGTCAGGGGTCAGGAATTAATACAAGTGTTATATATTGAATAGCTAAAAGCTCCCATACAAACTGTGCTTCGTGTCTGTCTGTGACAATTTACGTCAACAAATTCCATCATTTTAAAAACATTTTCGTAATAGCTGATGTTGTGTAGGTGAAACAAGTCATCATACAAATAAATTATTTCAACCTTCTTTTCATTTTTCAGTTGTGTTTCTCTACGACATTATCTTATATCCTTATTCAAATTATCTCTACCCCCCCACACACACAATTTCTTTTTTTTTTTTTTTTCTTAGTTTTTGTTGGTTGTTTTGTTTTACAGCATATCAACACTTTTCAGGTCATTTAACACCGAATTAAATTTCAAACAATTCAATTTAGTATAAGTATAGTTTTTGTTTACAAACAGTTAAACGTCAAAACAATTCTACTTCAAACGGCACAGTTTAGTTCTATTTGACCCATAGATAGGACCCTATCAGGTGCTACCACTCCAGGTCAAATCTTTGGATCAAATTAATTAGATCTTAGATCTCTTTTTTTTTTTTTTGGTTAATGTGAAAAGAGATACTCCTACAAGGTATGAGTTGAGGACCCTTAACTAAGCAACTATATTGTGGTTTGATTAGCTGGCCAATTAAAATTCGACACTTGGAAGGGATACTCTTCCCACAGAGATCAGCGCATTTGATTAGCTGACCAGTCAAAAAAGTAGTGAAAGAATACGAAATGATCTGTGCTTGGTTTGCCAATCGGGAAAGTTTGTTCCCAGAGAAATCCTTCATAAAAGTAGATCTTTTTAGGGTTAGATGAGAGAAAATATCTGATGTCCATACCAAAGACAGGGGAATAAGAAAAATCTCTCCAAGAACAACAGCCTCTCTACCAAAAGCCTCACTCTCCAAAAAGTTGAGGAACATAGAAAGACTGCACCAGCCAGATACTTCATTTGTCTGTCTCAAACACAAGAAAAAGTAAGATTATATATTGTTGGGGTATCCCCTATAGACGGACTCGTCCTAATGTGACATATACCAACTAAGCTCTCTTCTGTGCAGTCTCAGTCAGCCGTTACCAAGAGTGGTAATATTCTTGATTGTTAAGCCAAGGAGAGGTTTCTCCCAGCTATCGTTTATATATGTACTATTTTCCTTCAATATATTTCTTATCACTTATTTCAGAGTCGTGTTATTTGAACCTCCCCTTGACCATAACACACACACACACACACACATATATATATCTATCCAGGCACTCTCAAGCAATCGATTCGGCTATCAGCAAGCATTTGCTCACTATAAATAGCTGCAGAACCAGTTATGAAGATGATTGTTTCTCTGTCCTGTATAGAACTAGAGATAAATCCCAACTCAAATTTCTTGAGGTGATTTATGAATCGCCCCTCTCTATGAAGGCAGTTAAACAATCATGCTTTAAATATTTTTGAGGAACTGCTAGATACTGGGGTGACTTAGGGTTTTTTTTTTTTTTGTTTTTTTTTTTACACCCTGTATCTGGCAATCCAAATTATATAATTTATACCACCGTTTTTACCTAATTTCCAGTGTATAAAACTTGAAAAGCGCCGGACGAAAGGGCCCTCGTTTATTTTCTTATTTTATTTGAGTTCCCCTTATTTCATTACCAATGATATCTTTGCTAATCAGTTTATATAAATTTTCCTGTACCAGAAATTTAATATATATATTTTTTTTGTTATACCATTGTATTTCAATAAATAGTTGTTAATAGAGAGTTTTTCTTGTCTTTGAGTTGCCAACACCCAAGCAACTTGTTCCAACAAACCATCCCAATCATCAGAAAAAGTTTCAGATAGATTGAAAGATTCACAGGTGGGGATGATACAAACACAACATGGGCACAGAGAGAGAGTTGATAACCCAACTAGCTGGAAATGTGTGTGGTAGTCACAGAACTAAGACTACAATTGTGATGAGCATAGGACCACCACAAGATGTCAATCTATGATGACTCATTGTGTAAAATAATTATGTTTTCTTAAATTGGTTTAAAGCAGCTGTTAATGTTTAAATAAATAATTTGATCTATTGTGATAGTCTTACAGCAACATGGCTTCTGGCTGATTGTTTAGTCAATTTTATTTTTAGAAGAGAAATAAAATGAATACTTACATAAGTTAATAGTTTAGACCATGACTGAATTGCCCGCAGTGGTTTTTCATGTCCCTGGAATTAGAGAAAAAAAAACAAACTTTAGTTTGAAAATAAACAAACCAAAATTAAATATTCTGTGGAATGTACAAAACGTGAAAATAACTAAGTAGCGCATGGGTCATAAGTTCTAAAAAGAAACCTTTTTACCGTCACATCTCCGAGAACATTATTACAAAAGCAAACAAAGAACTATGAAGATCTGACTGTAATATAACCATGATACGAAAAAACGGTCACATGCATAAAATGTTTATACGCATAAGAATCCGAAAACACGAAACACTGACGACTCTTGATTCAGGTACGAAACTTTTATTACCTTCTTTAAATTTAGGTTTTTCAACACCGAGGAGAGAGAGAGAGACACAATTTTCCTACGCTGACTGTTCCATCTGACCCGACAACACGCGGCGCACCCCCTAGACCATAACTGGACTGGCCTCACCCAAGTCCAAAAATCAACTCTCTTCATCTAAGTCCAAAACTCAACTCCCTGCTTTTATTCAAAATCACTAAGAATCCCAGCCCATCGCTTCCGGGCATGACGGCATTCACATCCCCAGTCCCATTTCCTACCTGGGGTTTTTATTGTGACATCTGTGATTGTCACATCCTCCCCCACGCGTGCAAACACCTGCGTTAATGTCTGCACCTACCCATGCACTAAGCCAAAAGGTTTTAAGCCTAACTAAACCGAAAGATAAGATATATAAAAAAATCCTTCTGCAATTAAATAACATAAGTAATTGGCACATCAACCATTGTAGGTTATTTAATACCAAATCCATTTTTATACATATAAAACAGTTCTATTTCAAACAATTCAGTTTAGCATACATACAGAGTTTTTTCTATTTGACTCTTAGATAGGACCCTATCAGGTGTTACCATTCTAGGGCACTCATTAGGAGGAGGTCTTACCCCTCTGCAGAGATGCAGTCAGTATATTCTGCTGCCCCAGCCAACTGGACCAACTCTGGGTAAGAGTGGACCTGGGAGTAATGACAAAGGGATACTCCCCACTCTCCTGATCTCTAGTTGAGTGTCATTCTCAGGATACCCTTATTTAGGGTAGGTCTTACCCCACTGCAAGTGATACAGTCAGCATATTTTAAGCCCCACTCAGAGTGAAGATGGCATTCAGGGAACATCACCCAACTGTAACTGAGTAAATAAATTGCACAAATGAAATCCATAAATGAATATTTGTGAAGTACAAATCCTAGACAAGGCCGTTTGCATTTCACTTTGCACTAATGCCCTATAGAAATACATGAACCCATCGCTTCTCTGGTCACCTAGGAATAAACAGTAGGATAGGCTGGGCTCTTTTGCCTTGGGATGGCAATCAGTCAAACACAAGAAAAACAAATGTACACTGCATAAAAATTGACCTTGTTTTACATCCTGTCCTTGATTGTTTTACAGCACGTCAACTCCTGCTGGGTTATTTTAAGCTGGTATCAGTTTAACAATTATGGTCTCTAGATGAAGTACAGTACAAAAATATGTCTTCACAATCATTTTAAAAAGTGAAACATTTTATACTTAGCTGAAATATCAATGTTTTAAGAGCCAATATAGTGATCAAGTTCACAATGATTTTATATTAGTGAATACTTCCTACTTTGTCACACTGAATGCCTTGTACTATGTCTATGAAATATATTGGTTGTTTTAATGGCATGTCAACCCTTTTGGGATGACAAAATCAGTTTAACAATTACCCTCTCCAATTATATTTATCTTCAGAATTATTTCATACTTAGTTGCAATATCAATGTTTTAAGAGCCAATACACCAAAGTTCACAATCATTTTAAACAGCTAAACACTTTATACTTAGTTGCAATATCAATGTTTTAAGAGCCAATATATCAATAAAGTTCAATCATTTTAAACAGCTAAACACTTTATCCTTAGTTGCAATATCAATCTTTTAAGAGCCAATGTATTAAGTTCACAATCATTTTAAATAGGTAAACACTTCATACTTAATTTCAATACCAATGTATTAATGTATCTTCAGTCATTTTAAACATGATCATGAACCGATCTATTCTACCCATAGAGAGGACCTTAACAGGTACTACCACTCCAAGTCAGAGTGGACCTAGGAGTAATGGCAACAAGAAATTAACACTACACTACCCATAGCTCTAGATCTGGAACACAACAAGATGTATTTTAGTGTCATACTAGGGATAGCAACCTGCCTGAAGCAGATGTAGATAGATATATATCCAACAGATCTCGAATATGTGCAACCAAATCAAGAACACTTGTCCTATTGAAAGAACACCCAACTGTTTTATACTATTCTGCACTTACCATTTCAAAAGGGGTACACTTGATGACGGTTATCTGCAAGTCTTCATTCCAAAAGGTGATGCACCCGGGTACAAGACGGAGTTTCACTTCAGTCTGTGTTGTTAGCCAACCTTTACTGAGACAATCCTTTTTGTCGTCTAGAAAGTAAAAATTAAAAATGAAGAAATTCAGCAATGTCCTATAACAAAATCATTTCCAGGTTTGATAAATTTACTATACTGCAGTGTGTGTGTGTGTATCTCATCATCATCTTGTCGTGCCACCAGCATGGACATCCCTGAGCTTCTATCGCCACCCCTCCCTATCGTTTATCGCTTCTGGCAGGTCCTCAGAGCTACTTCCCATATCTTCCCTGAGCTGCTGTATGTAGGTTCGAGCTGGTTGCCCTGCTTTTGCTCGGCCATGTGAGGGGGCCCATAGGAGAATATATATATACACACACACACACACACACACACACACACACACACACACACACACACACACACACACACACACACACACACACACACGAGAGAGACAAGTTTGGTTTCAGAGAGGGATTGGTTAGGTTAGGTTTTATGGCATATCAAACATTGGTTATTTAATGCCAAATCCTGTTTTTACATATCTATTAGATATATGATTTGTAAACATTTCATAGATATACACAGTTAAAATGATCAAACAGTTCTATTTCTAACACTTCAGTTTAGCATAAGTCATTTGTTTGCATACAGTTTAAATCTCAATCTGTTCTATTTGACCCACAGATAGAACCCGATAAAGTGCTACCACTCCAGGCTAGAGTGGACCTGGGAGCAATCGTAATGAATGAGTACTCTGCATTCCCCAAAGCTCCAGCATTACTGGATCGTCACCATCAAATGCAACCTAGTGTCATATCCAGGATACTCGTTGGAGGGAGTGGGGTCTCACCCCTTTGCAGAGATGCAGTTGGTGTATTCTACCCCCCACCCACAGCCAAGTGGGCAAGAAAGATTTGTTTTGTGTTTAATGGCATATCAACCTTCATGGGTTATTCAATGTCAAAGCCATCTATGAAGGAGGATAGTAGTATTGGTATTTAACCTACAACTGAAGGGAAAAGGGGGTTCAGGCCTTTCCTGAGGGTATTAAACTAGAAGTAAATGTAATAGTGTGACTTGAGTTCAAACTCGCTCACTGCAACTCCAGCGGACTGGTCTGCCAGCACTTGGGCTCTTCTTGATTGCTCTGTGATTAGTACTTTAAAAATTCAGTTATGGGTCTTACTTGTGCAATATTTCCTGAATGCAATCTTCATTCTCCGAGTAGCAGTTTTTAAAGGATTGTATATTCTGATACATTTACCACACACACACACACATTAAACTGAAAATCTGCTAAATTATCAAAAAACAAATTCTGCAAATAAATAAAATAGAATAAATTCATTGGTTATGAGTGGGGAGAGAAAAGAAAAGAGAAAAAAAAAAAGTTTGATACTCAACTTACCAATACAACCAAATGTATCGGAGAGTAAGACATCAGTGAGTAAGTCACCTGAAAAAAAATTTTTTAAATTTACAAATAAAATAAGTCTTGCATTTCAGTAATCAATATCTGGTGTAAAGAAATCAATGTTTTCTAAGATATACTATGTTCATTCAATAAATAAGGAGTCTTTGGAAAAAAAAAAGAAAAAAAAAAAGTCTTGCATTTCAGAAATCAATGTTTTCAAAACAATACAATGTTCATTCATTCAATAAATAAGGAGACTTTTCGGAAAAAAAAAAAAAAAAAATTTTTTTTTTTTTTTTTTTTACATAATTATTTTCCCCTAAATATAAACTCAGTATCATTTAGAATTGGTTTATAGCAAGAATTATTTTCATCTTGAAAAAGTATCTCTTTTGAGCCTCGTCAAAATGGATGCAAATCAAACACAGTGCTCTAAGCTTGAACAGAGATTCGTTATCAAATTTCTAGTGGCTGAGAAGTACAAACCATGTGAAATTTACAAAAGAATGTGTGATGTGAATGGAGAAGTATGTTTTAGTCACTGTGAGCCAGAGTTGAAAAGACTAGTCCATAGAGTAGAAACAGACTCTCCAGTAAAGAAAAAGTTTCAGGCACAGTAGTCAATAAAGAAAGTCATGCTGACAATCTTCTGGGACTTGAAAGGACTCATTACTATTGACTTCCTTAAAAAAGATACAATAATGTTTCCTATTGACAATTCCAAAGGCAATATTTCACCTTATTTCTTGAATGATACTATTTCACCATCTCGAAATGTTTGGTTTTATGGCATATCAAGCACTGTAGGTTATTTAATGCCAAATCCATTTTTATACATAAACAGTTTTATTTCAAACAATTCAGTTTCGTATAAGTATAGTTCTTTTTTTAAACTGCTAAATGTCAAAACAGTTCTATTTCAAGCAATTCACTTTAGCATAAGTAAATAGTTTAGTTCTGTTTGATGTACAGATAGGAAGTGCCAGTGGTGTAATGGTTATCGTCGTAGGAAATGGACATGGCGACACGAGTTCAAATCCTGGACGAGACTGATTGCATTTCACATAGCACTAATACCCTTGGGAACAGTATGAATCCAATTATTCTCTCTCTCCAGCTATGGGTAAATAGTAGGGCAGACTGATTTCTTCA
Source organism: Sepioteuthis lessoniana (assembly GCA_963585895.1). Taxonomy (NCBI): domain Eukaryota; kingdom Metazoa; phylum Mollusca; class Cephalopoda; order Myopsida; family Loliginidae; genus Sepioteuthis; species Sepioteuthis lessoniana. The sequence goes on from OY757947.1 coordinate 11,771,706, forward strand.
GCCTTGGTGAGGCAACTAGTCTAGGAGAAGGAAAACTGAATTCAAACCTGTTAAACTCCGCTTAAAAACTCGACCTTGTGTCATATCCTGCCAGAGCGGAGGGGTTGGTAAACTTAGTAATAGCTCAACTGGAGTTCAAACTTGCTTACTACGATTCTGCAGGTCAGCACTAACCATTACACCACGAGGACACCCCCTAGGAGTATATAAAAAAAACTACATGATGCCTGTGGTGTAATCGTATTGCTGTATTGATTTTATTGTACAGTGTACAAAGTGCTGTGATCTCATGAAGAGACAAATTACATTTTTCGGTCTTATAAATCTAATTCACATAGCAGTAATACCCTTGGGAACAGTATGAATCCAATTATTCTCCCTCCAGCTATGGGTAAATAGTAGGGCAGACTGGGTTCTTCAGCCGTGGTGAGGCAATTAGTCTAGGAGAAGGAAAACTGAATCCAAACCTGTTAAACTCCGCTTAAAAAATTGACCTTGTGTCATATCCTACCCGAGCGGAGGGGTTGGGTAAATATGGATGTATAGATAGGATCCTATCAGGTATTACCACTCCAGGCTAAAATAAACCTGGGAGCGGTGGCAATAAAGGAGTACTCCACATTCCCCAATGCTCCAGTATTGTTTAGTGTCATATCCAGGACACTCGTTGGGGGGGGTCTTACCCCTCGGCAGAGAAGGAGTTGGTGTATTCTACAGCCCCAGCCGACTGGGAAAAACTATAAACTTACAGATGAATTTATGTACTGGATATCGATGGTCAGTAACTTATTTTTATTGAAACACGAGGTATTCAAATTCCTAAATGGGGAGGGGGAATTAACAACAAAGGAAAAACAAACAAAATTTTAACTCACCTGGTTGAATCCAAACCCTTGGCTCATAATTTGCCTCCCACCGTGAGATAATCACATCTCTCGTATCCAATGATGAATCAAGAAGAAAGCAGGTAAAATAACGATACTTCATAGATGGTTTTCTCGGAACAATGACCTCGGCTCTCCAAATATTAAACCTTGAGGAAAAAAAAAAAAAAAATCTTATATTCTTTCGTAAGTATTTCTCTAACTCTGGGGGCGTATTCTAAATAAAAATAATATATTACAAACTGTTATTTGGAAAAATTAAAATTTTTTTATATATATAAGAAAACTAAAAACATCCATACAGCTTGAAAAATAATCAACCAGCATGGCAATGTCTAGCCAAAAGAAAAAAGAAAAAAAAAAAAAAAAAAAAAAAAAACACCACAGAGTTACCTCAGCTAGTATGTAATAGTGCTCATTACACTAAATGGAGTAAAACTAGAATACCTAAAAGAGCCATAAACAATCTACCCAGGTTTCACCTAACAGGTGATCTACCCGGGGAGGTAGTTTCTGGCTCATTGTGATATATATATATATATATATATATATATATATATATATATATGGACATGTAGGCAAATAAGTATGAGTTAATCTGTAGCAAATGATTTTGTGAGCTAAATAAATGGGAGTTTTTCCTTTTTTTTTTGGCTTCGAATAAGGGTATTAGGTAAGAGTTAAAGACTGACTGAATAGTTTGGGTAGGGGCTTATTTCATGTTAGTTTGGAAATATTAAAATAGGATAGATTTGGGGAGGGATTTGTGTAAGTCTTGTTAAGTGTAACTCATGGAAATGAACGAGTATTGAAAATACCATCTTACCTTGATACCGAATCCGGAAGTAGTCAGCCAAAACCGGATGAGGTAAAGATGGTATTATATATATATATATATATATATATATATATATATATATATATATATATATATATAGTAGAGGAGCATGGAATGCCCTGTTTTTCATTGGCTGTTGCTGAAGGACAGATGTATATAAGAACAGCCGAAGTCCGGCCTTATTAGAGTTTTTTTTGCTTTGGTAGAGGTACATTTTGGACACCATTCTACTTGAGCCACTCTATTGTCAAACGCCAGATTGCTTGTTTATTTCTCGTTATTTGTAAAAAGTA
>OY757947.1:11778720-11781220 GCA_963585895.1 Sepioteuthis lessoniana
TCTATCTGACCCATAGATGGGAGCCTATAAAGTTGCTACCACTCCAGGCCAGAGTGGACCTGGGAATGATGGTAATAAAGGGGTACTTGACATTCCCCAAAGCTCCAGCATTACTGAAGCTTCAACAGATTGTTTAGAGTCATATCAGGACACTTGTTGGGGGGAGTATAACCCCTCTGCAGAGATGCAGTTGGTGGCCTTCCCAGCTGACTGTGCAAATTCTTCAGGCTTAGTAGATTGACTGGTACATAAGTTTGATAATCAAAGAATTCAAGTGTAGAATATTTTTAGGTATTTCGGTTGTTAAAACTGATGATTGTTCTGGTCCAGGCTGCTGTCTTGTAGGGCGTTGCCTCCAGGACTTGTTCAATACAGCTTGCAGCATTCTTGTGTAATTGCCAAACTTTTTCTCCATATGTTTAGCTAGCATCCATGTGGTGCATCCATACAGCAGTATTGACACGACCAAGGCTTGGAAAAAACTGCATTTTATTTTATCAGTCAGCAGCCTATCAATAACTATCCATGCCTTTGCTAGTCGCATGTTGATGTCATTCTCAATTGATGAGACGCTGCTTCTGAAGTAAGTGAACTTGTCCACTAGTTTCAAAAGATCCCCCTTTAATGTGGATACATTGCCACTTTGATTAAAGCACAAGTATTGTCTTGTCTGTGTTGATATGGAGGCCTATGCCACCTGCTGCTAGTTCCAGACTATGTAGCAGAGATTCAGCTTGGACAGGAGTATTTGCTAGAAGCGCTAAGTCTGCATCCATAATAGTTTGTTAAGGCTATCTTCTGCTTCTTTCCTTTGCCAGTTTGAAACCATTCCCTTTCATTAAATCTATAGACGTTCTAAGCACGTAGTCTAGGTGGACAATAAACAGGTATGGGGGTTAATGTATAGTCCTTGTAGTACACGATACAATATCAAAGTAGTCTGTGTCTCCATCCGGTGAGTGGACTTTTACTTTTGTATTTTTTAAATAGCATCATTATGGTTGCGACGGTTTATTTGGGGAAGCCATAGGTGAGAAGTATTAGGACCATCTTCCCTCTGCGTATGGAGTCAAATGCCTTGGAGAAGTCAATGAATAATATTGTTGCCTCAAGGTTTTTTTGAGTGTACACTTTCTCGTGTTCAACGGATAATGAAAATTTATGTCTGGCAGCATGTAAATAGAGTATTAAGAAAAAAAATAAATAAAATGAATATTCAGTAGATGTATTTTTTTTTTATGCTAATATCCAACGTTCTGCTTTAGCTTTTTGTTTTTAATAAACCCTCATCAGGGCGTATATAACCAATTTCAAATGCTTTTTTGTGGGAAAGAAAAATTATTCGTCCTCTTTAGCCAGAAAACTGCAGGGAAAATATTTCTTAAAGTCTAAGGTAAAATATGAAACTGAATATTTTGGTCAAAAATTCAAGTTAATATTTGTGTGACATAAGACTATCAAAGTGAGAGAGAGAGAGAGAGAAATAAAGAGAAAGAGAGAGAGAAATAAAGAGAAAGAGAGAGAGAAATAAAGAGAAAGAGAGAGAGAAATAAAGAGAGAGAAATAGAGAGAAATAAAGAGAGAGAAATAGAGAGAAATAAAGAGAGAGAGAGAAATAAAGAGAGAGAGAGAGAGAGAAATAAAGAGAGAGAGAGAAATAAAGAGAGAGAGAGAGAGAGAGAGAGAGAGAGAAATAGATACACTTACCCTTCAGGTAAATTGGTACCAGCTGATTCCATTGACTTTGGTTGTAAAAATATAGAATTCTGATAGCTCCAATTTCCAAGTTCTTCAGAATCTCCAGTTAAACCAACAACTTCTCCAGGGAGAGTCTTAATGAGAACTTCAAATATAAAAGGGACCTTCTCTTCAGCCATCTTGATTCAGTATTTGGGATTTGGTTTTATTTTCATAAAAAACAATAAAACAAGTCCAAAGTTTTTTTTTCTTTTCAACAAAAATAAACTGGCAAATCCAGTTGTTTTTCTTTCTCTTTTAGTCTTACTTTATTTCAGTTCCAATAATGGTAAAACTATGCAGTCAGTGCTCGAGGCCAAACCAAAGACAGAGGAATCAAGTTAACCTGGAATAAGAAATAAAAATAATGACAATGGTTTTAATTTCCTTTTTTTTTTTTTTTTTTTTTTTTTTTTAAATAGTATCTGCCAAGAAGGTCGGTTTGGAAAGAAACAGAACTAGTTTAGCGCTTTGTCCAAACTAATAAATTTCATATGAATCAAGATGGATATACAACACTTTGTAACAAGAACTCCAAGAACAGTTCTATCCTAATCTTTCAGGAAATGTCGCTGCTCTGAAGGTCTAATCATGGGAACGAAAAACTTTTATGAAAAACTTTATTATTACGAGGGTAAGTCAAAAGTTTTCCTTCTAGACTGGATACTTAATCATTGTTGTTCAATTACTCAGATGAGTCAAAAGTTTTGCAATATTTCTGGTAACATGAGGCACAATTTGTCAACCCTAGATGCTTATTCTT
>OY757947.1:11786220-11926220 GCA_963585895.1 Sepioteuthis lessoniana
ATTATTCTCCCTCCAGCTATGGGTAAATAGTAGGACAGACTGGGTTCTTCAGCATTGGTGAGGTAATTAGTTTAGGAGAAGGAAAACTCTGAATTCAAACCTGTTAAACTCCGCTTAAAAATTGACCTTGTGTCATATCCTGCCCGAGTGGAGGGGTTGGTAAATAGGATTAAAAAAAAAAAAAAAAAAAAAAAAAAAAACATTGATTTGAGGTCTCTAGGTTAAAGGATGCATTTTTTACAGGACGTGTTCTAAATGATTGCTATGGCACATTGCACTTGTCTCATTAATGGGTTGCATCTCTTTTGAGACAGCCTGTACAATTCTGCAGCTCTGGATGCATTTGCAGACTCAGTGAAGGTGACGAATCACACTGGACTGTGAGATTGCCCGATTGTTCTTGTAACCTGATAAACATAACATCATCAAATGCACCTTCACCTTTTGCACAACAAATACTTTGAGTGGTTTCCGCAGTGTTATGACCCTGTTCAAACTCATAAAGGTTAAGTTTCCGAGTTAAACTTGTTCATTTGTGGGGTTTCCAAATCACACACACACACACACGTGTCAGCATACCAACTACCATGATACTACCAAGCACAGCAGGGACCTTTCATAACTTGAACTGCTTTGGACACATGGTATACACACCGCTTAAAAAAAAAAAAAAAAAAAAAAAAAAAAAAAAAAAAAAGAGAAAGAAAAAGGAAAAACACATAGCAAAATAGTGTGAGCCCAGTTGGCTGGGGCTGCTGAATACACCAACTGTACCTCTGCAGAGAGGGAAGACACTCTTCCTCATGACAAGTGTCCTGGATATGACACTTAACAATCTGATGGTGAGACTCCAGTAATGCTGAAGCTTTGGGGAATACAAACTACCCCTTCATTGCCATTGCTCCCAGATCCACTCGAGCCCGGAGTGGGAGCACCTGATAGGATCCTATCTATGGGTCAAATAAAACCGATCGTTTAACTGTATATAAACAAATGATTGATGTTGAACTGAATAGTTAGTGATACATAGCAATACTTGGAAACATTTAACTGTGTTGACTTAGGCAAAACTTATTGTTAGAAATAGAACTGGTCATTTAACTGCGTAAACAAATGACTGATATTTAATTGAATTGTTAGAGATACTTAGCAATACTTGAAACTATTTAACTGTGTGCAAAAAAAAAAAAAAAAAAAAAAAAAAAAAAAAAAAGTGCTTGGATTTATTCTAAAAAATTATCAAGAAAATGGGTTTACAAATCACATATTTTATATGCATGAATATTTGGCACTAAATAATCTACAATGGTTGATATATTATAAAACCCAACCAAACCAAGTCTTTATTATATATGTATAAAGAGGATTTGGCATTAAATAACCTACAGTGGTTGATATGCCATCAAACCAAACCAAACAATTGCAAAACTTTCTACTCACCCTTGTATTTTCTATTAACTGGAGAAATTATTTCAACAAGGTCAGGAGGCTAATAATGGCTCAATCTCTGTTCAGTTAACAAAAATCATTTTCCTTGTTTGACCATATGCCAACATACACTTCTTAGTGGGGGATGTGACCAATTATGACCTCATTTCTTTCCATGCCCAAGTTGAAATGGTGGGCTTTCAAATATCTTAAGCTTTATCAGGACACCAAACCATCTTATCAGTATGCCCTCCTATCGTAATATTTATCGAAAATAATCTTTTCTGGGAATAAGAAAATGTTTAATTCCATTCATTCATACCAACTGTTTTCAAGCCTCCAATGGGGATTTGCTCAATAGGGATTATTCACAGCATTCTTTTTATTAAAAAATAACGAGCGTCCTTGGTATGGAGTTAATCCGCATTTCATAGTAATGAAGCTCTTTTTCTGAAGATTTCGAGTGTGCTGGTGTTGTGATGCTAACAAAAGAAAGACACGGGGGGGGGGACACAAAAAAGGTTGATAGAAAAAAAACATATATTCAAGTAACAGAAACACGATACAAGTGAACCTAGTTAAACAGTAGTTAGTTGATAGGAAGCTGAGAGTTCAGTGGGGTAGAGACTATCCGTCCACTACACAAATGGTTTCACACATGATTGTGTCACACTGATTGGTGAAACTCCGTCTAATGTTCTCGTTGATGAGTATTTATGGAGGAGGGTAAGTCCATTATGTAGGGAATACAACAGCAGGGTACCCCTATATTATCATTACCGCTAAGTTCACTCATCTGAAGAGGAAGTACTTAACAGGATCTCCTCATTGAATCAAATAGATATTTTTATGGCATATCATTGTCAGTTATTTAATGTCAAATATCTCTCTCTCTCATATACAATATATATATATATATATATATATATATATATAGTTCGGTTTTATGGCATATCAACTATTGTAGGTTATTTAATGCCAAATCCTGTTTATATATATATATATATATATATATATATATATATATATATATATATATATATATATATAATTTTAAAGTAAATAGTTGGCTGGTAACTTTATTTTTAAATGAGTTGTTTGTTCTCAGTTGTTTGCACACAGTTAAATGGTTTCAAGTATTCTATCTAACAGAAGTAATTCTATTTACCAAGTAGTCCTATCTTATATGAAGAATTTGTTTCAAATAACTAATAATAATGACCCAGAGTAAATGATTGAACAGTTCTATTTGACCCATAGATTGAACCCAAACAGGTACTGCCACTCCAGGTCAGATTGGATTCCCTCAAGTCTCTCTCACCATCTATCCTAACTGCCAAGCATTTCATTAGAGTCCAAGTGTAGCTACACAGTAATACTGACATAGCTATAGCTTTGAAGAATCCCAGTTTTATTTTACAAGAAAGATCAGATTTCAGTAGATGAGATATTCCTACCAAGTCAATGTGGTGCAGTCATACATTATACCGACATGGAATAATTCCCGTTTTATTTTATCCTGAGATATCCTGTCAACAGCAGTCCCTGCTTTACTTATGCAGGTCTTGACATTGGTAGCAATATCTCATCTAGTGAAAGCTTAGTATATGAAGTGGTCTACTAATTTCTAGATGCTGCCTTGCTTAACACTCAGCATTATAAGGTAAAGATCAAGGGTAAAGTGGAGCAATCCAGGGAATCAAGTAGCGCCCTCCCCTACACCTCGGTATGGTAACTATTGAAAAGGGAGCCTTCAGGTCACCCTCGACTAAAGTCGCCAACTTTACTTATATTAGCTTCAATTATATATATATAACCCCACCAGTATTTTACGCCCCAAAAAGGAGTCAAAGTTTTTAAATAGAAAAACTGATTAGTTGTTTAAATTTCTGAGACGAAGCTTGATGATTCAATAAAGGACGTAGTTCGAAGTTCCGTGAAGGTTCCCGAGTTTTACAAACACCTGAAGAAAGCCGGAGGACATATCGTCCAAAACATTGTGGAAATAAAGATAAATACAATAGTCCAAAAACCCTTAATGATAAGAATCATCAAGCTTCGTCTCAGAAATTTAGACAACAAACACCTGAAGAAGGCCAGAAAGTTTCATCAAAATCGAATAATTTCCTGATTTTTGGTAATTTTACCAATGAGAGACGGTGATAGTTTTGTAAAATACGTCTATGACATCACAATTGTTGGTACTTGATCTAAACACGTGTATGCCGTAAAGAAGTACCAACGATTTTATGTTGGTTGAGCCATTGTTTGGGTTTTATGGCATATCAACCCTTGTAGGTTATTTAATGCCAAAGTCTGTATATATTCCTCCTCCAGCTATACAACCAAAAATTCTAAAAACATAAACAACTCCTTACCTGTACCACAAAAGGTCCCATTCTATGATCCTTCCGGCAACATATCTATACAAATTGACGGTATTTCGATGGGATCACCCCTTGGTCCTACCATCTTAGAATTCTACATCGAAAACAAAATATTTAAAACAATAACGAAACCCAACTTATACATCTGCTATGGAGACAATATTTTCATCGCAACACGCTCCTACAATGAAATTAAACTTAAACTCTAGAAAAAAAACAAAAAGCTTTACCCGACAACTTAACATTAATAAAAAATCCCTTTCCTTGATATACTTACAGACTCCACCAATTCACTACATCTCCATATAAAATGCCTACCAACGACAATTCCACCCTACTTAACTATCACAGTGAATGTCTCCAAAAATTTAAAATAGCAATTATAAAAAAAACTTAATTCATAGAGCATTTTACATCTTATCTAAGACAATATTTTACAAAGAAAAAAAACTTACCACTATAAAACAAACCCTTGTTAATAACAATATTCCTAATAAACCAGTTGAACAACAAATAAAACTATCGTCAAAACATTCACAAAAATAATATGACTAACAATAACAAAATTAATCTTTATTACAGAAATCAAATGCACTATAACTATACCACCTCCGTACCCGGTCCTCGATTACGGCACCAAATATAACCCCGCAGGGTCACAACCTGGTTTAAACGATACCACAACCTTGTCTGCCTCCCTCCAATCTCTCTGCTACAGCGTGGAAAAACAGATTGAAAGTTCCCTCCAGGAAAGTGACCATGCACTGCCCTGCCCCACGTGATTCTTTAAAAGAAAGGCCGATGACCACATCTGAAAGGAAGAGGGTGTACTGGCAGCTGAAGACTGGAATCCGAAGGGTATATGTTGTAAAACAAAAAAAAAAATACAACTCCCGATTTCTGCGGTAGGTAATAATAAAAAGGTTTGATAATCTTCAAAGTTACAGATGACGACAAAAATCTGCGGGTGTGACTTATAATGGTCTAAGGCGGTGGTTTGACGAGGGTTAAGTTTTCTTAACAACATTTTGTCCCAGCGGCGGACTGGCAATATATGAGTTGGCAGCGCAAAGCACAATTTCCATCTGTTGGTCCCTGTCTGATCTTCGTCTGCTTCATCTGGTCCCAACTGCTTCGCTCTCTGCCACCAACTGCTGAGTTCAAAAATCAGCTCGTTTATATAATAATTGCAAATATTCTGGGGTAGGTTCTGACTGCAGCAGGGGTGATCTCTATAACGTCATTTTCAACTCATTAGACATTCATCATGTCTTTGTTTCAATTCTCGTCATCAGAAAGGGTCCAACCCCCTTTTCACTACTTTCACAGTCGTCCCTCTCACTACCCTCGTAGTGAGGACTACAGGAGGATAGCTTTCCTCCTACCAACATAGTTTCTCATTTTATGGCTCATGACGTCAGAAAGGGTCCAACCCCTTTATGTCCAAATATGCTGGACTGTCACTTTTGATGGAACTGGTTTCAACCCTACGTAGGCGGAAGGGCTGGCCTTCGTCCAAGCTAATTGATAATTCCCTTTCAGCACTGATAAGTAATTTTGGATAATTTTGTCATCCCTTAGCTAAAGCATTTCCATAAATGCCAGATGGCCTTCCTCTCATTAACAAAGACTTCTTTGTTCGCCTCTCAACCTCTTTTCTTCCTCAATTTCCGTTTGTACTTATTTGCCTCTGAGGTCTATCCTCTAACTGGGGTATCTCCATGTCACTGCAATCAGATGAGAGTCACAGGTCACGGGTTATCTTCCCTGATTGTCAAATTTCTAATTTTCATTTTTATTTTTCAGGCTTGGGAATTGTTTCATGATATCACTCATTTTCTTAAAACAACATATTTTTCTTCCTCTATTTCCGATTGTACTTGTAACCAACTTGATCAGCCCCATTACCCGTCAACATCTTTCCAGTTCCTGTTTTGACTATTGTCAAAAGTTCTCAGAATTTTCAATTTTACACTTCTTGGCAATTATATTTGGCTGTTAAATTTGGCTGTTCAACTTTTTGGTTAACCCTTCATGTACCGCCACAGACAAATATTGTCACGTAACTACAAATTATTACAGAAATCAAATGCATTATAACTACAAATTAGACAACCAATAACCAACATTATATAAAGAAGCATTAAATCTATCGAAAAACAAAAACAAATAAAACTTTACTACACTAAATTCTAAACATCAAACCTTATCGTTAAGAATAACACTAATTCCACTAAAATACACCTAAACTAAACCAATGTACTTTATAAATTTATATGTCCATTTTGAGAGTGCCCCTCAAGGAAATAGATCTGTGACTACTACATCTTGCTGCCTAAATCTTAGGAGATATATATATATAGTTAGCGACCATAGTCGAGGGTGACCCGAAGGCTCCCTTTTCGATAGCTACTACACCAAGGTGTAGGGGAGGGCGCTACTCCATTCCCAGGATTGCTCCACTTTACCCTTGAACCGTACCTTATAATGCTGAGTGTTAAGCAAGGTGGTATCAAGTTCCATTTTTAAAGTCTTTGGTATGACTCGACCTGGGATTGAACCCAGGTCTCCCGGGCCATTGGCGAACACCCTAACCGCTGGGCCAATGTCCCGGTAGATATATATATATATATCAGTGGCGACTCTAGCCTATTTTTGCTACTCGTGCCCCCCCCCACCCGCACTGTCAACTTCAGTTCCCAACCCGTGGTCTGTAGACCCAAAGTAAGTCATCATAGTTGCTATTGCGTGATTCTCCATTGTATAGCACAGATTGACAAACGTACCTTGCATGGTGTTTTTTTTTGTTGTAAACAATCAAGATACTATATAATTTGTGGTCTTGTTAATACAGTAGATAAGAATAACATTGACCGAGTTATTGGTCGTGCCGGGCACGAGTAGCACTAGTCCCGTCTCCGCCCCTGATATAATATATATATATATATATATATATATATATACACACACACACACACACAACCTAAGATTTCTAAATGAAAACTTTGTAGATAACATTTTAGATAAGCAGGATCTCATTTGTTTACACACGATTAAATGTTTTCAATTCATTTGGTTGGTTGGTTGGGTTTTATGGCACATCAAAGCATTATAGGTTATTTAATGCTAAATCCATTTTCATACATATAAATAGTTCTATTTCAAACAATTCAGTTTAGCATAAGTACACAGTTTAGTTCTATTTGACTCATGGATACGACCCAATCAGGTGCAATTAGAGGGGACCTGGGAGCGATGTCAATCCACATTCTTCAAAGCTTCAGCAAAACTCAAGCCTCACCATCAGATTGTTTAGTGTCATACCCAGGACACGCGCAGGGTCGGGGTCTTACCCCTCTGTAGAGAAGCAATCGGTGTATTCTATACCCCCAACCGACTGGGCAACCAACAATTTTCAAGTAATTTCTTCCATAAAGGTTTTGGAATGTACGTTTACGAATTTTGCACATTTCCAATTTTCAATGTAAATTATCTTATTTTATTTTAAGCTTTTCTTAATATCTATATTTCAAGATATATCAAGCTTTTTTAAAAGCACAATTGTTTTGATACAAATAAGACCGTCACCATTAATATTAAACCTCATTTAAAGAAATATTCTTTCAGATAAAATTCTTTTAAAAATGGAAAGATATTCTTAGCAAGTTAGTGTTTCCTTTTGTTTTTTTTTAACCATTTAGCTCAAAAGAGAATGTAGGGGGACTTATATTTATGGTAGATATCCTTAGTCCCAAAATTTGAGGTTAAATAAGTTTAAAAAAGGTAGCATATAAGGAGATGGAAATAAAAAAAAAAGGTAGAATATAGGCAAATGGAAATAAAAAAAAAGGTAGAATATAGGCAGATGGAAATAAAAAAAGGTAGAATATAGGCAGATGGAAATAAAAAAGGTAGCATATAGGCAGATGGAAATAAAAAAGGTAGCATATAGGCAGATGGAAATAAAAAAGGTAGCATATAGGCAGATGGAAATAAAAAAGGTAGCATATAGGCAGATGGAAATAAAAAAAGGTAGCGTATAGGCAAATGGAAATAAAAAAAGGTAGCATATAGGCAAATGGAAATAAAAAAAGGTAGCATATAGGCAAATGGAAATAAAAAAAGGTAGCATATAGGCAGATGGAAATAAAAAAAGGTAGCATATAGGCAGATGGGGGAAAAAAGCTAGAATATAGGCACATGAATAAAACAAATGAATGAAGTCACTGAATGAACATATGCAACAAATGAGTAAAGAATATGAATTGATGCGGACAAAAGGAACTTTCAAAACAAGGCAGCGAACAAAACATTTTTATACACTATAATAAAAGTAAAGTAAAGTTGGCGACCATAGTCGAGGGTGACCCGAAGGCTCCCTTTTCGATAGCTTACTACACCAAGGTGTAGGGGAGGGCGCGACTCCTTTCCCTGGATTGCTCCACTTTACCCTTGATCCGTACCTTATAATGCTGAGTGTTAAGCAAGGAGGCCTCAAGTACCATTTTTTGAGTCTTTGGTATGACTCGACCTGGGATTGAACCCAGGTCTACCGGGCCATTGGCGAACACTAACCGCTAGGCCAATGTCCGGTCTAATTCATTAAAAATATCACTAATTCTATTAATAAAATAATAGTGTGTGTAACTAACACAACTAAACTACAAAAGGATAACATATTTAAAATTTCTTTTTGTGATTGGAAACAGTCGGTTTCTCCGAGACTGGAAAAAGTCTCATAGTCAATGTATATGAAAGAAATGAATGTCTGCGAGGCCCATCCATGTTGTTGCTTTTTGACGTCTGTTGAGTCACACTGGAGGGAGTGTGTTGCCGCTGCAAAGAAATTGTGTAAAAAGAGAAAGAGTGTTTGAAGGCGACGTGTTTATAGAAAATACGCGTCTTGGAAGTGGCTCCAAATGCAGGACGAAATTTACACGCGGACATAGTTTTACACAGGTCATGTGGTTCTCCTGGCCAATGGTTTCCCAAGACAGAATATGTGTGCGTCCGCCATTTTTGTCGTGGGAACAACTGGCATACCGCCCAAATTAAATTATAGGAGTGTAAAGTCCTATAAGAACAAAATAGCCGCCTATTTTGTTTATATTTCTTAATAGTTTGTAATTTTTTTTTCAAGTTTTTTTTTTTTTTTTTTGCCAAAGTTGAAAGTTTCATAAAAAAGACTGACGTTAATTATCAAAATTTGGTTCATGTGGTTCTCCTGGCCAATGGTTTCCCAAGACAGAATATGTGTGCGTAGGCCATTTTTGTCGTGGGAACAACTGGCATACCGCCCAAATTAAATTATAGGAGTGTAAAGTCCTATAAGAACAAAATAGCCGCCTATTTTGTTTATATTTCTTAATAGTTTGTAATTTTTTTTTTCAAGTTTTTTTTTTTTTTTGCCAAAGTTGAAAGTTTCATAAAAAAGACTGACGTTAATTATCAAAATTTCGCATTTTATATTGAAATAATTTTGAGACTTATCTTCTATTAACAAGATGTTGCTTTTTTTTTTTTTTTACACTTAATAATTTTTTAATGAATTCGCTTCCACGGGTCAGAGAAGAAATGAACATCTTTCAGGTTATAGTTTCAAATGTCTTCTAATTAAGTGTACGATCTTAAGAATATTAATAAAGATTGGTCACTTTGATTTTTGTGAAACGAAGTAATGTGTAAAATTTATGTTATATTCATTTTGACGCAATGAATAATAAAGAAGAGGGAAGACTTCTTTAACAAAATATTTACCGCTCACTTTATTGCAAGGGTTCGAAATGGTTATTCAAGGTTTGCGTGTGAGAGGAAGCTGGTGACCGAACATAAACTTTAATATTTTGACCCCCACTCTTATGGCCGTCAACGGTGTGTCTTGTTCTCCTGATGCTCAACCGGAGGCCCTGGGGTCCACTCTGGTGGGTGCTGGTTTTCTTTACTGCATCTTATCAGCAACTTCTCTGGTCCCCAAACTCCATCGGGGTTCCCGAGGGAACCCTTGGCCAAGTGTGGCTTTCCTTACCACATCTCGTCTATAACTCAACTGGAACTGCCACTTGGACTCGAACTTGACGGCATTATATAATAGTTCAATGCTCACTCGATCTTTGGAATGGCATGATTGATCGTCATCCAGCGGAAATAACTGTCATGCAGTTCACAGGTCACTCTCTTCCGGTGTGTACCATGGGAATTTTTAACCTCGTCCCATTTAATCAGCCAATTTCCGCCCACGCGATTTCCTCTCATAACTGCCACTAGAATGTGTCACCTCCTTCCGGTGCATCACCTTGGATGGCATTTTTGGCCGGGTCGAAGGTCAAAATACAATATTTAGTCTCGGAAAAAAAAAAAAAAAAAAAAAAAAAAATTAAAATGAAAATATAAAAGTAAGTAAGTTAAATTAAAAGTAAAAGTTGTTGGTGACCGTAGTCGAAGGCGACCAGAAGGCTCCCTTTTCAATAGCTACTACACCGAGGTGTAGGGGAGGGCGCTACTCTTTTCCCTGGATTGCTCCACTTTACCTTTGATACGTACCTAATATTGCTGAGTGTAAAGCAAGGAGGTATCAAGTACCATTTTTAAAGTCTTTGGTATGACGCGACGTGGGATTGAACCCAGGTCTCCCGGACCATTGGCGAACACTACCCACTAGGCCAATGAACCGGTTAAAATGAAAATAAATAAGTAAAAATAAGTTAAAATAAAATAAACATAAATAAAAAAAAATACAAATAAATCAATTAAAATGAAAAAATAAATTTAAAACAATGAAACGAAATAAATTAACTTAAAATAAAATAAATTAAAATAAAATAAATTTTTTTTTTAAAATCATATTTCGCATTTTCGGCTGTTAGAAGCAAAATACAGTTTTTAACTCGCTGTAAAAATATTTCAATGAATAAAAAAACACATAAAAATTAGGTTTTTAGAATATTTTCTTTTCTTTCCAGCCATATAAATATTTTTAAAATTGAACGAAAAATACACGCGAAATAGCGAGTTGAACGGACAAAGTTGCAAATTTGTCAATCCCAAAGGAAATCAGGTATCGACTAGAAATGTTTTCATTACATAATAAAATGATTGGCTTCCTTCCAAAGCAAAAATCCGCAGTATCAAAAGGGGGGGGGGTGAAACAAAAAATATAAATTGTCAAATTGCCCAACTAATAAATAACAATACTTGAAATCATTCAATTGTATACATTTCAAAGTAATGCAAGTAACAAACTATTCACTTACAAATTATATATACATATTTACTAACCCCTCTGCTCGGGCAGGATATGACACAAGGTCAATTTTTAAGCGGAGTTTGGATTCAGAGTTTTCCTTGTCCTCACCAAGTCCGCCCTACAATTTACCCATAGCTGGAGGGAGAATAATTGGATTCATACCTTTCCCAAGGGTATTAGTACTATGTGAAATACAATCAGCCTCGTCCAGGATTTGAACTCGTGTCACCGTGTCCATTTCCTACGACGATAACCATTACACCACGGGCACCTACCATTATATATATATCATCCACAGACAGATCTGTTTCGTTCTATCAGGCTAGATTCCCGAAGCTGGGATCGAAACCCGATTGACTCAAACACCAATCCAAGATTCTATCACTATACCCCTTACCAATATATAACTCAAATGTACAAAGAGGATCTGGCATTAAATAACTTATAAAGGTTGATATGCCATAGAACACGACCAAACCTAACTCTTCATAACAACTATAGTACGATATGTCCTAAAAAAATAAAAAAGAAAGAAAAGAAAGAGTTCCTTATCTTAACTAAAAGTCAAGACTACATTATTTGTGGTATTGATTTGATTTTTATGTGATTGGGTGTTGAAGAAAGATTTTTGTAGGTGAGCATAGACAAAAATTAGGGGTCGTTTTATTTATTTTTTTTTTTCGGTTCACATTGTCTAACATTCCCCTACACAAACTTAACAAAATGAAGCCATTTCTATTAAAATACTTTAAGAAAGGTGGTGCTGTTCCAAGTGTCGATTGTGTTAGGCAATTTCATCTGCCAAAATTGTTTGCTCTTCATTTTGCTGTCGTAAAAGTCAAGCTTGCTAATCAATCTGTTAGCATCATAATAGACTAAACTACTGACTGATGCGATATATAATAAAAACACTCTTTTGTAACTAAAAATTAGGGGTCATTCATTACATGAAGTTCATTACTAGATTAGAAAGCAAAGATGCTAAATTAAAAACTGAAATACTGCGGTATCAAGGAAAAAACTGAAACCAATACTGAAACAAATTGCCAAACCGCTCTATGTTGCAGAAGGGGAAATTTGCTCTGATTTGGATTCCAAAATGAAGAGATATTAAACGGATTTGGTAGGTCATTTTGGTAATTCATAGAGATTTGGAATTCTTCGAGAAAATCAGTAGAAGGGTCTATTATGTTTTTAATGACTGTACAACTATCAATGTCATGGAAAAATTTGTATAAGTCTTGCCCTCTCAGTGTTTTTTAATTCAGACAGAAGAGGGTCACTTTCTACACCATGCAAATATTGTTTAACATAATCCATCATGTTATAAACAATACATGCAAGTGGAGACTTAGTTTGCAGAACAAATCTTGGGAAATTGAGATAAGTCTCGCTCTCACTGTGTGTTTTTTTTTTTCTTTTTTCGTTCAGACAGAAGACAATCAGTTTCTACACCAAATATTGGTTTTGATATATCAGTATGCAAATATTGTTTAACATAATCCATCATGTTATAAACAATACATGCAAGTGGAGACTTAGTTTCTTTTAAGCTTGTCAAAACTTATCAAACGGGTGCAGTTCTCATAAAATGCAGATTCAGGAGCAAATGATGGTAAGAGGCATGATGTAGTCAACCATCATCAACTAATTCCAGAATCCTATCTACTGCAAGGCAATGATCTTCTTGCTTAAAGAATCTTTCATAGAATTGTACAAAGGATCAGAGATATTTGGCTGCATTAAACCCGGAATTCCATCTGGTTGCCACAGGCACAGGGAGTAATTTCACTTGTTCCGTAGGCAAGGAACCTTCAAGCCATTTTAGGTGTTGCTTTTTTCGACTAACTTTTTTTTTTTTTTTTTTTTTTTAAAAAAAGGTTAATTTAATGAAAATAATGAGCTGGGTTAACATTATCAAATACTGGCCAATGTGAAAATACTCCAACAAGATTTGTAATATTGGCTAAGCACAATATACGGTAACTATTAATGAATACATTTGACAACACTTCCCGATGTGATTTTTGACAATAAGCTGTAGAATCTGTTATAAAAGCAACAATATCGTCAAAAGCTATATCCACATGAGTTACAGTTCGGATGATTGCATTCTCTCAAGATTACAACATCAATAAGAAATGACTTTCCACAAATGCTTGCAATCACATTCAAAATACTCTGGTCACGATAGTCAGTGGTTTAGTCTGTTATGATGCTAACAGATTGGTTAGCAAGTTTGACTTTCATGGCAGCAAAATGAAGAGCAAACAATTTTGGCAGATGAAATTGCCTAACACAATCGACACTTGGAACAGCACCACCTTTCTTAAAGTGTTTTAATAGAAATGGCCTCATTTTGTTAAGTTTGTGTAAGGGGAATGTTAGACAAAGTGAACCGGAAGAAAAAGAAAAAAAAAAAAACGAACAAAATCATTCCGTACTTTTTTACATTTCAACATAGTTATAATTGTCTTCCGTTTCATTTGTGAAGACTTTGTCAAAGGAGTTTTTGATTTTATATGATCTTTGATGGTGTCAATCTTAAAATGTCAACAATATGGAGACAGAATTTGTAAAAAATAATGTATGTGCTTCGTAAAAGTCATCAGGAATTTGCTCTAATTTGACGTTAGCACAATTTTAGATTTTGAGGTCTTTTTTTTTTTTTTTATAAGAGCAGGACCAACTTTTGAGGTTGTGGGTGATTCACTGTATTGATTTGATTCAGGCATCTTGGCAATTTAAATTTGTTTTACAACAGTGAAGATGATGATTTCGGGAGAATCTCTGTGTATTAACACTTTCGGAGTAGACGAGCTAGTCGTTTCAGAAAATGGCATTTGCGAAAGTTTATTTTCTTCATTTCCAAATCGTATGGTCACGTGATAGCATTCACTTTTTTGTCATATTCATAAAACAAAGTTACAAGTTGTTTAGAATCTTTTGTAAAAAAAAAAAAAATCAAAAGGAACCGTAAGGAAATGAATTTGTGAAACTCTCTCTGGGCATCGTATATCAGCTGTTCTAACAAGTGCTCAAAGCTTCATTTTATAAATGAACCTATTTTTATCTGCTAAATTACAGTTTCTTAGTAAAATATAGACTAAGTCAAACATTTTTTTCAGAAAATCTAAGATCTATTTTTTTTTTTAAAGCTTTTAATTCTTTTCGGATCTTCAGAGGAAAACAACTCATTTGTAAAATAAAATTTTAAAGAAATAACTAGATTATGTTATGTTCTATTTATTAAAACGTTTCACGACAACAAACTCGTAGAAACAGTTAAGTTTTAAAAGAATTAAAACAAGCAAAAAAGTTTTTTATTATCGAAAATTTCATTAAAAAAAAAAAAAAAAAAAAAAAAAAAGAAAAATTATAGATTCCGTTTCAGATTAACGATTTTGCAATTGCGGAAAATTGTTACCCCGATACATGATATAAAATATTCCTATCGAACAAGAATAATATTTAAACAAATCTATTTGACCCATACGTAGGACCCTGATAGGTTCTACCACTCCGGGTTAGAGTGGACCTGGGAGTAATAGCAATGAAAGGGTACCAAACACTCTATATATCTCCAGAACTAGAGTTTCACCCAAATAGTTAAGGAAAATTCAAGAAACACACTAGGGTTTTTTTTTTTTTTTTAATTTTCATATTAAAACAGTTAAATCTTACCCGAAGAATAAAAAGGAAAAACTAATTTTTTTTCAAATTTTCGCATTTTACGTAATAAACCCGCGAAATAAAATTCTATTTAAAGACTTTTTTTTCGATCAAATCATCTTTTTAAGTCTAAATGTAAAATATCATTTTCTGAAAATTTCAGTTTAATATAATTTAAATAACTTTAAAAAAAATCACTTTAAAAGTTAGTTTTCTCCAAACAAATTTGTAAAAAGAAAAAAAAAATTTATAGAGTTCAAATACATTGTCAAAATAGTTTGTTTATATAAAACCACGCGTAAATATTTGATATGAAAAGACAAAGCAGCTATGAAAAAAAAAGAAGACATTCAACGATAATTTATCAAGATAAGAATTAAATACATAAAAATCAATCATTCAGTAAAAAATAAATAAATAATGTATTTTACCTTGACTGAAACTTGAATTCCACAAAACGTAACCAGGGACCGACCACAGACATCGTTCTTATAATGCATGACTGACCCGGCAAAGTTAGTTGTTTAATATATAGTTTCGTATAAAATCAAAATGCTAAATAAATAAAACATCTCTTATTTTTTTCTTAAATTTAAAGAAGAGATTATTTACAAAATAAACAGCTAGAAATTGTTTAATAAATAAAATAAAAAATTTTGATATAAATTTTTTAAGACTTGAAGGTACCATTCATAATTTACACATAAATACGAATATTTTCCATGTAATCAGGGAATCGCATTGCATCTCCAAGTTTAGGATGTTTGTCGCTGCTTCCCAACAGACAGGACTTGACACAAGGTCAGGTTAAAGTGAGGGTTAAAGGAGGTCGGGTTCGAGCCCTGTTGTACTATGCTGGTCATCGGCTCACTTTGTGCAATGTTAGCAAGATTACCCTTCAGCTGATCTTAGACTCACTCGATATATAATGTAATGCCGGCACGGATGCCTGCTCATAGGTTGAATTAAACCCGGGAGTCTAGTGTTTGGTAATGTTATCAAAGTAGTTCGCCCAGCCGAAGTCGGGGCCCTTTCGGCCTCGAGTCTGATATTGATCTTCGATACTCCGCCCGGCACGAATGCCAGACGGCCCGACAAAAGTGCCAGGTAAGGCTCCTGTGCTGGGCAAATATCTTCGTCATCGTTGATATCAATATGAAATAAACAAGTTTTTGAATGGACACTTCATCTCGTGGTGTACTGACTAACAAGCTAAATTGGTGAATTTGTTCCTCACTTGGGATCCCATACTTCTGGCCCTGTGCCAGAACTAAGCTAAGCATAGTAAATAAGAAAGAAATTTAAGAATTGGAACCTTGTCATATGATGTAATGGTAAGCTAGATTAGCCAACTGTTGTTAGTGAGTTCGGTTCTCTGTGAGCGCCTCATACATCTGGTCTTGTGTAAAACCTCAGTTAAGTTGCTAATGTTGAATAAGGTAGTCTAAAATTACTTAGAAGTACATAAATGTTGCAATTTGTTCAAACTTACTTTAAAACAACTTATTTTTGCTTAAGCTCTTGATTTGTGATATTTTTTTAATATAAAAGTATGTAACGAAAAATATACGTCGTAAAGAATTAGTTAAATCTCCCTCCCTCCATCACGTCTGTCTATGTAAGTTGATAAAGGAAAGTAATCTTGATTTCGACTAGGTAATTTTTTTTGAATTATCAAATTTCATTTTTTTAAATGACAATTTTTCATAATCGTTTGCATCTTACCGACAAAATTTGAACCTTGAAATTAAAAAAAAAGGAAAAATTGTAAAATTGTCTTATATTTAAAAAAAAGTTTATTTCGATTTTTAACTAATTTTAGACACTTAAAATCATCTCAATTTCGCTTTTTTTTTTTTTTTTTTTTGGTTTTCGAAAAAAAAAAAAGCAAAAAAATATATATATATACCCTAAAGAACAACAAATCAAAACAAAACAATCATTTTACATTTTAAAAGTGAGGGTTTACTTTCACATTTTAATTCAATGTAGAATGATCACCCATTTCCGGATCAGTCAGCTTTGAAAAAGACTAGTCACACAGATAAAAAAAAATTTGTACTTATGAATTAAAGTCCTTTTTTTTTTAAATACTTGTTTTGGAAATGGATGGTCTTTTTACATTGCATTAGAATCTGAAATCTTTATAAAATGTAAAATAAATGTTTTCTTTCCTCATTTTTTTCTTTCGAAAAATTTAAAAAAAAAATTTTTTTTTTAAATTTTAAAAAATCCAGATTTTTATTTATTTACGATTTGAACTAAATATAGACCCTCAACCTCATGAGGGTCTATATTTAGTTCAAATCGTAAATAAATAAATAAATAAATAGGTTTGTGTTGGTTTGGTTGCATTTTATGGCATATCAACCACTGTTGGTTATTTAATGCCAAATCCTGTTTATACATATATATGGAATATTTATGTTTTGTAAACACACATTTTGTTTGTTTGTTTGGTTTTATGGCATATCAACCTTTGTAGGTTATTTAACGCCAAATCCATTTTTATGTAAATAATCTGTTCTATTGAAAACAGTTCAGTTTAGCATAAGTACAGTTTAATTGTCAAAAACATTTCCATTTCAAACTATGCAAGCAGTTATATGTAATAATTCAGTTAACACATTTTGTTGATAACATTTTTAGTTGTAAATTTTGTAAAAAAAAAAAAATTTTTGCACCAAGTTAAATGGTTTCAAGTATTGCTATGTAATCATTACAATTTAATATCAGTCCTTTGTTTCGACACATTTAAATAGATAATGATATAAAAGACTGTTGTATAGCCACACACACACACACACACACACACACACACACACACACACACACACACACACACACACACACACACATATATATATATATATGCAATCACACATAATATACTTGCCCAGTCAGCTGGGGCTGTAGAATACACTGACTGCACCTTTGCAGAGGGGTAAGACCCCCCCCTAACGAGTGTCCTGGATATGACACTAAACAATCTGATGGTGAGGTTCCAGCAGTGCTGGAGCTTTGGGGAATGCGGAGTACCCCTTCATTGCCATCGCTCCCAGGTCCACTGTGGCCCGGAGTGGTAGCACCTGATGGGGCCCTATCTATGGGTTAAATAGAACTAACACCATACTTATGCTAAAATGAATTGAGTAAACTGAATAGCTTGAAATAGAAATGTTTTTGACAATTAAACCGTACTTACATTTAAACTGCGTGCTTATGCTTAACTGAATTATTTCAAATAGAACTGTTTTTCGACATTAAAACTGTATTTACACTTAACTGAATTGTTACATATAACTGCTTGAATAGTTTGAAATGGAAATGTTTTTGACCATTAAACTGTGTACTTATGCTAAACTGAACTGTTTTCAATAGAACAGATTATTTACATAAAAATGGATTTGGCGTTAAATAACCTAAAAAGGTTGATATGCCATACAACCAACCAACCAAACAAACAAACATAATATACGAACTGTAGGAGTGTGTTTGTTAGCGAGAGGGAAGTTTGTTGTTAGTGAGGATAGGTTGTAACGTATGTGTGTTTATGTTGAGTTGTTTCCTCGCTAAGTGTTGTTCGTCTCCTCGCTAAGTTTGTAGAGTAATAAAAGGAGGATGATGAAGTAAGATGGCGATAGTCGAAATATATTTTTATGAATAGGTTTTTATTTTGCAGCATGGAATATTGGGTTTGCTTTTGGTGCTGCAAGTCTCGTAGCGAGTAAGCTTGTGAGTATTGAGACGAAATTGCGTTATGAGAAGTTGAGATGGCAGCGTGTGTCGTCGAACGTGTGAAGGGATTGAACTTTAGAGTCACCGTGTTTTTTTGTCCGTCTGGTGGAGAGGCGTGCGTGGTCTCCATTAAAGTGGCCCAGAGGTGAATTAAGAACTAGCGTGTCGAGAGCGGGATTACGCGTCAGATCGACCTAGCCAATTTTGGGGTGACATAAAGTTGTGCCTGTGCGAGGCATGTTGAATGTATCTAATTTATATTTAACTGGGATTCCTTGTAAGGAATCCATGAATTAGATGGGTTCCCTCGTGTGTCCATGTTGCTGCTGCTGCTATTCTAGAGCCGCAGTGAGACGTCTGCACTGGGCGGCATTGTCCAGTTAAAAAGCATCGCTATTGAAGAACGGCCAATGTGACGTCTGCGCTGGTCGGCGTTCTCCAGCCAAAAAGAGTGTGTTTGGCAGCTTAACCAATCTGTTAGCCGGAAATGAAAGGTCCGGGCTGAATAGGTCATCCTGATTGGGTGAAATCAAGTGTTGAATTAAATTGCGCGCCAAACCAAAATACGAAATTTTCCCTTCCTCTACAGAACTTCAATGAACGAACGAACACACTTTTTTATAAAAATATAATCTCTCACACTTTATTCTTGAAAGGGTGATGTTGAGTGTGTGTGAGAGATGAGCTGGAGACAGAAACAGACAGCTATATTGACCCCAAGTTCTTCTTCGACTATAGCAGCACTTCTTTCTCATCTTGGCTGGGTTTGCTCAACCGTGGATCACTGAGGGCCGCAAGCCCCCCAGTCTGCAAGCTGATTCTCACGCTGACATCCTATCTCCAACTGACTCGAGCCGCCCCGGGCACCTGGTTATATTATTGTCTTACGTCCACCTGCGTCCGCTGTTCTTCCGCTTATTTACCCAGGTGCATCTCTTGACTGACGGCTCGGTCGACGGTCAATATATAACAAGATTAGTTTGCTGACATTTTCATTTTTAGACGAGTGAGAACTAATTTATTTGCACAAAAGTATTGCTATGGTTTCTACACAGATGGTTTCAATTATTGCTTTCTAACACTCATAATTCTGTTCAATATAAATCATTTATTTGCACACAGTTTCAAGTATTGCTATGCATCACTAACAATTCAAATAAACATTACTCATTTGTTTACACACAGTTAAATGATCAAACAGTTCTATTTCAGACTATTCAGTTTAGCATCAGTCATTTATTTGCACTCAGTTTAGATATCCCACAGTTCTATATGACCCATAGATAGAACCCTATCAGGTGCTACCACTCTGGACCAGAGTGGAGCTGGGAGCAATGGCAACGAAGGGGTACTCCACATTCCCCAAAGCTCCAGCATTACTGAAGCCTCACCATCAGATTGGTTTGGGGGTGTCCTCGTGGTGTAATGGTTAAAGCGATGAACTGCGGAATCGTAGTACGCGAGTTCGTACTCCAGTCGCGCTATTATGTTCACTTTCGGGCAAATACCCTTGGGGAAGGTATGAACCCCCTTATTCTCCCTCCAGCTATGGGTAAAGAGTAGGACGGACTAGGTTCTTCAGCCTTGTTGAGGTAACTAGTCTAGGAGAAGGAAAACTCTGAATTAAAACCTGTTAAACTCCGCTTAAAAATTGACCTTGTGTCATATCCTGCCCGAGCGGAGGGGTTGGTAAATAGTACCATCAGATTGTTTTGTGTCATATCCAGGACACTCGTTGGGAGTGGGTCTTACTTCTCTACAGAGATGCAGTCAGTGTATTCTGCAGCCTCAGCCGACTGGGCTAATAAATGAAATATTTAAAAAATATGAATTACAGGAAAATTTTACGATTTTGTTTTTCGCTTTTTTTTTTTCAATTTCAAGGCTCAAATTTTATCGGTAAAATTGAAATGATTATTTAGAAAATTTACATTTTTTTAAAAAAGAACTGAAACTTTAAATATTTTTTACCTTTTTCGAATTTACCTTTTTTTAAATTATGTAAAATGACAAATTTTAAGTTATGAAATTGGAAGTGAAAATTAAAATTACTTCAGGGCAACTCAGGTGGTCTAATGCTTAACAAGCTAGCCTAGCAAACCTTCACAAGTGAGTTCGAGTCTTATTGGTTTCCCCATTCAAACAGCCTTGTGCCACATCAAAGCAAAAAGCTTTGTAAATTACCACTTCCTTTTATCATCTTACATAAACAGATATTTTGAAGGCCGATTGGTTTTCAACCATACCAGTTTTTTACAACGTATATTTTTGTCATTAAGGGTTTTCGGACTATTGTCTTGATCTTTATTGTTATTTCCACAACGTTTCGGCCGATATGTCCTCCGGCCTTCTTCAGATGTTTGTCTAACTCGGGAACCCTCATGGAACTTCGAACTACGTCCTTTATTAAATCCACAGGGGTCGCCTGTTCTAATTCTATTTGCAATAAACAAGTACAAGTGTTAAGCATTCCTGTATTGTTACTCGCCTGCAGTCAGATTGAACCTGCAACCTTCAGATGATTATCTCCTTAGAAGCTTAGGGAACAAACGTCTATAACCATTACGCTATGTGTCATACTCACTATATTTTTTGATCCTATTTACCCAACCCTTCCGCTCGTGCAGGATATGACACAAGGTCAATTTTTTTAAGCGGAGTTTAACAGGTTTGAATTCAGAGTTTTCCTTCTCCTAGACTAGTTGCCTAACCAAGGTTGTAGAACCTAGTCTGTCCTACTATTTACCCATAGCTGGAGGGAGAATGATTGGATTCATACCTTTCCCAAGGGTATTAGTGCTATGTGAAATCCAATCAGTCTCGTCCAGGATTTGAACTCGTATCGCCGTGTTCATTTCCTACAACGATAACAATTACACCACGGGCACCATCATCATCATTATAGCATGTAGTTCTCGGACTCTCTCTCTCTCTCTTTAATTTTTCACCCCAGGTAGTTCTTCTAGACAGCATCCAGTGTCTCCAAAGAGCTTTATCCACCGTTCCATGTCTTTGGTCGGAAAATGCTTCTGAGTGAAATCATATGAAGGTTACAGGTTCAATCCCGACTACAGTTAAGACTAACAAGAAATACTTACTATAACATAACGTTTGTGCACGGTCATGGTTAACAGAATTGGAACAGTCTAGCCTCGTGGATTAAATAAAGTGATGTACTCCCTACATAATGGACTCGCCCTCCTCCATAAATACACATCAACAATAGCATCAGATGGAATGCACCAATCAGCATGACACCATTTGCGTAGTGGAAGGATAGTCACTACCCCACTGGACTCTGGGGGCGTCCTTGTGGTATAATGGCGATGGACTGCGGAATCGTAGTCAGCGAGTTCATACTCCTGTCACGCTATTACGTTCACTTTCGGACAAATACCATTGGGAAAGGTATGAACCTCCGTATCCTCTCAGCAATGGGTTAAATAGTACCACTACTATTCTTCCTAGAGAATAGCTTCGGCATTAAATAACCTACAAAGGTTGATATGCCATTAAACAAAGTAACCAACCCACTGTACTCTCAGCTTCCTATCAACTAACTACTGTTTAACCAGGTTCACTTGCATCTTGTTTCTTTTACTTGAATATATATGTTTTTCTACAAAACCTTTTGTGTTCCTTATGTCTTTCTTTGGTCAGCATCACAACAGTCTGAAGCATTCCATACGTTTCTGTGGCATTTTTTCCTAGTTTAAAAGACAATATTATTGCATATCGTTCTTCTAAAATGTCCTCATGTCCAGATTGCATTTTTGAAATTCACCAGCTGTGACAATCAGGTTTTAGTTGGGTGCATTCTAATTGCTGATATAGCTGTTCATTTGAACCTGAAATCATAAAAATTGGTCAGTCATCTCATAAGATGTATAGCAATAACATATTGAATTTTCAAGAGTCTACGACAATTTTAAATGCCTGTAAAAAAATGCCTGGAAACTTATTAAAGGCACATCGTGTGTTTTTCTATTAAACTTTTTGTGTTCTCCATGTCTTTCTTTGGCCTGCATCACAACATAAAGGGTTCAGTTCGAGTTTCTGTGTGGGCTTCTAAGTTTGACATGAAACACCTGAAGGAGAACAAAGGACATATTGGTCGAAACATTGTGAGTATAACGATAAAGATGAGGTCAATAGTACGAATACTCTAAGTGATGAAAATTATCAAGCTTCATCTTGGAAATTTAGACAAATAATATCCAATCGGTAAGGACCAGATATAATCAATCAATGCCTGAAGTAAACTGGAGGATGCATCGGCTGAAACATTGTGAGTATAACAATAAAGATGAGGTCAATAGTACGAATATTCTAAACGTTAAAAGAATATACACTCGGTTTTATCTGAGCTCATCTAATTAAATTTACATTCATTTGCTCTAAAGTTTGTATGTCAAATACAACTCTACTGACTAAGTATTATTTTGGTAGGTTCTTAAAAAGCCCAATATGTAGTCATCCAACCTCTCTCCCATGAGTAGGGTGTGATACAGTGTCAATTTTTATGCTGATCCATACTGAGTTTTTCTTCTCCCAAACTGGTTGTCTTTCCTAGGTTGAAGAACCCAGTCTGTCCAACTATTTACAAGTAACTGGGTAGAAAAGCAGAATAGATGGATTCATGTCTTTCTCTTGGTACAAAGTGAAATACAAACAGCTGCGTCCAAGTTTTGAATTTGGGTTATCAAGTCCATTTCGTTCAAGAATAACCATT
Organism: Sepioteuthis lessoniana; assembly: GCA_963585895.1. Classification (NCBI taxonomy): domain Eukaryota; kingdom Metazoa; phylum Mollusca; class Cephalopoda; order Myopsida; family Loliginidae; genus Sepioteuthis; species Sepioteuthis lessoniana. The sequence goes on from OY757947.1 coordinate 11,809,421, forward strand.
ATACAAAGTATATGAAATAAAAAAGTGAATAAAATAAAAAAGTAAATAAAATAAAAAGTAAAAAAAAAAATAATGAAGTATATGAAATAAAAAAGTGAATAAAATAAAAAAGGGAATAAAATAAAAAAGTAAAAATAAAATAAAAAAGTATATGAAATAAAAAAGTGAATAAAATAAAAAGTGAATAAAATAAAAAAGTAAATAAAATAAAAAAGTGAATAAAATAAAAAAGTAAATAAAATAAAAAAGTGAATAAAATAAAAAAGTGAATAAAATAAAAATGTGAATAAAAAAGTAAATAAAATAAAAAAGTAAAATGAAATAAAAATGAAAAAATAAAAAAGTAAAAAATGAATAAAATAAGAAAGAATAAGTTAATAAAGTAAATACAATAAAACAATAAATAAAAAGGAAAAATAAAAAGTAAATAAAAAAGGAAAATAAAATTAAAAAGTAAATTAAATAAAAAAGAGATAAAATAAAAAAGTTGATAAAAATGAATAAAATAAAGAAGGAAAATAAAATAAAAAGTAAATAAAATAAAAAAGGAAAAATAAAATAAAAATAAAAGAGTAAATAAAATAAAAAAGTATATGAAATAAAAAAAGTAAATAAAATAAAAAAGTAAATAAAACAAAAAAGTAAATCAAATAAAAAAGTGAATGAGATAAAAAAGTATATGAAATAAAAAAGTAAATAAAATAAAAAAGTAAATAAAATATAAAAGTATATGAAATAAAAAAGTAAATAAAATAAAAAAATAAAAAAATAAAAAGTGAATAAAATAAAAAAGTAAATAAAATAAAAAAGAAAATAAATTAAAAAGTAAATAAAATAGAAAGCTAAATGAAATTTTTTAAATAATCAATAAAATAAAAAGTAAATAAAATAAAAGAGAGACAATATGTCGCCACAGGCACAATTTTTGATGGTGACCTCTTTGTAAGGCAAAAGAGACAGGATTAAATTGAAAATATTTAATCACACAAAAAGGACTTGGACTAAAGCAATTCAAAATGGCGGTAATTCAGACATCGTTTTCCAGGATTAAACGGAGGTTTGTCCTCAAATTTTTGCGGTCGAGTTGGATGGAGCTGTAGAATACGCCTACTACATTTCTGTATGCAATGCCAAATCCTGTTTATACATATATATTCTTCCTTTTGACTCGAAATCTTTCTCGACAAACAAACGTAACATAAATTCTACACAATATTCCTAATAAGTCAAATGACGTAATTTAAATCAACAAATGCTGATTCACCAATTAAACGGCCAACTTTTTCTTGTTATACAAATTTTCCCCTAGGTTTTTGTATTTTGCATTTTTAAACATTCATCGTTGACTTAACATCGCTAATATAACCCCTCATAGTGTAGCATATTGACCTCCGACCCGGCCAAACTGTCAAAATAGGAAATTCCCCTGTGTAAATAACAGGTGCATCCGGTCGAAGATATCAGGAGATCAGAGGCGACCTTGACTGTCTACGGGTTGAATTGAGTGGGCGTAAAACAATGATATAACCCGGGTGAGAAAGTAAGTCAGGCAGTTGGAGTGAAGATGCTGGAATGAGAACCATGTCCCAGAGAGGCTGGGCTCCCAGGCCCCCGATTGAGCAGCACAGAAGAACGGAGAAGAAAGGCTGTGAGAGTCAGAAGAGTGGGGGTCAATATGTTGCAGTTCAGTTCTGTCTCCAACTCACCTCTCACACAATAATACCCTTCGTATCCCTTTCGAACCCTTTCAAATAAAGTGAGAGGTATATTTTTCTGAAGAACTATGTCCGCTCGTCTTTATTGTGTTGAATATGCATCTGCATGCATATGTATTATGTGGCTATACAACAATAGTCCTGATTAGAACCGAAACGCTATAGTATCGATTTTACTTCTCAATAAATCTCCCCTTCTATTTGGATTGCCTTGCTATCAATTCATCTCTCTCTATATATACTGATTCTCTAATTAAACGGCCAACTTTTTATTGTTATAAAAATTTTCCCCTAGGTTTTTGTATTTTGCATTTTAAAACATCCATCGTTAACTTAACATTGCTAATATCACCCCTCACGGCCCTGATGATGGTTCAGTAGAACCGAAACACTATAGTGTCGGCTTAACTTCTCACAATAAATCTATCCTTCTACATGTGTAATATAATGGCCGAGGGATTTCGTTTTATATATCTTGCCTTTCGGTTTAGTTAGGCTGAGAACCTTTCGCTTAGCGCATGGGTTAGTTAGGTGCAACATGAACGCAGGTGTTCACGCGCGCGCGGGGAGGGTGTGTCATTCAGAGATGTCAAAATAAAAATCCCAGATAGGAATTGTGACCAGGGGGATGTGAATGACGTTATGCACCGGAAGCGTGCGCGGAGGATTGGGGGGGAATTTGAGAAAAGTCAGTTTGTTGAGTTTGGCCTCCGAAAAAGAAGGTTGACTTTCAGAGCTCGCCGAGGCCTTGCAGCGGGTGCCGCACGTGGTGGTGGTGGTGGTGGGCAGATGGAAAAGTCAGTATAGAAAGATTGTGTATCTCTCTTCTTATGTCGAAAAACCTTTTAACTCAAAGGTAATAAAAAGTTTCGTACCTGAACTAAGAAGTCGTCAAGTGTTTTTCGTGTTTCGGGATTCCTATGTTATCAGTGTGTGAGTTATGAACATTCTATGTACGTTTCACATATTCATGTATGGCCATGTTACACTTGGATTGCCTTGCTATCAATTCCCCTCTCTCTCTCTCTCGATATATATATATATATATATATATATATAATTTGTAAATGGATAGTTTGCTGTCAAGAATATTCTGCATGAGTCAGATCGTTTCTTTGCACACAGTTAAATGGTTTCATCTGATGTTGGAGTAGTTGGCGACTGTAGTCTAGAGCGACCAGAAGGCTCTCTTTTCAATAGCTACTACACTGAGGTGTACGGGAGGGTGCTACTCCTTTCCTTGGATTGCACCACTTTACCCTTAATACGTACCTTATATTGCTGAGTTAATCAAGGAGGTATCAAGTACCATTTTTAAAGTCTTTGGTACGACACGACGTGAGATTGAACCCAGGTCTCCCGGCTCATTGGAGAAAGTAAAATATATTTGTACTGTTTTTTTTCTTCTACTCTATCGACTGGAGATAGCTGGTATTAGACCCACTATATTTTGGCAGCAAAATAAGGAAAATTTATTTTTCGAAATGATGACACGCTTGGGGTTTTTTTTTCTCGGAAAGGGTAATTCTATTTTTAGATGTGACAAAACACTCTTAATTGGAGACAGTTTCATTATAAAGGTAATATTGCGTCGTGAGATGGTCTCTGGTACGGACACCTTAGAAAGGTCACCATATATTTGTCGTATACGACGCACCGATACAATTACTTGAGTATAAGAAAACAATTCATATGCTTGTACCATAGGAAACGTATTATGGTTTAATTTTTTTCTCGAGCAACACAATGTAAACAATACACAGTGGGGTGTCCTCGTGGTGTAATGCTTAAAGCGCTGGACTGCAGAATCGTAGTAAGCGAGTTGGAACTCTAGTCACGCTATTTAATTCACTTTCGGACAAATACTGTTGGAGAAGGTATGAACCCCCTTATCCTCCCAGCTATGGGTTAAATCGCATCCCAGCTGTTCTTGGATAGCTCTGGCATTAAATAACCCACGAAGGTTGATATACCATGAAACCAAACCAATTCACCAGGATTTAACGACAACATATTTTTTTTGCCTGAGCAAAGTTACTTGAAAAAATAGAAAAATGGAACGAAATACAAGAAATGTTAAATAAAAAGGGTGATAATTAATTGAGTTCATTATTTCATTGATAATTGATTATATTAATTATCTTATTATTTTGTTTGATAAGATTGTAAGTTAGCTAAAATCTTTGTGTGAAAATGTAAGTCAAATTCAAAAGGTCAAACGTGTGTACAAGGAGGCCCAGGTTTAACACCTCAAGTCAAAATAAAGTTGAGGAAGACAACAAGGCCAAATGCGAATAAAATGGATTCATGTCGTGTGATATGCTTGATAGGGCTTAAATAAAGAAACATAATGAAAGTTAGGGACATATGTAAATATCAGGATGAAATGATTTAGTGGAATGACGTCAGACCAATGATATACTTCATTTTAGAATATATGAAAATTAGAGATTTTGAAAATTAGTCTGTTGAGACGCAGTTGTGTTACACATAGAGTAAGAGTCAAGTCGGTTTCAGAGCCCTTCAAGGCTGCGACAGTAGCCCCCTCCCTTTCTGTCTCTCTCTCCCTCACTCTTGTGTTTCGATGACAGCTCGGAAACTATATGCAGTCAAAATAAAGAATTCTTTCGTATCTGCTCAAAAGAGTCTCCTGTTGTTATATTTTTTGAAATTATAATATTCAACATGATACCATTGTGTTACAGAAAGAGCTTATGAGTTGTATGAAGGAATGTCCTAAAGGTCTTTTGGTATAAGTTGAGAGTCCTAAATAGAATGAAAGCTGTTATGTGAAGACTTACATGAAGGTTGGTGGTGTAATGGTTAGCAAGGTAGACTAGCAAACCTACCCGAGTGAGTTCGATTCTCATTAGGTGCCCAATTCATGCGGCCTTGTGCTACATCTAAGCAAAAAGGTTAGTAAATTACCACTTACATGAAAGTGTTGTATTGTGTGCCATACAACATAAGGTTTTCTCGGATGAAGCCACCAGTGTTCCACAGAAACCAGAGTAAGGTCTGCTTTACTGTATTGGCGAGGTCGAAAATAAGAAATTTGACTTTGTGAGCCCTTCTTTTATATGCAGGTTTGCCCACATCAACTAGTTGCCATTAGCAGAACTATTTGGCAGGCAAGGGACGTAATCCCTTCAATAGTATGTCAGCAGAACACACGTGTTTCCAGTGGGCTAGCAAGACACCGAAAGAGACTGAGTTCTTATTTAGTGCCGAAAGTTAAACTTTTGGTGGAAGTGGAATTGTGGGATACTTGATTTTATTTTGTATTTTATTGTTTCTTTTATTTTAATTTTGCATCTTATAGATTTTTTTTTTAATTTGTGGATTTTATCAATTCATTAATCGCAATAATCTCAGGTGCCCATGGTGTAATGGTTATCGTCGTAGGAAATGGACACGGTGACACGAGTTCAAATCCTGGACGAGACTGATTGCATTTCACATAGCACTAATACCCTTGGGAAAGGTATGAATCTAATTATTCTCCCTCCAGCTATGGGTAAATAGTAGGGCAGACTAGGTTCTTCCGCCTTGGTTAGGCAACTAGTCTAGGAGAAGGAAAACTCGGAATTCAAACCTGTTAAACTCCGCTTAAAAATGACCTTGTGTCATATCCTGCCCGAGTGGAGGGGTTGGTAAATATGATTAACCGCAAAAATCTCGCCATATTTTTCAGGACATATCACTGGCACATAATATGGTATTAATACATGATATATAGAAAAATATGAATATAATTTTCTTCTTTCTTTGTGATGCACATTTTACACTCCTGTGTAGGTAGGTATTACAGTATTAATATTCATATATTTCAGTTAAGTTAAATAGACTTTTATGCTATATTTTATTAGACTAAAATGGCCATGACTCCTACTGCTACAAATGCTAAGGTTTATAATAAGCTGCTTCTCATTCATATTGTTATATAATTGCGGAAGGATTTTTTTATGTTGTCATTTTTCGTTTTATATATCTTATCTTTCGGTTTAGTTAGGCTGAGAACCTTTCGGCTTAATGCATGGGTAGGTGCAGACATTAACGCAGGTATTCACGCGCGCGCGGGGAGGATGTGACAATCACATGTCACAATAAAAACCCCAGATAAGAAATAAGACTGGGGATGTGAATGATGTCATGCCCGGAAGCGATGGGCTGGGATTCTTAGTGATTTTGAATAAAAGCAGTGAGTTGAGATTTGGACTTAGACGAAGCGAGTTGATTTTTGGACCTGGGTGAGGCCAGTTCAGTTATGGTCTAGGGGGTGGGCCGCGCGTTGTCGGGTCAGATGGAACAGTCAGCATTGTAAGAATTGTGCCTCTCTCTCTCTCCTCGTGTCAAAAGCCTAAGAGTCAAGAAGGTAATAAATGTTTCGCACCTGAACCAAGAGAGTCGTCAGTGTTTCGAGTGTGTTTCGGATTCCTATGCATGTAAACGTTTTTACATATCCGTATATTTCACGTATTAATATATGGCTATGTTACAATATCTGACCTGAAGTAGGAAAAATTCTAAGGAAAAATCAAAACGATTTTCAGAGAAACCGACCCACAACTTCAGTTGTTCATAGATTTCTCCAAAGTATTTGAAAGAAGACGGGGTGGACGGTATGCCTCCTCAGCAACAAAAAGAACACGTGGAATCAATTTCTTCATATGGTTTCGCAAATATCCAGGCTTTTCATTCCAGGCTTGATATAATCTTTCATATACAGTCGTGTCTGCCAATGCACTTCAGCTGCAGTACGAATCTCTTGGTAAATATTCCTTTTTCTCTTCCTCATCAATCTTCTCCAGCGGTCCCGTATCCAAGCTTGTCTCGTGTCGTACGTCGCCGAGACTCAAACGATACCCACCTCCGGTACATTCTGGCAGGACAAGTAATCAAGCCAAACTGTCAAATCCGGGTCAATCGCATAATGTGGTAATTTATATGCGTGCTTACGTCAAACACGATTCACGATCGGGAGGATGCGAGTTCGATCTTCCCAATCGCCCGTTTCTCTCTCCGTGATCTCATTTTACACGCCAGACATATTCGTGCACGCTTTGAGCTGCCACGTGCGTGATTTCTCTCGCGACAGTATTTGATTCCATACTCAGAGGAAAGATAGAGCAAATACTTCTTGTTTATGGTCTCCCCAAAGAAACGGCTAATGTGTGGGAAATAAGAAGGTTTTGTTAGTTATCATTTTCGTTGGTGGGTAGTTGTCGTTGGTTGTTGAATTTTTGGTTTAAGTATCTGACTCTTTTGTTCTTTTTCTTACCCCAATAGTTTGTTGACTTCTTTGTCCGTGGAAAGCTGCAAGAGAATTACGGAAGGAAGGAAGGAAAGAGACGAAGATACCTTTCAACTCAAAACTTTATTTTGGGGTTTAACGACTATTCTGTGGGCGTCGAAATTCTTCCTGAAACCAGTGAATATAGTTGCGTCTCCCAGACAAGGTGTTAAAAATATATTAAAGTCATTTTTGGTGGGTTATAAGTTTAAAGTCGGTGGTTATGTCCAGTAGTTGTTTTTCAGCGAGATATGTTCGACAGGACTAGGCAAACAGGTGTTACCTTGCGAGTAGCCAAGTGAAAAAGGGTCCTTTCAGTCCCAACAGCATGGGTGAAGTGAGAATGGATTTCTCTTTGGTGGCAATAAGTCTTCCTTTAAGGAATGTGTGGATTTTGCTTCGAGTCAGAGGATTCTGGAAACTGTTACATTCTAAAATTTTAAAATTTTTTTTCCTTTTTTCTTTTCTAACCCTCACAAATGCTGTGATGCTCTACAAAAAATACATTCACCAGATAGGGACACTGACTACTTTGAAATTGTCACTGGAGTCTTGCAAGGTGATACATTAACACCGTATCTATTTATAATATGCTTAGATTATGTACTATGACCATTAATAGATCTAATGAAAGAAAATGGCCGCACACTAAAAAAAAAGCAAGAAACAGGTGATATCCCGCGGAAGCTATTACATATGCAGACTACACAGATGACCTAGCGCTTCTCCCAAATACATCTGCACAAGCCGAACCTCTCTTGCATAACCTGGAACAAACAGCAAGAAGCATTGGTCTCTTCATGAACTTAGATTTTTTGTATTTTAAACAAGATAACGACAAATTCCCATTAAATGGCGAGCTTCTGAAATAAGTCGACCAGTTCGCATACCTTGGTAGCAAAATCTCATCTGCTAGAAATGATGTCAATATATGTATAAGATAGGTATGGACTATTATCGGCATGTTATCAGTCATTTGGAAATTTGTTCTTTCGGATAAAATAAAATGGGAATTTTCCCAAGATGTGTCCATGTCAGTACTACTGTATAGTTGCTCCTACTCAACTTTAACAAAATGTTTTAAGAAAAATATCGATGGGAACTATGTAAGGATACTATGTACTGTTTTGAACAAATTGTAGAAGCAGCACCCCACAAAACAGCAGCTGTATAGCCACTTATCTCCCCTCTTCAAGAACCATCCAAGTAATAATTTACTAAGCTTTTTACTCAGATGTGGCACCAGGCAGAATGAAAGGGGCACTCAAATAGACTTGAATTCACTCTTCCAGGTTTTCTAGGTGCCAAATAAACCATCCGAATAAGACAAACAAGACATGGGGGTGGCAATTCTGTTGAAATAAGGACAAACTCATAAGCAATGTTCTCCTGTGGACACACCATTGTTGGTTTACCGGCAAAAACCTACATATATCAGTTCTGAACGGGCCAGATGGCTGATAGGGACTTATAGCTAAACGGTAAATAGTAGGACAGACTAGGTTCTTCAGCCTTGGTGAGGCAACTAGTGTAGGAGAAGGAAAACTCTGAATTCAAACCTGTTAAACTCCGCTTAAAAATAGACCTTGTGTCATATCCTGCCTGAGCGGTTCATTTGGAGGTGCCCGTGGTGTAATGGTTATCGTCGTAGGAAATAGACACGGCGACACGAGTTCAAATCCTGGACGAGGCTGATTGCATTTCACATAGCACTAATACCCTTGGGAAAGCTATGAATCCAATTATTCTCCCTCCAGCTATGGGTAAAATAATAGGTCAGGCTGGGTTCTTCAGCCTTGGTTAGGCAACTAGTCTAGGAGAAGGAAAACTCTGAATTCAAACCTGTTAAACTCCGCTTAAAAATTGACCTTGTGTCATATCCTGCCCGAGCGGAGGGGTTGGGTAAATATGGATAGCTAAAGGGAGTCAAAGGAATCCGCGCTGTTAGTATGACTTGATACTGATGATGATGATGAGAACTGTTTTATTTAGATTTTTACAAATTCAATCCTAAAAAAATATTTTGGAGTTACCTCCCTTTGACATATTCTTATATAACCCACAAATTTGGTAAGAGACATATTTCAAGCAAAGCGTTATATAAATACTGTGGTTAACAAACTATTATATCTACCATATGTGCTTTTATACTAACTAAGAGGAATTTATACGTCAGAGGAATTTGGCTATACTAACTTCATCTCAAAACGAATAAGATAAAATTCTAAAAAATCACAACAACGGGAGGTAACTCTGTTATTCTAATTATTTCTTAAATTTCTTTATTAAACTAGGATGTTTCCAGCTAGTGTTACCTACTTTGTAAACTAGTCCAGTCGGATGGGCCTGTAGAATACACCGACTGCATCTCTGCAGAGAGGTAAGACCCCCATACAAGTGTCCTGGATATTATACTAAGCAATTTGATGGTGAGGCTCCTGTAATGCTGGAATTTTGAGGAATGTGGAATGCCCTTTCATTGCCATTGCTTCCTGGTTCACTCTGTCCTGGAGTGTAGCACCTGACAGGGTCACATCAGTGGGTCAAATAGAACTGTTTGACATTTAAACTGTGCTAATGGTATATCAACTGTTATATGTTATTTAATGCCAAATAATCTTTATTCATATATATCAAATATGTATTCGTTGTTGCTTTGTTTTATGGAATATCAACTATTGAAGGTTATTTAATGTGGAATCCTTTTTAAGGATAGATATCAAATATATATTATTTGGTTTGGTTTTACGGCATATCAACCATTGTAGGTTATTTAATGCCAAAACCTCTTTATATATATATATATATATATATTAGATATATATCTTTAAAGAAAAAAACAAAGTCCGGTTATTTTAGGATTATAAATTTATTTCCATCCTGTTTTTCGTTTCTGGTGTGAACCAAAAACATGAAGAAAAATATAACAGGACTTCTCCAGATCTAATGGATAAATAAAACAGAATAGACACAGGGTGGGGAGGAGGAAGAGATTTAAAGAGTTACCTCCTCGTTTTATTGAATTTCTGTTTTTTTATTTACCTATTTATTTTATTTTCCAAATTTTTCCGTCAGTTATAATTACGGTAATTTAACTTTTTTATTTATTCTTTTTTTTTTCTTGTTAAGTTCGATAATTAACTTTAAGGGAAATATTAATGCTTATATTAATTTCGATACTATTTATTTAGCTTCCTATTTTTTCATGTGTGTATATTGGGTACGTTTTTTGTCTGGTTTCACTATTTATTTCTATGTTTTTAAAAAATTTATAGTCTATAGTTTAAAGTTTGCCCTATGTCTACATCTAGCTATTAATTCACTTCTCTTATTTAATAACTTATCAGGCAATTTATATGTCAAAATATGTATTTTCTCTTCTAAGCACAAATTGCATCTACCGTCAAAACTATTACATATATATGATGTGTAAGCGTATTTTGTTTATAACATTCTTAAACGAGCAAGAGCTCTTTTTTTAACACAGTTTCAAGTATTGCTATATAATAATTACAATTTAACATCTCTCATTTGTTTACACACATAGTTTGTTCTATTTGACCCATAGATAGGACCCTGTCAGGTGCTGCCACTCCAGGTAAGAGTGAACCTAAGAGTAATGGCAGTGAAGGAATACTCCTCCATCCCCAAATCTCCATGGCTGGAGCCTCACCAGCAGATTGTTCAGTATCGTGATAAAGACACTCATTTGTGTGGGGGTCTTGCCTCTCTTCAGAGATGCAGTCAGTGTATTCTACAGCCCCAGCCGACTGGTCTGATATTAAGAATGGTCTATATTACAAACACCTCATGTCAATCAACATATTCACAACAAAAGTAACTTGGTTCGGTTTTATGGCATATCAACTATTGAAGGTTATTTAATGCGGAATCCTTTTTGAGTATAGATATTAAATATATATGATTTGGTTTGGTTGGGTTTTATGGCATATCCTCTTTTTTATTATATTAAGAATGATCTATATTATAAACACCTCATGTCAATCAACATATTCACCACAAAAGTAACTTTTAAAATTTACTACAAATCACATTGCAGAAGCAAAAATGTAATTCACTAACTGGACTGCATACACTGCGAAATACATTGGTAAGTTATATATATATATATATATATATAAATTCTTTAAGAAAAAAACAAAAACCAGTCACATTAGGATTATAAATTTATTTCCATCCTGTTATGGGTTTTGATATAAATCAAAAACACAAAAAAAACAAACTAACAGGACTTCTTCAGATCTTATGGATGAAATAATTCAGAATAGACACAGGAAAGAAGAGTGGGAGGGGATAGAAGAGGGGTGAAGAGTTATCTCCTCATTTAGCCCACTTCCGGTTTTTTTTATCTTATTGCCGGTTGGAATTATAGTAAATTAATTTTTTTATCTTTTTATTTTTTAAAATCTGAATACATTTCGACTAGAGTCCAGTGACTATGTGTTTGGAATATTCATATCGAGAATATATGAGAAATTTCATATAATTCCACAGTAGTCGATATATAGCTATCAGTATATAGATTTATCAGGATATATATAAAAAAAACTCACATACATATGTTTGGGACATAATCGTTATCATCGTAAGAAATGGACCGAGTGACCCAAGTTTAAAAAACGTGAATGCCATCTAATGAAGCGGGAGATAACTCATTGAAATAAATTTATAATGTCACGGTAACTGTTCGTTTAGTTTTCTTCCTTTGCATTACAAAGATATATATATATATACATATATATATATATATATATAACCAAACAAAACCTTATAGCATATCAACCCCAGGAGGTGCCTGTGGTGTAATGGTTATCATCGTAGGAAATGGACATGGGGACACGAGTTCAAATCCTGGACGAGGCTGACTGCATTTCACATAGCACTAATACCCTTGGGAAAGGTATAAATCCAAATATTCTCTCTCCAGATATGGGTAAATAGTAGGGCAGACTGGGTTCTTCAGTCTTGGTGAGGCAACTAGTCTAGGAGAAGGAAAACTCTGAATTCAAACATGTTAAACTCCACTTAAAAATTGACCTTGTGTCATATCCTAGCCGAGCTGAGGGGTTGGTAAATATGTATATATATATAGCCATTTTACTTTAGACTAATAGATTACTGACAGAATCAGATCTATGGATTACAATAAATCAACACACGTAGAAAAACTGAAACGGTCATGATTTTAATAGATGCAAAGTTCAATATCATAGAAAAAGTTTTTTAATTTAAAAAAAACTGCTTATCTTATCAGTTATTGGTTAAATAGTACCACTACCATATTTACCAACCCCTCCACTCGGGTAGGATATGACACAAGGTCAATTTTTAAGCTGCCCAGCTATCTACCCATAGCTGGAGGAAGAATAATTGGATTCATACCTTTCCCAAGGGTATTTGTGCCATGTGAAATGCAATCAGTCTCGTCCAGGATTTGAACTCGTGTCGCCATGTCCATTTCTTACGATGATAACCATTACACCACAGTCACCACTACTGTTCTTCTACAAGGATGGCTTTGGCATTAAATAACCCATGAAGGTTGATATGCCATTAAACAAAGAAACCAAACAAAACCTTATAGCATATCAACCCCACCATGCAACTGCTCTCTATAAGTAAGTCACCCAGTCCCTTATCAATCAGCACGGTTCGAGGGACGTAACTGTGCCTTGGATTTTCTGTAAGAGTCTAAATCTATGAAGTGAATTTAAAATCGCCTCAAGCCATTTACTGCTCGTCGCATGGTCTAATGATTCCCACCTACTGGGCGGGGGGCTGCTATGTTGATCATATTGCAGGGCCTCTCAAAGTGGTCCAAATATGCACAATCTAACCCCTACACAAGTGTCCATTGTCTACAACGGTGACCATGATGCCACACACACACACTTATATATGCATGCATTACCCAACCCCTCTACCTGATAGGGTCCTATCTATGGGTTAAATAGAACTAACTGCATGCTTATGCTAAACTGAATTGTTTGAAATAGAACTGTTTGACTAAACTGAATAGCTTGAGATAGAAATGTTTTAGACAATTAAACTGTATACTTACATTTAAACTGCATGCTTATGCTAAACTGAATTGTTTGAATTAGAACTGTTTGACTAAACTGAATAGCTTGAAATAGAAATGTTTTTGACAATTAAACTGTGTACTTACATTCAAACTGCGTGCTTATGCTAAACTGAATTGTTTGAAATGGAACTGTTTTGATATTGAAACTGTTCTTACATTAAATTGAATTGTTTAATATTGAACTGTTTTGATATTTAACTGTGTGTAAAAGAAATCTGTACTAATAATAAACTGAATAAGCTGAATTAGAACTGTTTTGACTATTAAACTGTGTACTAATGCTAAACTGAATTGTTTGAAATAGAACTGACTGTTAGCATAAAAATAGATTTGGTGTTAAATAACCTACAAAGGTTGATATGCCATAAAAACCAACCAACCAACCAACCCCACCACATGTGCAAGATGTGACTCAAAGTTAATTTTTTAAGTGAAGTTTAACAGGTTTGAAGTCATAGTTTTCCTTCTCCTAGACTGGTTACCTTGCTAAGGCTAAAGAACCTAGTCTGCCCTACTATCTACCCATATCTGGAGAGAGAATAATTGGATTCATATCAGGAATTGAACTCAGATCACCGTGTCCATTCCCTCCGACAGTAGCTATTACACTATAAGTGCCTCCTACTCACACACACACGCACACATATATGTGTGCGTGTGTGTGTGTCATCATGTTATGCTAATATATAGTTATGTGTGTATATATGTGTTTGTGAGTGTATGTTTGTGTATGTATGTTTGTGTGTATGTGTATGCTTGCGAATGTGTGTGTATGTATGTCTGTGTATATATATGCATGTGTGTATGTATGTTTACATATATATATATATTTACCTAACCTCTCTGAACAAGCAGGATGTGATACAAGTTCAATTTTTAAGCAAAGTATAACAGGTTTGAATTTAGAGTTTTCCTTCTTCCAAACTGGTTGTCATACGAAGGTTAAAGAAATCAGTCTGCCCTGCTTTTTACTCAAAGCTGGAGAGAGGACAGTTGGAATCATACCTTTCTCAAGAATATTACTGCCATGTGAAATAGAAACAGCATCGTCCTGGATTTGAACTCGGGTCACTGGGTCCATTTCCTATTGTTGCATATTGACCTCCGATCTGACCAAGCTGTCAAATGAGAAATGCTCCTGTGTAAATAACAGGTGCATCTGGTCTAAGAGATCAGGAGACAACCTTGACTGTCGAAGGGTTGAATTGGGTGTGAATTGTGATGCTCACAGGAAGTAGGTGGACGTCAAATTATTATATAACCCTGGCGACAGGAAGTTCAGATCAGTTGGAGTGAAGATGCTGGAATGAGAACAATGTCCCAGCAGAGGCTGGGCCCCCAGGCTCTTGGTTGAGCAGCCCAGGAGAACGGAAAAGAAACGCTGTTATGGCCATAAGAGTGGGGGTCAATATGTTGCAGTTCTGTTCAGTCTCCAACTCACCTCTCACACAATAATACCCTTCGTAACCCTTTCGAACCCTTTCAAATAAAGTGAGAGGTATATTTTTCTGAAGAACTGTGTCTGCTTGTCTTTATTGTGTTGAATATGTTTCTGCATGCATCTGCATATGAGTATGCAACACTATGATGATAATACTACTGTGGTCCAAAGTGGTTCATATTGATCTTCTAGGGTGAATAATATTTTTGCAGGAAGAGTAAAAGCACAGAGGGGGAACTTACTCGCTTACATTCAGAAGTCCTTTATACACTTTGGTGCAGAAAGATACGAAAAAATGCAGAAATTTGGATTGATCCACTTTTTCCTTTCAAAAAGTCATATTTTTATAAATGTATTTAGTAATAAAATTATCAATTAAAAATATTTAAAAAAAAATTTTCTTAGATTATTATTTCAGAAAATATTAAAATTAGCATTTTGCAAAAAGATAAGGCCACCTATGAAATTTAGATGGATCCACTTTTTTCTTTCAAAAATTCATATTTTTATAAATGTATTTAGTAATAAAATTATCTATTAAAAATATTTTTAAAATTTCTTTTCTTAGATTATTATTTCAGAAAATATTAAAATTAGCATTTTTTTGTTTATTAACTTCTTGAGTTTAGGTTTTCGACATGAGGAGAGAGACACAATTTTTACTATGCTGACTGTTCCTACATCGCCCTCCAGTCAAGCCCCAGCTAGACTGCCCTTGCCCAGAGTCAAATCTCAACTAACTCCTTTTTTCAAAAATCACCAAAATTTCCAGCCCATCGCTTCCAGGCATGACATCATTCACACCCCAGTCTCATTTCTCATCTGGGGTTTTTATCATGACATTTGTGATTGTTACATCCTCCGTGCATGAGCGTGAACACCTGCACTAAGAGCCAAACAGTTCAAAGCCTAACCAAACCAAATGATAAGATATAAGCAACGAAAAATGATAATATAAAAAAAAATCATTCTGCAATTATATAACACCCCATGACCAATGATAGTGATGTCTTGTTTACATATGATCTGTTCCAGCCCAGATGGTTGGGGTTGTAGAATACAACAATTGTGTCTCTGCAAAAGGGTACCCTGTGACCAATGATAGTCCTGGATATGACATTAAACAATTTTATGGTGATGCTTCATGAAGGCTGGAGCTTTGGAGAATGCAGAGTACTCCTTCATTGCCATTGCTACCAGGTTTACTCTGATCCAGAATGGTAACACCTGATAGGGTTCGATCGATGGGTCAACTAGAACTAAACTGTGTACTTATGCTAAACTAAATTACTTGAAATTGGACTGTTTTGACATTTATAATGCGTACTTATGCAAAACTGAATTGCTTGAAATAGATCTGTTTCAACATTTAAACTGTATACTTCTGCTAAACTGAATAGTTTGATTTGGAATTGTTTTTGAATATTTTAGACAATTAAACTGTGTATTCATGCTAAACTGAATTGTTTGAAATAGAACTGTTTATTTGTATAAAAATGGATTTAGTATTAAATAACCTACAAAGGTTGATATGCCATAAAACACTAACAACCAATGAAAGAAAAATCCTGCTTTGCTGATGAGATCAGGATCTTCGCTTGTTAAGTCAGTTTCAATATTGCCTGGTATTTATTGGTGCGGGTGTTATTATATGATTCAATATTCCATTGATAATGACTTTTCGGAATTTTGTAAAGATTTTAATCTTGAAGCCAAAAACATTTTTAAAAAATAAACCCCTCTCATCATGACATCCAATGGGACTAAAAAAAGGAATGTTGGCAATATTCAATATTACCAAAATGTTAAAATATTTTCTGAAAACCAATTTTTTTGTAAGCTTTACCATATTTTCTGATATATAAGCTATACATCTGAATAGATATAAAAATTTTTGGAATATTATACTGTATCTAATATATAAGTATTATGAAAAAGTGTCCGTCAATCAAAGTATGAATTTGGTAGCTTGGATTTTTAGATAAGATTTACGGCTGTCATCCTACAAATACGATTGTCAACCACTGCATCTTATGGACTGGCAAATAATAATCATATTTGAAGGTTTTTTTTACTTTTGAATTTTTCTGATGTTTTCATGTGAGTTTTTGCTGCAGATATCAAATATTAGAATCTTGTTTTTGAGTGTATTTTTTCTCAATTTTCTTTTCTTTATATTAGTTTGTTTGAAGTTTAGCATTCATTTAGGGATAATATTTTTCTGGATATCAGTTGTTGTCGACCGTAATCAAGGGTGATGCAAAGGCTCCCTTTTCAACAGCTACTACATCAAGGTGTAAGGAAGGGTGCTACTCCTTTTTCTGGATTACCCCACTTACCTTTGATCCTTACCTCATAATGGTGAGTGTTAAGCAAGATGGAATCAGAAAATTAATTTTTTATTTATTGCGGATAGCCGGGGTCGCAGTTAACCACCTGAAGAAGGCCAGAAGTGAAATTTGGCCGAAACGTAGTGAAAAAGAAACTACAAAAAACTACCAAGATGAGGACAAAACGTCTGCAATAAATAAAAAAATTAATTCTCTGATTAAGAAGCCTCATTTGAAAAGGATTCCCAATAAAGACAAGATGGAATCAGTAACGTTTTTTGAGTCTTTGGTAAGACTTGATCTAGGATTGAACCCCACAGCCAGACCATTTGAGAAAAGCCTAAATTTACAAAGAAAAGGGTTGATTTAAAAAAAGAACATCAAAGAAAAAGCAACTCTTGATTGTATATTGAATGAGGAAAATGTGACGAGAAAGTAATTAGACTGAGTTATTTTTCAGGTTGGTAACCCTGATTTAAAATCCCCTGAACCATAACCCAGTTGGCTGGGGCTGGAAAATACACCGACTGCATCTCTACAGAGGGCTAAGAACCCCCCAACAAGTGTTCTGAATATGACGTTAAACAATTTGATGGTGAGGCTCCAGTAATGCTGGAGCTTAGGGAAATGCAGAGTACCCATTCAATACCATCATTCCCAGGTCCTCTCTGACCTGGAGTGGTAGCACCTGATAGGGTTCGATCTATGGGTCAAATAGAACTGTTTGACACTTAAACTGTGAGCAAAAAATGACTTATGTTAAACTGAATTGTTAGAAAAAGAACTGTTTGATCATTTCACTGTCTGTAAACAAATGACTGACTTTAAATGACATTTTTAGTGATAGATAGCAATACTTAGAACTGTCTAACTGTGTGCAAATAAATGACCTAAAGTAAATTGAATTGTAAGAAAAAGAACTGTTTGATCATTTCACTGTATGTAAACAAATGACTGATGTTTAATTAAATTGTTAGTGATAGATAGCAATACTTAGAACTATTCAACTGTGTGCAAATAAATGACTTATACTAAATTGAATTGTAAGAAAAAGGACTGTTTGATCATTTCTCTGTATGTAAACAAATGACAGATTTTTAATTAAATTGTTAGTGATAGATAGCAATATTTAGAACTAACTGTGAGCAAATAAATGACCTAAACTAAATTGAATTGTAAGAAAAAGAACTGTTTGATCATTTCTCTGTATGTAAACAAATGACAGACTTTTAATTAAATTGTTAGTGATAGTAATACTTAGAACCATTTAACTGTGTGCAAATAAATAACTTATGCTAAATTGAATTGTAAGAAAAAGAACTGTTTGATCATTTAACTGTAAGTAAACAAATGTTTAATAAAATTGTTTGTGATACATAGCAATACTTGAAATCATTTGATATCATTGACTTATGTTAACAAATCATATACAGTAGCGTCCAAAACTAAGGGACAAAATTTTAAACCTAATATTTGTTAGAAATAACAACTGTGAAAAGCTGAAATTTTGACAACTGGTAGTTGTTATCATCCATAATAACATACTAAAATTTGAATCATTTGCAAAGGATAGAAAAAGAATTATAACAATTATTTATTTATTTTCAAATTTGGAATGTCCAAAAGTAAGGGACAAAATTGAGAAAAACAATGTACACGGCCAAAAAAACAATGAAAAATACATGTACAATCAATATTTAGTAAATGAGCCCTTGCTCTCAATGACAGCTGCACATCTTCGACTACAAGAACGAATCAGTTCTTGACAATCCTCGATACTAATTTTAGACCATTCTTGAAGCTTCACCCACAAATCCTCCGTGTTAGTGGGATTTCTTTCCATAACTTTCACTCCTAAGGTCTTCCAAAGATTTTCTATTGGATTTAAGTCAGGACTTTGCGGTGGTCAATCCATAATTTCGAAATCTTGCTCGCTAAGGTAACTCATTACCACCTTTGCCTTGTGACATGGGGCATTATCTTGCATAAAGGTCGCCTTATCGAAACCTGAATTCTGTATGATTGGCACAACATGATCTTGAACAATGTTTTTATAGATCTGTGCGTTTACACGAGTTTGTTACCGGACAAGAAGCGTTGTACCTTGGCTAGAAAACATTCCAAATACCATGACGCTTCCGCCCCCAAACTTGATAGTTTTCTTAGTATACTTTGCATTTAATCTTTCACCAATACGTCTTTTTACATTGTTTTTTTCCATCATTTCCAAATAAATTAAACTTGCTTTCATCACTGAAAAATACTTTTGCCCAATTTTCATATGTCCAAATTACATACCTGTTTCCAAACTCTAATCTCTTCTTATTATTCTTCGAACTAACAATTGGTTTCTCCTTTGGGGTTTGATAAAACAGCCCTATTTCTTGCAGTCGTCTAGAAACAGTCTGTCTTGACACATTAACACATTAGGTACTATTCATAACCCTTTTAATTTCTGTGCAAGACTTAAAACGGTCCTTTAATGATAAATGTGGCATTATTTGATCTTCTCTTGCCGAAGTTTTGCGGGGTCTGCCGGTTTTAAAAGCATTATTTTGCCAGTATCATTGAAGGATTTAACAACCCTGCCTACAACACTCTTGGAACGTTTCACTTTCTCTGAAATCTCTCTATTGGTATGCTTTTCCTTGTGTAGCTTCACAATAACTTGTCTCACAGAGTAATCAAGTTTTTGGCGTTTCGCCATGGTGCTGGCTGATGCAACGTTTACAAATGACTAAGTAAGACTTATTCTTTTAGAGGAAATCAAAAATTTTTAATATAGTATACTGTTTACATTGTTTTTCTCAATTTTGTCCCTTACTTTTGGACGATCCTATTTTGAAAATAAATAAATAATTGTTATAATTCTTTTTCTATCCTTTGCAAATGATTCAGCTTTTCACAGTTGTTATTTCTAAGAAATATTAGGTTTTAAAATTTTGTCCCTTAGTTTTGGACGCTACTGTATATCGAAAAATATGTATAAGCCAGATTTGTCACTAAATAGCCTACAATAGTTGATATGCCATAAAACCAAACCTAATCAATATTTACATTGTTAATGTTCACCTCTCAGAATTCCTGTTCAGCTAAGTTAGCTATGTTTTGTTATTCAATATTCGATTCATCTATTTGCGGAGTAGTGGTAGTGGTGAATGGAAATTAAATTTGGTTATTCGTGAGTGTGTGTGTGTGGGGGGGGGGGAGATCGAGTCAAAGGTTTGAAAAGCCCTGGTCTAGTGAGTGAGTGAAAACGAGCACAAATACACAACACACTTCAAATATAGGACATTCTGTTGTTTATTTATAATGATGGTATAGAATGCTATTCATTTTTCTGAACAATTGGAGTTAACTTTCAATAAGGATATAATTCATTTATTAACGAGAAACTATTTCAAGAACAATCAGCTTATTTTGACAACAATACAAAAGGGAAATAAATAAAATTCTTTTCTTGGGAATGTTATTTGAATTCATGAAATGATTGATTGATTCTAACAGCCTGTCAACCATTCCTAGGTTATTTCATGCCTTTAGGTTAGAGAATTGTGTTCATTTTATGTTTATATTTACACTTTCTCGGGCAGTTGTTTCTGAAGATTTTTTTTACGCACATTTATATGGTTTCAAGTATTCCTTTCTTATACAAATAATTTGCACACCGTTATATGGTTTCAAGTATTCCTATCAAATACAAATAATTTACACACAGTTGTATGGTTTCAAGTATTCCTATCTAATACAAATAATTTACAGACAATTATATAGTTTCAAGTGATTTTTCCTATTTAAAAAATAACCTCTTTCACAGAGTTATATAGTTTGCTTTCTTAGTTTAATGGCATATCAATCTCTGTAGGTTATTTAATGCCAAAGCCATCTTTGTAGAAGAAAAAGAGTGATACTATTTAAGGTTTCTTTGTTCAATGGCAAATGAATCTCAGTGGGTTATTCAATGCCAAAGCCATCCTTGTAAAAGGACATTAGTGATACTATTTAAGGTTTCTTTATTCAATGGCATATCAACCTTAGTGGGTTATTTAATGCCAAAGCAATCCTTGTAGAAGAACAGCAGTGATACTATTTAAGGTTTCTTTGTTCAATGGCATATCAGCCTTTGTGGGTTATTCAATGTCCAAGCCATCCTTGTAGAAGAACAGTGGTGATACTATTTAAGGTTTCTTTATTCAATGGCATATCAACCTTTGTGGGTTATTTAATGCCAAAGCCATCCTTGTAGAAAAACAGCAGTGATACTTTTTAAGGTTTCTTTGTTCAATGGCATATCAACCTTAGTGGGTTATTTAATGCCAAAGCCATCCTTGTAGAAGGCCAATAGTGGTAGTAGTTAACCCACAACTGAGGAGGGAAATAAGGGGGATCTCACTTTTTCTAAGGATATTAGTCTAAAAGTGAATGTGATTTCATATCTGGAGTTTGAACTCACTCTCTACGATGTCACAGTCTGGTATGTTACTCACTATACCACAAGGACTCCTCACTTATCACTCTGTCTTAAAGTGTAACTGGGAGTAATGGGATGCTCTACACTCCCCATTTCTCCAAAATTGGAGCTGTACCATCAGACACAGTTCAGTATCATACCCAGGGCACCCCTTTTTTTGGGAGGGGGGTCTTACTCCTACACAGGGGATACTGTCAGTATATTCTCTTATCAACTGGGCAGGCCATTCCTGGGGAGAGGAATTATCCTTATGTCATCAGATGGTTTATACCATCCCTATTCTTGCCCCCTGTTCTCTCTCTCTGTATATATATATATATATATATATATACACATACATACACACACACACACACACACACATATATATATATATATATATATATACACACACACACACACACATATATATTTTATATAATCCAAGGGGTAGGAGTATCCAATTTGAGTGCTTAATGTCAACGGCTTTTGACATATAATTTGGGATTAAAAATGCATCAACCCTTAATGTACAGAGCTAAAAAACCTTTTTATATAAAAATAAAAGGAAAAAATTCATTTCCTTGGTCTTGTTATAAATTTTTTCCTGGTTATGATGACTAAGGAAGTGAATATTTTATTTTTATTTTTATATAAAAAGATATATATATATATTGTTTAACCAACCCTGTACAAGCAGGATATGACTCAGAGTCAATTTTAAAGGAGTGTTTAACAGGGTTGAATTCAGAGTTTTTCTTCTCCTCGACTTGTTACCATACCAAGATTAAATAACCCAATCTGCCCTACTATTTATTAATAGCTGGAGAGAGAATAATGGGATGCATACTTTAACGAAAACTATTTGCAGGATGGGAAATGCAAACAGCCTTGTCTAAGAATTGAACTTAGGTTACCAAGTCTATTTTCTATAAAAATATCATTTACAGAAATGCCTCCTAATATATATATATATAGTCATCCACAGACAGACTGTTTCGTTGTATCCCAACTCTTCAGTGTAGCTAGATTCCCGAACCTGGGATCGAAATTCGGCTGATTCAAACGCCAATCCGAGATTCTACCACTCAGCCATGAGGAAACCAGCACAAGTAAAGGAAATTCAAATACTTACGTATTTGTTTTGTTTACATATATCCACGTAACGGCTACCGAGAGCTTGATTCATTTGAAGAGCCTTGCTTTACGCTAATATACGTGTGTGTGTGTGCGATTGCAGTCAAAAGTATTTGGCTACACTCAAAAATTTTTATTTCTCATCCTAAAAGTGTTATTTTTGATGAAACAAATTAAGTACCTCAATGTTTTTATTTATTCTACGAAATACAAGTCTTCCTAAGTAACTTTGACCCGATATCTTTTGAAAAATTGGTTTGATGGCTTTTCTTCTTTAGTACTTAGCTTGAATAAAACATGTTCCAAAAGTTACATTATACCACCTCTTGAACTCACATAAAACTATATTGTAATGAATTAATGCTTGCTAAATACTACCTGTTTTGCCTATACAGTGGACAATTTCTGTAATATAATTGCGGAGGGATTTTGTTTTGTGTATCTTGCCTTTCGGTTTAGTTAGGCTGAGAACCTTTCGGTTCAGCGCATGGGTTAGTTAGGTGCAACATTAATGCAGGTGTTCACGCGCGTGCGAAGAGGATGTGTCATTCAGAGATGTCAAAATAAAAATCCCAGATAGGAATTGTGACCAGGGGATGTGAGTGACGTCATGCACCGGAAGCATGGGCTGAGGATTTTTGGGATTTGAGAAAAAGCAGTGAGTTGAGTTCCTGCCTCCGAACGAGAGAATTGACATTCAGAGCCGGGTGAGGCCAGAAAAATTTGTGGGCTACGGCCGCCACGCGTTGGTTGGGTTAAGAGCTGATGATGTAAAAGCAATCAGCATAGAAAGATTGTGTCTCTCTCTCCTCATGTCGAAAAACCTTTAAACTCAAAGGTAATAAAAAATTTTGTACCTGAACTAAGAAGTCGTAAAGTGTTTCGCGTGCATTTCGGATTCCCTATGTCTATTTCACACATCTGGCTATGTAACATTTCATCAGAGTTACCAGCTTGTGTGACAGAAGGCCAACTACTCCAAACTTTACTGCACAATTTAACCAATGTCATAAAGATTATGTGTTAACATCCGCTGTGAGAAGAAGACTCTGTGAAGCTGGCCTATATGACAGAATTTCTGTTAAGAACCCTCTGTTTGTTATATAGTCATATAATAAATATGCTTATATACACATGCATATACATGCAGAATGAATCACAATAATAAGGATGCCGGAAGACTTATTTATAAATATATGTACCTCTCACTTTCTTGTAAGGGTTCGAAAAGGGTTACTCAAGGTTTGCGTGTGAGAGGGAGCTGGAGACCGAACAGAAACTGCAATATTTTGACCCCCACACTCATGGCCGTCAACGTTGTGTCTTTCTCGTTCTCCTGATGCTCAACCGGAGGCCCTGAGGCCCACTCTGTTGGGTGATGGCTTTCTTTACTGCATCTTATCAACAACTTCTCTGGACCCCAACTCATCAGGGCCCCAATGGCCCCTCCGGCCTGATGTGTCTTTCCTTACCACATCTCGTCTATAACTCCGCCCGATCTCTAACTGCAACTCATCAGGGGCCCCAAGGCCCCTTCAGCCTGATGTGGCTTTACCTACCACATCTCGTCTATCTCCGTCTCTAACTCTAACTCCTGACTTCTGTCTTGACTGAGTTATGTAATAGATCAACGACCACTCAATCGCCTACTCGATCTTTGAAATCGCATGTTTGATCGTCATCAAGCGTAAATAACTGTCATGCAGTTCACAGGTCACTCTCTTCCGGTGCATCAGTCTATGAGTGTACCATGGGAATTTTTTTTACCTCGTACCATTTCGTCAGCCAATTTCCGCCCACGCGATTTCCTCTCATAACTGCCATTAGAATGTGTCACCTCCTTCCGGTGCATCACCTTGGAATGGCATTTTTGGCCGGGTCGAAGGCCAAAATACAACATGTTGAGGAAGCAAAACAATGCCAAAAGGCTCCAGTGAACCAAGACACACAAAGTATGGACAATAAAGTCTTTTGGACTGACGAATCAAAGTTCAAAATCTTTGGATTAAATAGGAGGGTCTATGTGTGGCAAAGAGTTGGTCAGGGAGCTGCAAACCCCTGAATCACATCAATCATAAAGCATAGAGGAGGCTCTATTATGGTGTGTGTGTGTTTGTGTAGGGGGCTTTTGTCAATTGCAAAGTCAGAGAATTGCATCAGGTGAAAGGCTAATTAAACCAGAACAGCTATCACAGCATACTACAGCAACACACTATCCTATCTGGAACACGGCTTGTGAATAAAGGATTTGTACTCGTACAAGATAATGATCCAAAACATACTCGTAAACTCTGCCAGAGGTACATTAAAAGCTAAAAGGAAAAAGACACTCTTTAACTGATGTCTTGACCGGCATTGTCAGCAGACTTAAATCCCATTGGATTGGTGTAGGATGAACTTGACCAAAAAGTCAGAACTAAACAACCCACAAGTGTGAATCACCTCTGGCAACTCTTGCAGGAAAGCTAGGAAGAATTATTCTATCTTCAGTCTAGATCCAGTCTTAGGTGGAAAGAATGCTGAGAATCTGTGATACCGTGGTAGCGGCCAAAGGGGGTCATTTGGATGAATCAAAAGTCTAAGAAGTTTTTTGTGTCTTTTTGGTTTAATTTATATTTAATGTGGCTCCGAAAGACACGTATTTGATATAATGAATTAAATCTCAGTAGTGCGTGACTTGTTTCATTAAAAAATAAAACTTTTAGGATGAGAGATATAAAATTTTTGAGGGCAGCCAAATACTTTTCACTGGTAGTATATATATATATATATATATATATATATATATTTATATACCACACAAGAATTAATCAAGTACTTAAAAGAGAGACAACAGAAGACACTGGGAGAGAGAGAGAGAAAGACAGAGAGACAGAGAGAGAGTGAGACAGAGACAGAGACAGAGAATCAAAAAGAGCCCGTGTACTTGGTCGAAAGTGGAAAGCAATTCTATATATATTGTTGACACAGTACTACTTGAGACTTTTGAGTGTGGGTTTTTTTTTATTTGTTTTTTATGTCACGTTCTTGATATTGACAAACATTGAAGGATGCATCTATGAGCTCATCACATTCAATATTCATTTACATCTCTACTTTGAACACCTGTGTCCTCATTATTATACGCTTATAAATGGGGATCAGTGTGCCCATCTCAATTCTTATCAGCGCAATGTTTTGGCCATGAGTATCTTTATTGTTATAGTCACAATGTTTTGGCCATTTCTAAGATGAGAAATTATTATTATTATATACTGATGTATTTAGATGAGTGTCCTCATCTTGATTGTTATAGTCACAGTGTTTTGGCTATTTCTCTGATGAGGAATTATCATTATTATATACTGATATATTAAGACGAGTATCCTCATCTTGATTGTTATAGTCACAATATTTTGGCCATTTCTATGATGCGGAATTATTATTATTATTATATACTGATGTATTTAGATGAGTGTCCTCATCTTGATTGTTATGGTCACAGTGATTTGGCCATTTCTAAGATGAGGAATTATTATTATATATTGTTGTATTTAGACGACTATCCTCATCTTGATTGTTATAGTCACGATGTTTTGGCCATTTTTATGATGAGGAATTATCATTATTATATACTGATGTATTTAGATGAGTATCCTCATCTTGATTGTTATAGTCACAATGTTTTGGCCATTTCTAAGATGAGGAATTATCATTATTATATACTGATATATTAAGACAAGTATCCTCATCTTGATTGTTATCTTGGCCATTTCTATGATGAGGTGTTATTATTATTATTATTATTATCGACATATTTTTTGGACTAGTATCCTCATTTTGATTGTTATAGTCACAATGTTTTAGACATTTCTCAGATGATGTATTTTAATTTTTATAGATAGATTTATTTGGATTAGTATTCTCTTAGGCAGTCAGCTAGGGCTATAAAATACATTGACTGCTTTTCGACTGATAGTTTAGACCCTCCCAATAAGTGTTCTGCATATGACAATAAACAATCTGATAGTGAGGCTCCAGTAATGCTGGAGCTTTGTGGAATGCAGAGCATCCGTTAATTCCCATTGTTCCCAGGTCCACTTTGGCCATGAGTGTTATCACCTGATAGGATCCGATCTAAGGCTCAAATAGAAACTGCATGCGTACTTATACTAAACTGATTTGTTTGAAATAGAACTGTTTTGACATTTAAGCTACATACTTTTACTCAACTAAATTGTTTGAAATGGAACTGTTTTCGACATTGAAACTGTACTAACATTAAACTGAATAGCTTGAAATAGAACTCTTTTGACATTTAAGCTACATACTTTTGCTCAACTAAATTGTTTAAAATGGAACTGTTTTCGAGATTGAAACTGTACTCACGCTAAACTGAATTGTTTGAAATAGAACTGTTTTTGACAAAAAACATACTTATACAAAACTGAATTGTTTGAATAAAAAAAGTTTGACTAAACTGAATAGCTTGAAATAGAAATGTTTTCGACAATTAAATTGTGTACTTATGCTAAACTGAATTATTTGAAATAGAACTGTTTATTTTTATGAAAATGGATTTGGCATTAAATAACCTACAAAGGTTAATATGTCATAAAACCCAAACAAACAAAGTAATATCCTCATCTTGATTGTTAGAGTCACAATATTTTGGCCATTTCTAAGATGAGCAATTATTATTATTATTATTATAGATAGATAGATATTATTTGGACTAATATCCTTATCTCAATCATTATTGCTCCAATATTTTGTCCATTTGTAAGATCCTATTTAGCCAACCCCTCCACTCGGGCAGGATATGACACAAGGTCGATTTTTAAGCGGAGTCTAACAGGTTTGAATTCAGAGTTTTCCTTCTCCTAGATTAGTTGCCTCACCAAGGCTGAAGAACCTTGTCTGTCCTATTATTTACCCATAGCTGGAGGGAGAAGAATTGGATTCATACCTTTCCCAAGTGTATTAGTGCTATGTGGAATGCAATCAGCCTGGTCCAGGATTTGAACTTGTGTCGCCGTGTGCATTTCCTATGACGATAACCATTACACCACGGGTACCTCTTTTTTTTTTTTATATGACACAAGATCAATTTTTAAGCAGAGTTTAACAGGTTTCAGTTCAGAGTTTTCCATCTCCTAGATTAGTTGCTCACCAAGGCTGAAGAACCTAGTCTGTCCTACTATTTACCTATAGCTGGAGGGAGAATAATTGGATTCATACCTTTCCCAAGGGTATTAGTGCTATGTGAAATGCAATCAGTCAGGTCCAGGATTTGAACTCGTGTCGCCGTGTCCATATCCTGCGGGCACCTCCAAAATATTATAGTATAATAATAAGCAACTCTATAATAAAACAAGTTTAATTCTAATTTGAAAAAAAAAAAAAAAACTATAAAATAAGAACATGGATACAAAACATTAAATTTATTCGATATAGCCACCATTTTTTCAGTTATTATATCAACACGTCTATATATGATATATATATATATATATATATATATATATATATAAAAATGCAAGCATGTCTGTATTACATACGTATAAATAATATAATATACATATATATATATATGTATATATATGTATGATATACTCATCTCATATACATATATAAATGCATATAATATATACATTTAAGATATGTATATATATCATATGTATATCATCGTCTGATCATATTTACCAACCCCTCCGCTCGGGCTGGATATGACACAAGGTCAATTTATTAAGCAGAGTTTAACAGGTGTGAATTCAGAGTTTTCCTTCTCCTAGACTAGTTACCTCATCAAGGCTAGTCTGCTCTACTATTTACCCATAGCTGGAGGGAGAATAATTGGATTCATACCTTTCCCAAGGGTATTAGTGCTATATGAAATGCAATCAGCCTCGTCCAGGATTTGAACTCGTGTCGCCGTGTCCATTTCCTACGACGATAACCCTTACACCATGAGCACTTCCTTCTTGTCCAACCCCTCAGCTCGGGCAGGATATGACACAAGGTCAATTTTTAAGCAGATTTTAACAGGTTTGAATTCAGAGTTTTCCTTCTCCTAGACTAGTTGCCTCACCAAGGCTGAAGAACCTAGTCTGTCCTACTATTTACCCATAGCTGGAGGGAGAATTATTGGATTCATACCTTTCCCAAGGGTATTAGTACTACGTGAAATGTCCATTATCATACATAGATGTATTTGGACTAGTATCCTACTTTTGATTGTTTTAGTCATCATCATGTTTTGGCCATTTCTGTTAGTTTCTTGTTTGTTTTTTTTCTTCATTTCTTTTGGTCAACTATATTTTAAATATTCATGACTACTTTGTAAAAAAGGACTCTACATTTATTTTCACAAAAGACGGAAGAGCCGTAAAGAAGCTCTTAAAAACTAATTAAAAAATTTCTTTTAAATCTTGTTTGTTTGTTTTTTGACAGTTATATCATGTTCCTATAGGGTTTTTTTTTTCCTTCCTAAGATATACACGCAGATTATTTCATAAAAAAAAAAATTGTCTCTAATTTATTTTCTCGGGCAATACTGCCTTACCCAGCTTTCAATTTCCTGTTTTACAGAATTAATATCCTCCTTCCTTTATTGTTCAGTTGTACAATTTTGTTTGTTGTCACAGGTTTGGATAAATATATACCGCCAAGTAGAGACACCTGAAAAACGCCAAAGAATCTAACTAAAATGCTCAGATGATAATGATAAGTAAGAAATAAACAAAAATCACTTTCTTCAACTAAATTCAAGTGAAAATGACTTTTTTTTTCTGTACATCAGATAACTGGGCACCAAACATAGTGTAATGGTTTAGCTTAGTTTGTTTAAAGGCGTTAATTTGGTGTGCACCCTTGGGTAGATGCCAGCTTAGCATGGGCTTTGTTAAAAAAAATTTGTTTCCCTGATGAATTAAACATTTTTATATGATTCCTGGATTGATTTAGACTTCTGTGCCAGCAGATACCAATTCTGTTTGCTTACTGTACCAATGAGCCCTTCATGATTAATTTCTATCCCTGCTGCTTAAACACACTTTAATATCAAGAGAATTTAGAAGCCAAGTTTTATAAAAACTGGCCAATTAGCCTTGGAGTTTATGAGTAACAATGAAACAAGCCAAAAGGCACAAAATAAGTTATGCATTTGATGATTGTATCCATACAGGTGATCCATTGTAAAGAATAAGGTTAACATTATATTTCCTTTGTGGTACTTATTCAGATGAAAACCAAGATTTGGCCTGTTCATCATCAAGATCAGAAACTCTCTACTCGTAATATTAATGCTTAATATTGAGTTTCAAAATCTTTGTATTTTGGAGAATAAGGTTTTATCAAACCCCACACAGTGCCAGAATGGGACAAAGTTAATTTCAAGAGGGAATCCTGATGGTAGCAAACATCCTGAAGACATCAGCCTAGTTGGCTGGGGGCTATAGAATACACAGACTGCAGCTTTGTTTAGGGGTAAAACCCTCCCCCCAACGAATGTCCTATATATGACACTAAACACTCTGATGGTGAGGCTGTTTCATGAGGGAATCCTGATGGTAGCAAACATCCGGAAGACATCAGCCTAGTTGGCTGGGGGCTGTAGAATACACAGACTGCATGTTTGCTGAGGGGTAAAACCCTCCCCCTCCCACGAATGTCATATATATGACACTAAACAATCTGATGGTGAGGCTGTTTCATGAGGGAATCCTGATGGTAGCAAACATCCGGAAGACATCAGCCTAGTTGGCTGGGGGCTGTAGAATACACAGACTGCAGCTTTGCTTAGGGGTAAAACCCTCCCCCTGCCAACGAATGTCCTATATATGACATTAAACACTCTGATGGTGAGGCTATTTCATGAGGGAATTCTGATGATAGCAAACATCCTGAAGACACCAGCCTAGTTGGCTGGGGGCTGTAGAATACACAGACTGCAGCTTTGCTGAGGGGTAAAACCCTCCCCCCCCACGAATGTCCTATATATGACACTAAAAAATCTGATGGTGAGGCTGTTTCATGAGGGAATCCTGATGGTAGCAAACATCCTGAAGACACCAGCCTAGTTGGCTGGGGCTGTAGAATACACAGACTGCATGTTTGCTGATGGGTAAACCCCCCCCCCACGAATGTCATGTATATGACACTAAGCAATCTGATGGTGAGGCTGTTTCATGAGGGAATCCTGATGGTAGCAAACATCCTGAAGACATCAGCCCAATTGGCTGGGGCTTTAAAATAAACCAACTGCTTCTCGGCTGAGGGTTAAGACCCTCCCAATAAGTGTTCTGCATATGACACTAAACAATCTGATGGTGAGGCTCCAGTAATGCTTGAGCTTTGGGGAATGTGGAGTACCCCTTCATTGCCATTACTCTCAGGTCCACTGTGACTTGGAGAGGTAGCACCTGAAAGAGTCCTATCTATGGGTCAAATTGAATTGTTTTACTCTTAAACTATGTACAAGCAAATGACTTATGCTAAATTGAATTATTTGAAATAGAACGGTTTGATCATTTAACTGTGTGTAAACAAATGTTTGTTGTTTAACTGAATTGTTAGTGATACATCATTATTCATGGAACCATTTAACTTTGTTTATGCTAAATTGAATTGTTGATCATTTAACTGTGTATATCTACAAAATGTGTTTACAGATCATATATTTAATATATACAGGGTGGAACGATAAAATTGTCGCCCTAGAAAAGACGACAAAATGTATTTACAAATCATATATTTAATATATACAGGGTGGAACGATAAAATTGTCGCCCTAGAAAAGACGACAAAATGTGTTTACAAATCATATATTTAATATATACAGGGTGGAACGATAAAATTGTCGCCCTAGAAAAGACGACATGATTCCATTTTCGTTTAATGAAAACCGGTTTTCTTTTTTTGTTGCAAACCATCTACTAGTTGGCCAGTTGTGTACAAAACCCAAGAGCGATAGGAGCCTTCTATCATGTCTGAAAGGGATACAATGTTCAACAAGCGAGATAGGAGATGCACCGCTGTACAACTCATACTCTCTACCGATCCAAGTTATGACAACAGGATCATTGCCAGAACCTTCAATTTGCAAATCTGGATTGTTTTCTCTAGGACAACAATTTTATCGTTCCACCCTGTAGATGTCAGCTCTACTACATAATCAAGTTAGCTGAAGTGATTTTTTCAATAAAAATTTTAAAATAAAGCTGTAGTGTTGTTTTCTTTAGGACAACAATTTTATTGTTCCACCCTGTAGATGTCAGCTCTACTACATAATCAAGTTAGCTGAATTGATTTTTTCAATAAAAATTTTAAAATAAAGCTGTAGTGTTGTTTTCTTTTGGACGACAATTTATCGTTCCACCCTGTAGATGTCAGCTCTACTACATAATCAAGTTAGCTGAATTGATTGTTTTCAATAAAAGTTATAAAATAAAGCTGTAGTGTTGTTTTCTTTAGGACAACAATTTTATCGTTCCACCCTGTAGGTAAAAACAGGATTTGACATTAGATAACCAAGAATGGTTGATATTGCATAAAAAACCAAAGTCCGAAGAGTTTGGCATTGCTTTTACCTAGTTCGATCTTGTTAAACATAATTTCTCGAATTGTACCATACCCATGATACGGATATGTGTGAAACGTACATAGAATGTTCAGAACATATATACATAGAACATAGGAATCCCGAAACACGAAAAACACGTAACGACTTCTTAGTTCAGGTACGAAACCTTTTATTACCTTTGAGTTAAAGGTTTCGACACAAGGAAGAGAGATGCACAATCTTTCTATGATGGCTTTTCCATCTGCCCCCCATCTAGTGCGGCACCCGTAGCGCGCAAATTCGTCTGGCGTCTGCGAGCCACGAAAGTCGACCTTACTTGTTTGGTGTCTAGTTCTCAACTCAACTAACTGACTTTTTCAAAATCCACAAAATCCTCCGCATGCTTCTGGTGCATGACGTCATTCGTACTCTCTAGCCCCGTTTCCCATCTGGGCTATTGTGACATCTCTGAGTGACACGTTTGCTCCTGCATTAATGTTGCACCTAAGTATCCCATGCACTGAGCCGAAAGGTTCTCAGCCTAACTAAACCCAAAGGCATAAAACGAAATCCCTCAGCCATTATATAACAGAATTAGACAACATTGTACATTCATTTGTGCGGTTTTCAAATCACACACAGAGTAAAGCAATGGACAATGTGTTAGCGTATTAACGAGCACAAAATTACCAACTACAGATGGTACCTTTCACAGCTTGAAATGCTTTGGTCACATTATATATAGGGTGTTTCAATATACATTGGACCCATGTGACTGCCCAATTATTTCTGCTCACTCAGTATATGTATATATAGGGTGTCTCAATGTACATGGGACCCATGTGACTGTTAATAACTCTATAGCGGTGAAGTGAAATGGTTAATTGTTTAGCGCTATATTTTTTAAGGCAACAAATGAATTACGAAACTATTCTTTAACACACACACAACAACAATGAAAGTTCTTTATTTGCAGCTTTGAATATGGTTTGTTCTTGGTGCTGCAAGACTCGTGGTGTTTAGGCTTGTTAGTTTTGGAGACGCGATAGCTTAGCGGGATGTTGAGATGGCAGCGTGTCATTGGACGTGTGAGGGAAGTATTCAAAGTCACCGTGTGGTTTTGCGTGTCGAGAGCGGAGTGGCGCTCGGATCGACATAGTAAATTTTTGGGGTGACAAGAAATGGTGCCTGTGGAAGGCATGCTGAATGTTTCTAATTTATGTTCAACTGGGATTCCTCGTAAAGAATCCATAAATTAGAGGGTTCCCTCGTTGAGTGTCCATGTTGCTGCTGCTAGTGTTAAAGCCACAGTGAGATGTCCATACTGGGTGGCTTGTTTAGCTAAAAGGCATCTCTAAGCAGGGATGACCAGAGACACGTCTGTTCTGGTCGCCGCCTCAAGCTGAAGAGAGTGTGTTTGGCCGTTCACCCGTTTTGCTAGCCGGAAATGAAGGTCCGGGCTGAAGAGGATATGTCATCCTGATTGGGTGAAATTCAGTGTTGAATTAAATTGCGCGCCAAAACAAAATACAAGATTTTCCTCTTCTCTACAATTCTACTAATATTAATCTTGTGTTCTTTTTTGTTTCAGATTTGAAAATAGTATATCATAACAACTATTATTCCTCGATCACAATGCCTTGGACAAGAGAGGAAAAATATTTTGCATCACGATTCATTTGGAGAGAAAATCATTGAAAACTGTCTCAAAATAGATGCAACTCATTAAGATGATAATAATTTATTACTGAGACAAGAAACTCGCAAAAAGATTGCATAGTTCGAAATTCTGTATAGGTTCCCGAGTTTGACAAACACCTGAAGAAGGCCGGAGGACATATCGGCCGAAAAATTGGGGAAATAACAATAAAGATGAAGACAGTAGTCTGGAAACCCTTAATGATAAAATCATCAAGCTTCGTCTCAGAAATTTAGGCAAGAAACACCTGAAGAAGGCCGGAGGACATATCAGCCGAAACGTTCGGGAAATAAAAATAAAGATGAAGACAATTAACCCTTAAAGTTAAAAATTTCGAAAGCTGATATAATAACAATTAAAAAAAAACATTGTTTTGATGTCTCTAGCTCAAAGGATGCATTTTTTATAGGACATGTTCCAAATGACCACCATTGCGCTTGTTTCGGTAATAAATTATTATCATATTAATGGATTGCATTTATTTTGAGACACTCTGTATGTGTCACAAAATAGTACATATCAAAACTTTTGATTCACTTTCACATTTTTGATGACAAGAGAAAATGATTATGTCAACATTGGTGTTCCATAACATAGAGCTTAACATCTGCTTTTCTTTGTAACACTATTTCAGACATTGACCTGTTCTGTTCCAATTATAAATAACAATAAATAAGCTGATTAATTAACACAATTGTTTTAGATTTATAAATCAAAGTGTGACCAGTGTATATTCAACCACTTAAGATAAAAGTAAAGGATAATTTTAAATTTACCTGACAATTACTTCTATCCGTTAATGTCAAGGTTAATGACAGATCTTTTGAGGAGTGATGGGAGGTTTATTGTTCAATTATGAAATACTAGCCTACTTTTTTCTTGTTCAAGAATTTTTTAATGAAAAAGAATGTTGGTGTTTTGTTTGGTTTTTGTTGTTTATTTTCAAGTAAATATCCTAAAAGTATTTGTGCAATAAGGTCAAATTTCATGACAAAATATTTTGCCAGATTATAGCATGTTTCAAAAAGGATGTTACCATCTTTTTGAAAACTTGTAGTTAAACTATTTTCATTATTTCATAGTCCTGAAAATAGCAGTTGTTGAGAGTCCAATCTGCAAAGGTAGCTTTCAAACAGACTGTATTGTCATATTTCAAAGTGACCATTGTGTACCACTGGTGGTAGATTATTATATTTCAAACTCACTGTTATAAATCACTGGGGTATATTTTCATTGGTCAAAATGACCATTAATTACCACCAGTGGAAGATTGTTATATTTCAAATTGACCTTTGTTTACCACTGGGGTATATTTTCATTTGTCAAAATGACAAGTGTACCACTAGAGATACCTAGTCATATTTCAAATTGACCTTTGTGTACCACTAGAGTATATTTTCATTTGTCGAAATGACAAGTGTACCACCAGTGATACCTAGTCATATTTCAAATTGACCTTTGTGTACCACTGGGGTATATTTCCATTTGTCAAAATGACAAGTGTACCACTAGAGATACCTAGTCATATTTCAAATTGACCTTTGTGTACCACTGGGGTATATTTCCATTTGTCGAAATGACAAGTGTACCACTAGAGATACCTAGTCATATTTCAAATTGACCTTTGTGTACCACTGGTGTATATTTCCATTTGTCAAAATGACAAGTGTACCACTAGAGATACCTAGTCATATTTCAAATTGACCTTTGTGTACCACTGGTGTATATTTCCATTTGTCAAAATGACAAGTGTACCACTAGAGATACCTAGTCATATTTCAAATTGACCTTTGTGTACCACTGGGGTATATTTCCATTTGTCAAAATGACAAGTGTACCACTAGAGATACCTAGTCATATTTCAAATTGACCTTTGTGTACCACTAGAGTATATTTTCATTTGTCGAAATGACAAGTGTACCACCAGTGATACCTAGTCATATTTCAAATTGACCTTTGTGTACCACTGGGGTATATTTCCATTTGTCAAAATGACAAGTGTACCACTAGAGATACCTAGTCATATTTCAAATTGACCTTTGTGTACCACTGGGGTATATTTCCATTTGTCGAAATGACAAGTGTACCACTAGAGATACCTAGTCATATTTCAAATTGACCTTTGTGTACCACTGGTGTATATTTCCATTTGTCAAAATGACAAGTGTACCACTAGAGATACCTAGTCATATTTCAAATTGACCTTTGTGTACCACTGGTGTATATTTCCATTTGTCAAAATGACAAGTGTACCACTAGAGATACCTAGTCATATTTCAAATTGACCTTTGTGTACCACTGGGGTATATTTCCATTTGTCGAAATGACTAGTGTACCACCAGGGGTACCTATTCATATTTCAAATTGACCTTTGTTTACCATGGGGTATATTTCCATTTGTCAAAAAGACCATAGTGTACCACCTGTGATTCATTGTCATATTTCAAATTGACCTTTGGGGTATATTTCCATTTTTCAAAATGACCATTGTGTACCATCAGTGATATGTAGTCATATTTCAAATTGACCTTTGTGTACCACTAGGGTATATTTCCATTTGTCAAAATGACAAGTGTACCACTAGAGATACCTAGTCATATTTCAAATTGACCTTTGTGTACCACTGGTGTATATTTTCATTTGTCAAAATTACAAGTGTACCACCAGTGATACCTAGTCATATTTCAAATTGACCTTTGTGTACCACTGGGGTATATTTTCATTTGTCAAAATGACAAGTGTACCACCAGTGATACCTAGTCATTTTTCAAATTGACCTTTGTGTACCACTTGGGTATATTTCCATTTGTCAAAATGACAAGTTTACCACTAGAGATACCTAGTCATATTTCAAATTGACCTTTGTTTACCATGGGGTATATTTCCATTTGTCAAAAAGACCATAGTGTACCACCTGTGATTCATAGTCATATTTCAAATTGACTGTTGTGTACCACTGGTGACAGCAAATAAATAAAGAGTGAATTAAAATGTACATTCATAATAATAGCGAACTTGCTTTCACTGCAGGCCCACTAAGCATTTGCACATCTGGAGGGCCATTGTAAATTGATTACCTGGTCCCAGGGCCCTTTTCCCCAAGCAATGCCTGCTGGACAGGGCTATGTTTATGGCTTTGCTCCACAAGTGCCCTTAAAGGTGAATACTGAAGGGATCAAGTATTTTTTGTAATGCCCACACATGAATCTTGATTCTCATGTATCCCCGCATTGAAATGATCTTGTATCAAATCAGGTTGGAGGTTGGATAATTCCTTCATGATGATAACTGATGTTGATTTCTTTTTGTTGTTTTTTTATCATTAATAAAGCCCAGTTGGCAGGAGCTGTAGAATACATTGACTGCATTCTCTGCCGAGGGTTGAGACCCTCTACACACCATGCGTGTCCAGGAAAGGACATAAAAACATATGATAGTGAGGTACCACTACTGGAGCTTTGGAAAATATGGAGAACCTCTTCATTGCCATTACTCTCAAGTCAACTCTTTATCAGATTAGTAGGTTTGACTTGGTTTGATTTTATGGCTCATCAACCATTGTAGGTTATTTAATGCCAAATCCATTTTTATACGTATAAACAGTTCTTATATATATATATATATATATATATGCTAACATAATATACATATATATATATATACTAACATATATATATATATATGTGGTAACATAATATATATATACATATATATATATATTATGTTAGCATATATATATATATATATATATAAGCATATATCCTCAACCGGATATTAACACATACACACACACATACATATGTATGTATGTATGTATGTATATTTCAACAGGATTTGGCATTAGACAACCAAAAAATGTTAACATATATATATATATATATATATATATAGTACAATTAAATGGAGACTCAATCTCGGTTAAGCCGTCATAATAAATTTATTTCAGCGGAGAATATTGTTGGTATATTCACCATCTCGTCAGATGACTCTTTTACATGCTCTGGCATATATATGTTATTAGCATATATATATATATATATGTATATATGCTAACATTTGTTGGTTATCTAATGCCAAATCCTGTTTAAACATAAATACATACATACATATATACATGAATGCATATGTGTGTGTGTGTGTGTGTGTGTGTGTGTGTGTGTGTGTGTGTGTGCGTGTGTATGTGTGAATATATAAACAGGATTTGGCATTAAATAACCAAGAAAGTGTAACATTGTATGTATATATATATATATATATATATACCTTCAAGAAAAACAAAAATCAGTCACATTAGGATTATAAATTTATTTTCATCCTGTTATGGGTATTGATATGAATCAATAACACCAAAAATAACAGGACTTCTTCAGATCTAATGGACATATATATATGTGTATATATATATATATATATATATATGTCATAACAAAGACTTTGAAAATGGTACTTGATACCTCCTTGCTTAACACTCAGCAATATAAGGTACGTATCGAGGGTAAAGTGGAGCAATCCAGCGAAAGGAGTAGCGCCCTCCCCTACACCCCAGTGTAGTAGTTATTGAAAAGGGAGCCTTCTGGTCGCCCTCAACTACAGTCACCAACTTTACTTACTAGGGTCCAAACTGATGTGTTTTATACCTATATATATATATATATATATATATATATATATATATTCTAAGCCTTGTTTAGAAAGAAGAACCATAGCTGAACATTTTTGTTGTGGCAACATACTATTATGTATAGAATTAGAAATATGAGTGAGGATTAGAACTTTTTAACTATCCTGATGTATATGTATATATATACATATTTACCAACCCCTCTGATTGAGCAAGATATGACACAAGGTCAATTTCTTAAGCGGAGTTTAACAGGTTTGAATTCAGAGTTTTCCTTCTCCTAGACTAGTTGCCTCACCAAGGCTGAAGAACCTAGTCTGCCCTACTATTTTACCCATAGCTGGAGGGAGAATTATAGGATTCATACCTTTCCCAAGGGTATTTGTGCAATGTGAAATGCAATCAGTCTTGTCCAGGATTTGAACTCATGTCGCCGTGTCCATTTGCTACGATGATAGCCATTACACCACGGGCACCTCCACTAACTTTATTTCCATCCTGTTATGGGTATTGATATGAATCAATAACACCAAAAATAACAGGACTTCTTCAGATCTAATGGATTTTTTATTTCCATCCTGTTATGGGTATTGATATGAATCCATAACACCAAATATATATATATATATATATATATATATATATATATATATATATCTGAAATGTAAATGGAAGAAAATTCAATCACAGTTATAGTGCCAGTGTAAATTTATTTTGATGAAATTTTTTTTTCCTACTTTGTCAGATGGCTAACACCCATTTTTGGGAGTGAAATCAGCAAATATAGTTCCTGTATGTTACTTTTTTATGTACATCCTAAAAGACATATATAATAACTGCCATACATCAAGCACCCCTATAGAGTTATATGAAATTTCTCATATATTCTATATACAAATATTCCATATATATATATATATATATATATTCTGATTTGTGTCTTAACTGATTTCTGCCATTATATATATATATATATATATATATATATATATATATATTCCATATATACATACATAAAATTAGGCCTTTTTCTATCTGATGATTGCAGTGTGAAGACAGCATGAAGCTAATGGTCGCAGATAAACATCCATGCTATCAAATATATATAAAAACTAATATATATATATTTATCATTATATTATATAATTGCTCTATCTCAGATATTGTGCACTTTTAAAATTATACCACATTTGTTCTGCCACTAACCCACAAAGTGAGATAGTGACAACCATAAACTGTTGTAATATATATATATATATATATATATGAGTGTTGTTCAAAAAGTTCTAACTCTCACCCAGATTTTACATCTGTCACACACCTCTTTCGTTTGCATTATAAGGTACGTATCAAGGGTAAAGTGGAGCAATCCAGGGAAAGGAGCAGCGCCCTCCCCTACACCTCGGTGTAGTAGCTATTGAAAAGGGAGCTTTCAGGTTGCTCTCGACTACAGCTGCCAACTTACAGCTGGGTTAAATAGCATCACTACTGTTCTTCTAGAAGGATGGCTTTAGCATTAAATAACCCTCAAAGGTTGATATGCCATTAAACAAAGAAACCAAACCAAACCAAAGATACTAGGATTTTACAAGTATCAATGCTGAAGATTCAGGTGATTTTCAATCATACATCCTAGATGCATCAGGGAGGTGTTCAGTGATGCACTGTCTTCATCGCCGATTTCAGGTTATTTCTGCATCATATTGGCTCCGACAGTAACCCCGGCATGACTCTGGAAGAACCAAGCCACGTCTGTGATCGCGACATGCTACGCTCATGCCTCTACCAAAGCAATGAAAAAAACTAATAAGGCCAGACTTCGGCCATTCTTATAGACAAGTAGTATCATAATTATTTGTCTATCATATAGCCCTGAAGACCTGCCAGAAGCTATGAACGATAGGGAGGAGTGGCGAGAGAGGGTCAGGGATATCAGTGCTGGTGGCACGACAAGATGATGATGATGATAATATTTACCCTAACTTTGGCCAATAAAATTCTGGGAAAAAATATCTCCAGTATATAATGAACACTGAATTTTTAACATTTGTAACAAATATTTTACATAAATGCAACATTTTATTCGACTTATACAACTAAAAATGTGCATTTTTTAGTTTGCATTATTTCTTGAAACATAAATTGCACAGAGAGTAAACATGCAGACATTTTCACACAAAAATGCAACAAATTTGCTGTAAAAAAAGAAGTTTATAATACAATAAGCAAAATTATAAACAAACACAAATTCCAGTGTCTATTTCTCCTTGTTCTAAATTTTTTAGTTTGGACAACAGATATAACTTATACTGTGTTTAGATCAAACACATGGATACATCCTCACAGGGGGGTGTCCACGTGGTGTAATGGTTAAAGCGATGGACTGCGAAATCGTAGTAAGTGAGTTCGTACTCTAGTCGCGCTATTACGTTCACTTTCGGACAAATACCCTTGGAAAAGGTATGAACCCCCTTATCCTCCCAGCTATGGGTTAAATAGTACCACTACTGTTCTTCTGGGAGAATAGCTTTGGCTTTAAATAACCCATGAAGGTTGATATGCCATTAAACAAAGAAACCAAACCAAACATTCTCACAAAAATGCAGCAAGATTGCAGCAAAAAATAAATTTACAGTAAAATAAACAAAATTATAAACAAACACACATTCCAGTAGATATTTATCTGGAGCAGCACAAAATAGGAGTGTCCATCTCAAAAGAGATTCTAGTGTACTGGATCTCAAACCATGTTGGAACAAAGGGGAACGAAAAAGCTGACTTGGTAACCAAGTCAGTTTTAAATGTGGCCCCTAATTTGTGGTAAATTTTGCAAGTATTTTTGGTCGTAAAACTAGTGAAAGAGTTGGTTGATTGGAAGTGTTTGCAGTATAGGCTGTTCTTGATATTGTGTGGTTTGTAAAATTTAGTGGATTTTTTTGTGGGTTTCCTATGGCGTATTTTATTGTTTAGTATGTGGTTGCTTTCTATTATTGTTGTATATTGACCTACGACCTGGCCAGGCTGTCAAAATAGGAAATGCACTGGTGTAAATAACAGGTGCATCCGGTCGAGGAATAGCAGAGTATAACCTTGACCGTGGATAATTGAATGAGTGCAATTTGTGACGCCCACAAGAAGATGATGGGCGTTCAACTATTATATAACTCAGTGCACAGGAAATTCAAGCAGTTTGGAGATCAGACCAGTTGGGGATCAGACGAGTTGAAGATAAGATGCGGTAGAGAAAACCACCACCCAGAGAGGCTGGTCCCCCAGGCCCCCGATTGAGCAGCCCAGGAGAACGGGAAAGAAACGCGGTTATGGCCAATAGAGTGGGAATCAATATGTTGCAGTTCTGTTCGGTCTCCAACTCCCTCTGACACATAACCCTCACAAATAAAGTGAGAGGTATATTTTTCTAAGAACTGTGTCGTTATGATTCTGCATGCATATGTAGATGTATATGTCTTATGTGTTTGTATAGTTAGTCATGGTCATGGCTAAACAACATTATTTCTCCGAGGTGATTTGGTCAACAATAGGTTAGTATGCCTGGTTCTTGAAAAATATCTTTTTATTTGAGGTTTACTCTCAAAATTTCTTTGTGGTTCTTGATTATCTGGGCGAGTTGTGGGAGAGTATTATTGAAAGTTGTTATGAAGAGAACGCAATTCAGCTTTACTTTCAGTCTTACTTTTAAAGTGTCTCTTCGAGGGGTGAAGATGATAAGCATATGGGGATACCTCTGTGCTGAAAATTATTATTTGATTTTGTTGCTTTGTTTTTTTAATTCTTTGTTTGGTTTGGTTTGGTTTGTTGGGTTTTATGGCATATCAACCTTTGTAGATTATTTAACGCCAAGTCCATTTTTATGTAAATAATCAGTTCTATTTAAAACAATTCAGTCTAGCATGAGTACACA
This sequence comes from Sepioteuthis lessoniana, assembly GCA_963585895.1. NCBI lineage: Eukaryota > Metazoa > Mollusca > Cephalopoda > Myopsida > Loliginidae > Sepioteuthis > Sepioteuthis lessoniana. The sequence continues at coordinate 11,851,676 of OY757947.1, forward strand.
GTTTAATTGCCAAAAACATTTCTATTTCAAACTATTCGAGCAGTTATATATAACAATTCAGTTTAGTGTAAGTACAGTTTCAATGTCAAAAATAGTTCAATTTAAAACAATCCAGTTTAGCATGAGCACGCAGTTTAAATGTAAGTACAGTTTACTTGTAAAAAACATTTCTATTTCGAGCTACTCAGTTTAGTCAAACAATTCTAATTCAGCTTTTTCAGTTTTGTATTAGTACAGATTTTGTTTACTCACAGTTACATGTCAGAACAGTTCTATGTTAATTCAGTTTAGTGTAAATACAGTTTTAATGTCAAAAAACAGTTCTATTTCAAATAATTCAGTTTAGCACAAGCACGCAGTTCAAATGTAGGCACGGTTCAATTGTCAAAGACATTTCTATTTCAAGATATTCAGTTTAGCATAAGTATGCCGTTAGTTCTATTTAACCCATAGATAGGGCCCTATCAGGTGCTACCACGCCAGGCCAGAGTGGACCTGGGAGAAATAGCAATGAAGGGGTGCTCTGTATTCCCCAAAGCTCCAGCACTGCTGGAACCTCACCATCAGATTGTTTAGTGTCATATCAAGGACACTCGTTTAGGGGGGGGGTCTTACCCCTCTGCAGAGGTTCAATCAGTGTATTCTACAGCCCCAGCTGACTGGGCAATATGAGTTTTAAGTGAATAGTTTGTAGGTAATATTATTTTAAATGAGCCATTGCTCATTTGCTTGCACACAGTTAAATGGTTTCAAATATTGTCATCTAATATGAATAATTCTTTTTACAAATGATAATTTGTTTGCACACAGTTAAATGGTTTCAAATATTGTCATCTAATATGAATAATTCTTTTTACAAATGATAATTTGTTTGCACACAGCTAAATGGTTTCAAATATTGTCATCTAATATGAATAATTCTTTTTACAAATAATAATTTGTTTGCACACAGTTAAATGGTTTCAAATATTGTCATCTAATATGAATAATTCTTTTTACAAATGATAATTTGTTTGCACACAGTTATATGGTTTCCGGTATTGTTATTAAACACTAATCTCCTCAGAGGTGCCCGTGGTGTAATGGTTATCGTCGTAGGAAATGGACGCAGCGACACGAGTTCAAATCCTGGATGAGACTGATTGTATTTCACATAGCACTAATACCCTTGGGAAAGATATGAATCCAATTATTCTCCCTCCAGCTATGGGTAAATAGTAGGGCAGACTGAGCTCTTCAGCCTTGTTGAGGCAACTAGTCTAGGAGAAGGAATACTCTGAATTCAAACCTGTTAAACTCTGTTCAAAAATTGACCTTGTGTCATATCCTGCCTGAGTGGAGGGGTTGGTAAATATGGTTATTTATCACTAATAATTGTATTCAATACAAATATTTTGTTTACACTGATAAATGGTTTCAAGTATTGCTATCAAATACTAGTAATTCTATTCAACATTATTCATTTTTTTGGTTAAATTGTTTGAAGTATTGTGATCTAATTCTAATATTTAGATTTTATATCAATCATTTGTTTGTGTACAGTTAAATGGTTTCAAATATAGAAAATAATTATCTACTTCTATTTGACACATAGATGGGACCCTAACAGGTACTAAGTCAGAATGAATCTGTTTTTATCCTTTTGAGTTGCTGCATCAATTTTATGATACCTCTGAAAATAACAATATATACGTTGGTTTAACCTCAACTACCCAATCAAGATGATTCACTTTGCATCTCTCTGACACCAGTTCAATATCCCAACATTTTAAAAAACATTCCTTCCCTACAACGGAATTTTGAAAAATTCTTATTGAAAACACAGTATTAGAACAACAAAATAACTAAAAAATTATAGATTCTAGAAGTGCTACACATCAGAAAGAAACTATCTAAACTCAATAGAATTAATTTTGAATCCAGTACTAATGTACTTAAATGTCTTTAGAAACTGCTGCCATTTATAGAACTAAATTTAAAAATAAATGCTACAACAACACACCAATAGAAATAATAAACTCTCAATTCTTTCAAAGTAGTAAAGTACATGCAAAAGTCACATCGCTTTAGTAATATACACACCCCTGATGATGGCTCAAGATCGGTCAGAAAGTACAAGGGAACCAATTAATCAGTGGAGGTTTATTAACCAATTCCTGCCAAATATCATCAAATTAATGTGGTAACTCAAAATGATAAATACAAAAATGTAGAGACAAAAAATGACTATATTGTTTAATCAAATATATATATATATATATATATATGTATTGTTGGAATTCTATCATAAGGCTTAATAGCAATTAGTTAGTGCTCACATGTATAATGAATTATGAGTTGAAGTGAGATTATATGGACTTTGGGACGTTCCACTATTCGAAGGTGGTCAAGTCCATTCCCTGCACAGTGATTAGTTGCTGGCCCAGTGAGTGGGCATATTAGTGTATATATACACCGGCTTGCTTCAGTCATGTTTCAGGTGTTATGGGTTCACCAAGGCCTCATTACTTAACAGTGATAGGCTGGCTTCCCAGTCAATAGGTCGCACTTTGGTTGGCTGTGCCTGCCTGGGGCGCGGATCTGGCTGGGTGTTGGCTTGTTGACTGGAGATTTCCTCTGGCCTCAGGGGGCCATAACCCAAGGTTTTATCCCCTTACAGGGGGTTAGGTTTATTGCCTGGTGCCTGAGGCACCCCTAATAAGGGGAATGCTGATGGGGCTGAAAGTATTTTTGGCAATGCCGGACGCGTGTGAGCTACATCCCTGCGACCAGACCCACCTTAAAAATGGCTTTGTGCTATACTTGTCCAGTGATGGGATGAATGACGAATACCAAGGTATTACGGGTTTGGTATTAAGTTATTTGTTGAGGTCCCCGTAGTATAATAGTTATCATCGTAGGAAATGGACACAGCGACAAGAGTTCAAATCCTGAACAAGACTGATTGCATTTCCCATAGTACTAATATCCTTGGGAAAGGTATGAATCCAATTATTCTCCCTCCAGCTATGGGTAAATAGTAGGGAAGACTGGGTTCTTCAGCCTTGGTGAGGCAACTAGTCTAGGAGAAGGAAAACTCTGAATTCAAACCTGTTAAACTCCGTTTAAAAATTGACCTTGTGTCATATCTTGCCCGAGCGGAGGAGTTGGTAAATATGTATTGAGTTACAACCCATTCTACTTTTTGTCTGCCAGCCGGATTCTAGCTGGGGCCTCTGAGTCAGTAAGTGTTGTTATTCTTGTTTATTCTGCACGTTAGAGCAGTGACTTCTACATATATATAAACTAAAAAGAATTTAAATGTTACCTTCTTAGTTTTTTTTCATTACTAATAGCTCCATATTTTTCATTTCAATTGGAGTCTTTGTGGGGTAGTGGTTAATGTACTGGAATATGACATCATTGTCAGCAGGTTCAAATTCCAGTTACATCTATATATTACATATTATCATTTTCACGGAACAGCATAGATACTATCTGTATTAATCAGGGGTTACTTAACAGTCAGAAAGCTTGATCCAGGACTCTTTTCATGTATCACCGTCCAGCACAAACTTCTCTAGCTCTTGGACTAATACCCTCAGGAAAGGCATGAACCCTTTTATGGCCTCTAAGAAAGTGAGTTCAAACTCCAGTCTCACAATTACATTCACTTTTGGAGTAATACCCTCAGGAAAGGCATGAACCCTTTTATGGCCACTAAGTAAGCGAGTTCGAACTCCAGTCTCACTATTACATTCACTTTCAGGCTAATACTCTCAGGAAAGGCATGAACCCTTTTATGGCCTCTAAGTAAGCGGGTTCGAACTCCAGTCTCACTATTACATTCACTTTCAGTCTAATACCCTCAGGAAAGGCATGAACCCTTTTATGGCCTCTAAGTAAGCGAGTTCGAACTCCAGTCTCACTATTACATTCACTTTCAGGCTAATACTCTCAGGAAAGGCATGAACCCTTTTATGGTCTCTAAGTAAGTGGGTTCGAACTCCAGTCTCACTATTACATTCACTTTCAGACTAATACGCTTGGGAAAGGCATGAACCCTTTTATGGCCTCTAAGTAAGCAAGGTCAAACTCCATTCTCGCTATTATGTTCACTTTCGGACTAATACTCTCGGGAAAAGGATGAACCCCTTATCCTCCGAGCTATGGGTTTGACAGTGTAAAAAAGAAATGAACTTACCCCCATGCCTGGCATGCAAAAGCGAAAATGGCCACTCTAATGTGTTTTAAGAACTCATGATCTTGGATTCTCACGAGACGGACGAGACGTGTGCAAAGCTCTAAGCCTATAAAAAGGACAGAGAGCCGCAGTGTTCATTCTGAACTCAAGCATTGTGAGATATCCAGCTGATTGGAAGAGACTATTGAGGAGACATTTCTAAGCTAGAGAAGTTTGTGCTGGACGGTGATACACGAAAAGTGTCCTGGATCAAGCTTTCTGACTGTTAAGTGACCCCTGATTACTACCGATAGTATCTATGCTGTTCTGTGAAAATGATAATATGTAATATATACAATGGGAAAATAATGGTATATGATTTATAATATATATGATAATCATAATTACTATCTGAGTGTTATTTGGGTCTTTTCATGTCTCAGATGACTGTCAGTATTACCTTTACAGACAGCTTGGCCTAGAACTTTTTCTTTTTGGAGATCTGCTAAGTTTTCACTCATTCACTCAATCTATCTATTAATTAACCATTGTCTCATATATATGTTTGGTTTAGTTTGGTTGGTTTTATGGGATATCGACCTTTGTAGTTTATTTAACATCAAATCCATTTTTATGTAAATAATCTGTTCTATTGAAAACAGTTCAGTTTAGCATAAGTACACAGTTTAATTGTCAAAAACATTTCCATTTCAAACTATTCAAGTAGTTATATGTAATAATTCAGTTAAGTGTAAATACAGTTTTAATGTCGAAAAACAGTTCTATTTCAAATAATTAAGTTAAGCATAAGCACGCAGTTTAAGTGTAAGTACGGTTTAATTGTCAAAAACATTTCTATTTCAAGCTATTCAGTTTACTCAATTCATTTTAGCATAAGTATGTTGTTAGTTCTATTTAACCCATAGATAGGGCCCTATCACGTGTTACCACTCCGGGCCAGAGTGGACCTGGGAGCGATGGCAATGAAGGGGTACTCCGCATTCCCCAAAGCTCCAGCATTGCTGGAACCTCACCATCAGATTGTTTAGTGTCATATCCAGGACACTCGTTGGGGGGGTATTACCCCTCTGCAGAGAAGCAGTCAGTGTATTCTACAGCCCCAGCTGACTGGGCAATCATATATATGTGTTATTCAATAAATAAGGGGAATTTTTGCATAAGGAGTTGGTAATAAGAAACATTGCTTACAAAGAAATCGGGAGTGATGGGTCCTTTTATATCCCAGACAACTGGCACTGTGATTAGTAAAGAAGGTAATTCTTTACTAATCACTGTGCCCGGAACTTTTTCTTTACATGAGACTCATTGTGTTTCCACTCCATGGACTCTTTTCTTTTTTCAATTCAGGTTCATATTGACAAACTCATATTTAACAAATTTTTAAACATGTTTTTGACTAAAACATGTTTCTCTGTACACATCACACATTCTTCTGTAAATTTCACATGGTTTGCACTTTACAACCACCAAAAATTTGATGACAGACCTCTGTTCAAGCTGGGAGCATCTTTTTGTCACTAAAACATGTTTCTCTGTACACATCACACATTCTTCAGTAAATTTCACATGGTTTGCATTTTACAGCCACCAAAAATTGTATGACAGACCTCTGTTCAAGCTAGGAGCATCTTTTTGTGACTGAAACATGTTTCTCCATACACATCACACATTCTGCTGTAAATTTCACATGGTTTGCACTTTACAACCACCAAAAATTTCATGACAGACCTCTGTTCAAGCCGGGAGCATCTTTTTGTGACTAAAACATGGTTCTCCGTATACATCGCACATTCTTCAGTAAATTTCTCATGGTTTGCACCTTACAACCACCAAAAATTTCATGACAGACCTCTGTTCAAGCTAGGAGTACTCTGTTTAATTTCCTGCCATTTCGAATAGCCTCAAAAGAATTATTTTTGAAAGATTAAAATAAGTTTTGCAGTAAATTAATTCTAAACTATGCTGAGTTTACAAGTGCGGAAAAAAATTTCTGAAACAAAAAATTCTTTTTCTTTTTTTTTTTTTTTTTTTAAATTCCACTTATTTATTGAACAGCCCTTGTAATAAACTTCGCCAGTGCATATCCTAATTGTCCTCGTATTAAACTTCTAATTACCTCCCTTCCCATGAAAGCCATTAGAGTTATTTCCCTTGTTTCAGGACCACTAGTTCTATCTGTTTTTGGTTTTTTATTTACTTTTATTTACGAGCAGATGGAGGTGCAGATGGCGCAAGAAAGTTATATGCACTAATTTTCCAAATATGGTGTGGCTGTCTGCTTGCCTAAAACATTTGCTTTGTTCAGAGTTATAGCTTCCAAAAGGACTTGAACACCTAACCTTAACATCGGTGGGATGTATTGTAGTAATTGTTTTAGTCCCTTTCATATCTCATAAGATCAAACAATATAAAAAAATATATATTTGCTTTTACTTCGATTAGAAAGTAACCATTATATTATTTAATTTACTATTTTTTAAATAACTATGCAAAATTTTATTAATTTTCATTTAGTAGTTGATTTTATTACATTTTTTTAAGGTACATTGGGTTCTTGGAGGCAAGGAAGATATTTAATACGGACCCACCCACCAAGAAGCAATATCAGCATTATTATATCTGTGTCAAATTACTGGGTCCATTGGCATAATGGTTAGTGTGTTTATCAATGGTCCAGGAGACAGGGGTTCAATCCCAGGTTGAGTGATACCAAAGACTCAAAAGATGACACTTGATGTATGGGGCTGTAGAATATATTGGTTATTGATATCTGACTCTGTTAGTTTCTTCTTACCCTATCTTAATTCGCTGGCGTCTTCTTATCTATGAAGGCTGCAAATGAAGAAAGGAAGGAGGCGGAGAAAGAAAACTGTAGAGAAGAGAAAAATCTCGTATTTTGTTTTGGCGCGCTATTTAATTCAACACTGGATTTCACCCAATCAGGATGACATATCCTATTCAGCCCGGACCTTCATTTCCGGCTAGCAGAACGGGTGAGCGGCCAAACTCTGTCTCTTCGGCTTGAGACGGCGACCAGAACGGACGTGTCTCTGGTCGCCCCTGCTTAGCGATGCCTTTTAGCTAAACAAGCCACCCAGTGTGGACATATCACTGTGGCTTTAACCCTAGCAGCAGCAACATGGACACTCAGCGAGGGAACCATCTAATTTATGGATTCTTTGCGTCTAATATATTTTAGACCAAGGAATCCCAGTTGAATATGAATTAGATACGTTCAGCATGCCTTCCACAAGCACCACAAAAATTTACTATGTCGATCCGAGCGCCACTTCGCTCTCGACACACCTAGCTCTCATTTCACCTCTGGTCGACATTAATGGAGATAACGCCTACTCTCCCCAATTACCAGACACGCAAAACTACACGGTGACCTTGAATACTTCCCTCACACGTCCAACGACACGCTGCCATCTCAACATCCCACTAAACCATTTCGTCTCAAACATCCAACAAGCCTAACCACCACGAGTCTTGCAGCACCAAGAACAAACCGCCTCAAAGCTGCAAATAAAAATATTCGTTATTGTATGTGGTGTTTATAAAGAAAAGTTTCGTAATTCACCAGTGTTGTCTTCAAACCGCTAAAAAACCTTTTCAATTTCAGCTTTATCTCATTTGGGTTTTCGCTTGGCTTATAGCGATGGGGATATTATTGTCATTAGGTTTTATTATTGGGTTTTAAGGTTTAAGTTGGTATTACATTGGTTATGTTGGTATTTCGTTGGTTGCGTTGGTATTACGTTGGTTGTTATCCCCTCGCTAAATGTTGATGGAAAATAAAGGTGATGGAGAAGAACGAAGATGTCGTTAGGTTTTAAATGAAGGTTTTAATGGCAGCATGAAGTAAAGGGGTTTACGCTGGTATGCTGCGAGTCTCGTAGGAAGGAAAGAAGGTAGGAAGTTGTTAGAGTGTATCATCTAATTTGTTTTTTTAACTAAGATCCCTTGGCCTAGAAGAATTGACTAGATGGCTCTCCTCATAGTGTATGATGCTGCTACTGCTATTCAGGAGCAGACGATAAGACGTCCGTTCCCATTGAGGATTTCTGAGGAAGAGAGAGTTTTGTAGAGAAGAGGAAAATCTCGTATTTTGGTTTGGCGCGCAATTTAATTCGACACTTAATTTCACCCAATCAGGATGACTTATCCTATTCAGCCGGACCTTCATTTCCGGCTAGCAAAACGGGTGAGCGGCCAAACCCAGTCTCTTTGGCTTTAGAACGCCGACCAGTGCAGACGTCCCATTGGCCGTTCTTCAATAGCGATGCTTTTTAGCTGGGCAACGATGACCAGTGCGGATATCTCACCGCGGCTCTAGAATAGCACCAGCAGCAGCATAGACAAACGAGGGAACCATCTAATTTATGAATTCCTTACGAGGAATCCCAGTTGAATATGAATTAGATGCCTACAACATGCCTCGCACAGGCCAAACTTTGTGTCACCCCAAAATTGGCTATGTCGATCTGAGCGTAACTCCGCTCTCGACACACAAGCTCCCAATTCACCGCTAGTCCACATTAATGGAGATAACGCCAACTCTCCCCCAAATACCAGACGCGAAACTCAAGGTGACATCCAAGTTCAATTCCTACAACTGCGACATGTCTTTTCACACGCTGCCTTCTCAACATCTCATAACGCCATTTCGTCTCAACACTAACAAGCCTAAACTCCACGAGTCTTGCAGCACCAAAAGCAAACCATATTCCATGCTGCAATAAAAACCTATTCATAAAAACAGCTTTCGACCTTCGCCATCTTACTTCACCTTCAACCACCTTTTATTACCTAACAACTATTAGCGAGGGGACTAGCAACTCTCAGCGAGGAAACAACACAACGTAAATACACATACGTTACACCATCTTCCTCGCTGAACCAAACAAACTTTCCCTCGTTACTAACAAATCAACTTCTCTAGCTAAAACCATCCAGGCCAAAAACCCCGTACAAAAATCCCGTCCAGTTTCGCGAGCTTTCTTCAATTTTTGGTGCTGCTAGGAAATATGGTTCAGGCTGAATAGGACAGGTCATCCTGATTGAGTGAAAATGTTCGGTGACTCTAACGGTCAAATTAAATTACGCGCCAAACAAAAAATACAAGGTTCTTTCTGCTACAGGCTACTCTATAGCGAGGAATGTCTTCCTGGATAATTTGAGAACTGTCGTTTCTTCCAAATCAGGCGTTGAAATATATTACTCGTCTCTGGTGGTTAATAAGTCCAAATTCAGCGTGGTCATGTCCAGTGGTGTTTTCCTGTTGTTTGATTCGGCGTGTCGGCTCACTAGCAGCAGACTGTGGGATATGTTTGCTGGATATTTTGGTCCCACAATTTATGCTGGCTCATTATTGAAAAGCAAACGACGTAAACGACGCGGACAAAAGAACATTCAAAAGAAAACAATACAAACAAAAATAAATTCATATAACAACAAGTACATAAATGAAACATTACAAAACGTTACGTATATTCTAATATAACTTGTTAAATATTACTCTGTGTGTATGTATGTAATTAACACGAATATTATGGTGAAAGACTAAATATTAAAAGTGTCCTGTAGGCTATAAATGTATTTTAGGGAGAGGTGTTTTCTCCCATGTTGGTTGTTTATTTCTTTTGGGATTTGACGAAATACCTGAGGCTGTGCGCGAGATTGGAACAAGTCCAACCGAAAAAGCAGAACCGGAAAGAAAAAAGTCGCAGAGTATATACGCACACATGTTGTGTGTATTGAGCTGTGTGTCACTTGCTGGCAAAACCAAGCTGTCTCTGGAAGTCAAAATGTGTGTGAGAGAGAGAGAGGGTGCTGTCTCTGGAAGTCAAAATGTGTGTGAGAGAGAGAGAGAGAGAGAGAGAGAGAGTGCTATCTCTGGAAGTCAAAATGTGAGAGAGAGAGAGTGCTGTCTATGGAAGTCAAAATGTGAGAGAGAGAGAGAGAGAGAGTGCTGTCTCTGGAAGTCAAAATGTGAGAGAGAGAGAGAGAGAGTGCTGTCTCTGGAAGTCAAAATGTGAGAGAGAGAGAGAGAGAGAGTGCTGTCTCTGGAAGTCAAAATGTGTGTGTGTGAGAGAGAGAGAGTGCTGTCTCTGGAAGTCAAAATGTGAGAGAGAGAGAGAGAGAGTGCTGTCTCTGGAAGTCAAAATGTGAGAGAGAGAGAGAGAGAGAGAGAGAGAGAGAGTGCTGTCTCTGGAAGTCAAAATGTGAGAGAGAGAGAGAGAGAGAGTGCTGTCTCTGGAAGTCAAAATGTGAGAGAGAGAGAGAGAGAGAGTGCTGTCTCTGGAAGTCAAAATGTGAGAGAGAGAGAGAGAGAGAGTGCTGTCTCTGGAAGTCAAAATGTGTGTGAGAGAGAGAGAGAGAGTGCTGTCTCTGGAAGTCAAAATGGGAGAGAGAGAGAGTGCTGTCTCTGGAAGTCAAAATGTGAGAGAGAGAGAGAGAGAGAGTGCTGTCTCTGGAAGTCAAAATGGGAGAGAGAGAGAGAGAGAGAGAGAGAGAGTGCTGTCTCTGGAAGTCAAAATGTGTGTGAGAGAGAGAGAGAGAGAGAGAGTGCTGTCTCTGGAAATCAAAATGTGAGAGAGAGAGAGAGAGTGCTGTCTCTGGAAGTCAAAATGGGAGAGAGAGAGAGAGAGAGAGAGAGTGCTGTCTCTGGAAGTCAAAATGTGAGAGAGAGGGAGTTATTGTAAGTCGTGAGTATATATGGCTAATCCTTGTCATGTGATCGGCTTCGAATGCGCGGGATAAAATCAAAGGTGCGGACGTAGTTGAAAGCATAAATAACGTGATTTTCCTGACCAATGGTTTCTCGAGACTAATTAGTTTACTGACGCCCACCATCTTTTTTTTCGGGAACAAGTGAATCTGTATCCTATTTTCTAGAATTTTCTTGTATCACGACCATTTTAAAAATACAGGTTTGGTTTGGTTGGTTTCTTTGTTTAATGGCATATCAACATTTGTAGGTTATTTAATGCCAAAGCCATTCTCCCAGAAGAATAGTAGTGCTACTATTTAATCCATAGCTGGGATGATTATGGGGTTTATACCTTTCCCAAGGGTATTTGCCCGAAAGTGAATGTAATAGCCCGACTGGGGTACGAACTCGCGTACTACGATTCTGCAGTCCATCGCTTTAAACATTACACCACGAGGACACCCCCATAAAAAAAATACAGGAGTGTATATCCTATAAGACACAACCCGCAGGCGAAACCCAGGAGACTTGGCAAAACAAACGTGCTACCTTGCCAGCGGCCGAGCCGAAGAAAGTCCTTTCAGTGTGAAGGGTCCCGCTGAAATGAGAGTGAATCTCGTCTTTTCGCGTCGCCCTACTTCCTGTCAGGGGATTCGGGGAGTTTCTGCATTCTTTAAAAATTCATTCTTATTTCATTTATCATATTCGCTCCCACTGATGTTTCCACTCGGTACTATCCTATTTACCCAACCCCTCCGCTCGGGCAGGATATGACACAAGGTCAATTTTTAAGCGGAGTTTAACAGGTTTGAATTCAGAGTTTTCCTTCTCCTAGACTAGTTGCCTAATCAAGGCTGAAGAACCTAGTCTGCCCTACTATTTACCCATAGCTGGAAGGAGAGTTATTGGATTCATACCTTTCCCAAGGGTATTACTGCTATGTGAAATGCAGTCTTGTCCAGGATTTGAACTCGTGTCGCTGTGTCCATTTCCTACGACGATAACCATTACACCACGGGCACCTCCAGAAAACAATCATCAAAGGTTTGTAGATGTTAAATGTGCACTTGTCTGTTCCCTGTTAAATGTCTGCTCCTCCACAAAGCCCTTCCTTGTTTTTTCTCCTCCAGGAAACTTATGTAATAACGGGGGAGAGGGCAGTTCAAAGCTTGCTATGATTGACCAAACTACCAATATTAAAATTATGTAAATCATTATTACAATGCCTTTCACCCACTCCAAACAGCCAATTATCAAAAGAATTATCACTTAGTTGTTCGCTTATAAGATACTATTTACCAACCCCTCCGCTCGGGCAGGATATGACACAAGGTCAATTTTTAAGCGGAGTTTAACAGGTTTGAATTCAGAGTTTTCCTTCTCCTAGACTAGTTGCCTAATCAAGGCTGAAGAACCTAGTCTGTCCTACTATTTATCCATAGCTGGAGGGAGAATAATTGGATTCATACCTTCCCAAGGGTATTAGTGCTATGTGAAATGCAATCAGTCTCGTCCAGGATTTGAACTCGTGTCGCCGTGTTCATTTCCTACGATGATAACAATTACACCACGGGCACCTCCAACACTCGGTACTATAAGGCACAGATCAAGGGTAAGTAAAGCAATCCTGCGAAAGGAGTAGTGCCCTCTCCTACACCTTGGTATAGTAGCTATTGAAAAGGGAACCTTGACTACAGTCACTAAACTTACTTATATATATCATATGCTAACATTAAATAAACAAAAACCAAGACTATGGGGTTAGGATTTTATGTTTGGTTATTTGTAAGTAATTTTATTTAAAAAGATAATTTGTTTGCACACAATTAAGAATTCCATGATAATAGCTTTGTTTGCACACAGTTAAATGGCTCCATGTATTGCTATGTAACCCTAACAATTCAATTTAACATCAATCATTTGTTTGCACACCGTTAAATGGTCGAAATGTTTTATTTGACTCATAGATGGAATTCTGTCAGGTACTATCAGTCTAGGTCAGAGTAGACCAGGGAGTAATAGCAATGAAGGTGTACTCCGCATTCCCCAAAAGCTCCAGGTTGGGAGCCTCACTATCAGATGTAGTTTCGTGTCATATCTAGAACACGCGTTGAGATGTGAGAGGGGGTTCTTACTCGTCTGTAGAGATGCAGAGATTCTACAGCGCTCCTCCCGGCCGACTGGGCACGTAGGCTTTGGTGGAAACTGTACAAACTGCAGATCAGCTCAACGAAGAAAAAAGAAAAGAAAAGAAACTAATACCAGAATACACAAGTATTGTTATTCTTATTCACTTTTCAGGTTTATCTAGTGGTTAAGTGTAGCGTAGGCACTGGTATAAGTAGCTAGCAGGGACAGGTATGCCTCATTGTCACTTAGGCACATGGCAAAGAACGCAAAGGTTGATATCGAAAAACAACACGGACACTTTAGTATTTTTCTTTAGGGTTTATAGCTAGCTCACAACTATGAATCGTCCGATAAGAGGGAGAAAGACTGGTTAATATTTTCAGTTAAAAGGTCGTGGCTCCTCTTGGGATAAAACTTAGGCTTGGCTTCCCTCTTCGTCGGTTGCTTCAATTCTGCCTTTCAAAAACAGGTCGTCCCCGTCTGTTGTGTCGTGGGAAGAAACATATCCGTTTCCGGTGGTTCCATACCTGCACAGAAGGTTTGGAACTCCCGGGGTTTTTTTCTTAGTCATTTTTAATTACCGCAGTCATTCACCTGTGATTGGTTGACATACAACGAGTGCTTTGGCGTGGCTGTTCAGGGACTATCTGCTTTTTTTAAAAAAATTTATCTATCTTTTTATTTTTCAATTTCAATTTTCTATGAGCCGTTCAATTACGTTACATGAGGGCATCTGTGATACTTCACTTTCCAATTAACATAAGTGGACCCTAACCCTTGTTTCTCAGAGTGACTCTTCTAGGGATTAACTATAGGAGATGGTAAGTGAGAGAGGGACCCCAGCCCAGCCCAGCCCAGCTCAATCCGGTCTAGCAATCCAACCATATCTCCTCTGGGTTGCCACTTCCTGTTTTTTTTTTTTTTTTGTGAACAGTGGAGTCCCTACAGAATTGTGGCAAATGTGCTCGACTGCGACAAGCAAGTTCAAACTCCAGTCGCACGATTACATCCACTTTCATATTAATACCCTTGGGAAAAGGCATGAACCCACTTATCCCCCAGCTACTAGTTAACTATGACCACAGCTATTTTTCTAGAAGGATGGTTTGGCCATTAAATAACACATGAAGGTTGATATGCCATTAAACAAAGAACTCAAACGAAACCAGTCTGTTTATACTTTTGTATTAATTGCTCTGATACATCCAACTTGAAAATATTGAATGAAAAATGTGTTTGTCGTGAGTGAAAATAAAATCCTTTATAAAAAAAAATAGAAAAATAAAATATGATTAATCTCCTAGAATCTTATCCGAGAGACTATGACAGAGAAATAAGATTAAAAAGACAATTACAGAGGAATCTTGAAAATAAGCGGACGTGTCTAAGATTGGTCGTAAACACTTTCCATATACCATGAATTGTGAGAAAAAATATATAAAATAACTTTTGTACTCAACAGTTCTTGTCAACTGCGCGCTTCAACAGTCGAACCTCAACTACCCATCTTTTCAAAATCCTCAAATTCTCAGGACCATCTCTCCCGGACGTGACGTCAACCACACTCTCAAATCTCTCCAACGGCCGTCCAGCTCTATTTCCTGTCTAGGGGTTTATTATGACATGATGATTGTCATATCCTTTCCATGCAGGAGTAAGTGTGAATCATCTGACTATGGCACTTGAACTAAGAGACACTGAGTAGTTCTAAGCTTTATCAAACTAGATAATATATAATTAACGAAAAAGGACTATATGACAGTATGAATACCCTTGGGAAAGGTATGAATACCATTAGGAAAGGTGTGAATACCACTGGTAAAGTTATGAACTCACTTATCCCCCAAGCAATGGGTTAAATAGTTCTTCAACAAGGATGGTTTTGGCATTGAATTACCTGCAAAATTTGATATGCCATTAAGCAAAGAAATCAAATCAATCAACAGGGAACAGATTAATTATAAAAAGAAAAATAATTCAAAATTTCAAACTACATAACACTTTAAAAAGGATTTGTTGAAACATATTTTTATCATTTTGTAGAAAAACGTTGTTCATTTTTCTGTTTCTTTTTCTGTTCGTCTGTGTAATATTTAATTACTATGGTGGCCCCAATCTGTTATTAATCTCCCATCGGTTCGTTACCATATACTTCAGTTAGTTAGCGACCATAGACGAGGGTGACCCAAAGGCTCCCTTTTCGATAGCTACTACACCAAGGTGTAGGGGAGGGCGCTACTCCTTTCCCTGGATTGCTCCACTTTACCCTTGAACCGTACCTTATAATGCTGAGTGTTAAGCAAGGTGGTATCAAGTTCCATTTTTAAAGTCTTTGGTATGACTCGACCTGGGATTGAACCCAGGTCTCCCGGGCCATTGGCGAACACTCTAACCGCTAGGCCACCCAATAACCCAGTCGACTGAGACTGTAAAATACACTGACTGCATCTCTGCAGAGGGGTAAGACACCTCCAACGAGTGTCCTGTATGACACTAAACTATCTGCTGGTAAAGCTCCAGTAATGCTGAAGCTTTGGGTGATGCAGAGTATTCCTTCATTGCCATTACTCCCACGTCCACTCTGACCGAGGGTGGTAGCACCTGATAGGATCCTATCTCTAGGTAAAATAGAACTGCTGGATATTTAAACTGTGTACTTATGTTAAACTGAATCATTTGAAATGGAACTATTTCAGTAGAGTGTCCGCCAATGGTCCGGGAGACGGGGTTCAATCCAAAGACTTTAAAAAATGGTATTTTATGCCTCCTTGCTTAACACCCAGCATTATAAGGTAAGGATCAAGAGTAAAGTGGTGTAATCCAGGGAATGGAGTAGCGCCCTCCCCTACACCTTGGTGTAGTGTCTATTGAAAAGGGAGCCTTCGGGTCGATCTCGACTAAGGTCACCAACTTTACTTGTGACATTTCACATTGTAGCAGCCAACGAACCAACTGCGAAAGGAATAGTGGGAAATTGTTGACCAGAAGCCCCTGGAGTAAAAAGAATGAACCTTCCTTTTGCCTACCGACGCAAATTGGAAGGTGGGGCGGTTTAGTTTGAAAGAAGACAGTTAAGCAGAGACCCACTGTGTGAAAAGTTGGAAACAGAAATGTAACATGAAAAGTTGAAAAGAAAATGCGGCGTCAGCAGTCGGAAAAAAGAGGCATGACCTCGTGCGGAAATGAACAACAGATAAAGAATCCTATAAGAACATAATTTTCTATCATGTCTATATATGAAGTATTCGCATTAAACACCCTTCTGTCGTATTCCGTGATGAGATCAATCACAACAGTTTTACAATACATATACAAATACAAGCCGGCTCTGTCGTTTCAGGTACGAACGGTTTATTAATTCCTGATTCGGTCCATGGCGACACGAAGAGATAGAGAGAATTCTTAAAAGTCTTTGCTAACCATACTATGCTGACTCCACACCAACGCGCGGCGCAACTTGTCATGTCTAAGATCTCTGTCGGTAGAGATCAGAAAAACCCAACTACATCTTTCAATGGTCAAAATCCAACTCCCAATGGCTGAATACCTAACTCTCGGCCCAATGGTCCAATCTCAACTGACTCTTTTCAAAATCCTCAAATTCTCAGTACCATCTCTTCCGAGCATGACGTCATCCACACTCCAGCCTCATTTCCTGTCTGGGGGTTTATTATGACAGATGGTGATTGTCATATCCTTTGTGCGTGACCGTAACTGCACCAAATGACTATGTACCTGGACTTAAGAGACTCGAATAGTGTTATATTTTGACCTTCGACCCAGCCCCCAAAATGCTATTCCTAGGTGATACACCGGAAGGAAGTGACACATTCCAATGGCCAGTAATCGAAATAGATCGCGTGGGCGGATTAAGGATTATGATATGGGACCAGGTGAAGGTCTCATTGTGCCATTACAGTCATGCACCGGAAGAGAGTAACCTCTGAACTGCATGACAGTTATTTCCGCTTGATGACGATTAAACATCCGATTCAAAGATCCAGTAGGCGATCGTGTGGGCGTTGAGTTATTATTTAACTCAGTTGAGTTTGGGGTGCCAAAGCAGTTGCCAGCAGACTCCCAGAGGGTTAGAGACGAGATGTGGTAGGGAAGGCCACACCCAACCGAGGGGGACCTCGGAAACCCCCGATGCAGTTGCCAGCCGAATTCCAGACAGTAGAGACCAGATGTGGTAGGGAAGACCACACCCCACCGAGGGGGCCCTCGGAAAGCCCCGATGGAGTGGACCCCAACATCAGGAGAACAAGAAAGACACAACGAGACGGTCATAACAGTAGGGTCAAAATATGAAGTTTATGTTCGGTCTCCAGCATCCTCTCACATGCAAACCCTTAAACAAACCTTTCGAACCCTTGCAATAAAGAGAGAGGTAAATATGTTGTAAAGAAGCTTCCAGCGTTTTCCTTCACGTGTCTTCCTTCATGCGTCTTTATCATGCGTCCTTCATTCCTGCGTCTGTCTTTGATATTGTGTCGTTGTGATGCTGAATGATGATGTAGATGACTATATAACAATAGTTCATATATGTAGCGGAAGGAAATTTCGTATTTTGGTTTGGCGCGCAACTTAATTCGACGCATAATTTCACCAAATCAGGATGACCAATCCTATTCTCTCCGGATCTCCTTTCTGGGCAGCAGAAATTGGGTAAGCTCCCAAACACACCCTCTTTGGCTGAACAACTCCGTCCAGTGCAGACGTCCCCCTGGTCGTTCTTCAATAGCAGCAGCAGCATGGACACATGAGGGAACCTATCCAATTTATGGATTCCTTGCGTCTAATTTCTCTTTGACCAAGGAATCCCAGTTGAATATGAATTAGATACATTCAATACGCCACACACAGGAACAACTTTACGTCACCCCCAAAATTGGCTATGTCGAAGCGATGCCTAATCCTGCTCCCGGCACCTAGGTCTCATTTCACCTCTGGGCCACATTAATGGAGACACGCGCGCCTCTCCCCAAAACCATCAGACGCACAAAACTCACGGTGACTCCAAAGTTTATTTCCTCCAACGGTAAACAAGACTTTCGCTAATCTACGGCGAACACAATTCCTCGCACGTCCAACGGTACGCGCTGCTTTCTCAACTCTATCATATCTCCATTTCGTCTCTTTACATCTTTCCTTTTCCCCGAGCAAACTAAATATTCCATGCTGCAAATAAAAACTATTCCTAAAAACATTTCGGCTTCGTACATCTTGGAACTTCTCTCCTTTATATACCTAACAACAATTAGCGAGGGAATTACACACTTAGCGAGGAATCAACTCAACGTAAACATACACACACACACGTTACAACTTTTCCTCGCTAATAATAACAAATATTCCTATCCGCTAAATAGCATTACCAAATTGAATGATAAAATATAATTAACGAAAAATTATTAATATAAAAAAAAATTCCTTAATTATATTACATTTCCTCAGATAAGTCTAATCAGCGTATCTGTGGAACCTTAGTATGTGTTTATATTATTTTGTTAGTTGAATACGATCAGAATAAATGTATCTTATATATTGTTGAAATTGCTGTTGCGTTTAATTTTATTTGGCTAGTCATTCTAATACATCGTTTCCGTATAATAATTCCTCAACCTGTGGTCGATACCTTTATTATTATTATTATTATTATCATTATTATTATTACTAATATTATTATTACTATTATTACTATTATTATCATCATCATCATCCGTGAAATATCCTACTAGCCAAATCGGGTAAATAGAATGAATTATAACTTTCTATTCGTTTACAGAGTCCTTCGCTGAATATTGTCCTGACGTGAGAAAATGACGTAACACTATGTGTAAACAAATGACTTTGTACTTATTCTAAATTGAATTGCTTGAAATAGAATAGATTTTACATTTAACTATGTGTCAACAAATATCTGATAAACAAACGATTTATGCTAAACTGAATTGCTTCAAATAGAACCGTTTGGTCATTTAACTTGGTGTAAACAAATGACTGATGTTTAATTGAATTGTTTGTGATACATAGTAATACTTGGAACTATTTAAGTTTGTTGACAAGCTAAACCGAATTGTTTGAAATAGAACTGTTTAATCATTTAAAGGACACACTCAAAAACGCCGTAGTTGTTTTTTTCTTTTTTCTCCGTGCCGCTGCGGTTCAATAATTTCTTGTGGCGTCGGTAAATCGAAAGTATTGTATAATATTTCCATGGGTATCTATTGCCTAGGACTTTCCAAATCATTGTGTCTACGTTTCAGCTGGTTCCGGTGACTTTTATACTCCAACCTTGGTCCGTGTGCACCATGTAAGTCATATAACCGATCCCTTTTTTACCACGCCGTTTTTCCGAAATTCTTTTCCTGTTTGGTACATCTTGAAGAATACTTCCCCCTCCCCGGGTTAAATATTTATTAATAGGGATATTCCTTGAAGTTCATGCCTTCCGTTCAGGTACTATCTTGTAGAATCCAGATTTTGTTTTTCTAGCGAACATCACTTCCGCCGGCAACATTTCAGATCTAGTGTTAAGATTTGGCGTAATTCTAAAGACACTCAGAAATTGCTGCGACCTTTTCTCATTAGACTCCCCACCTCCTCCGATTTTTAAGGGCTCTTTTGATCGAGTCAACAAAGCGTTCCGCTTGTCCGTTCAGTCTTTTGTGATACGGGGGCGTTGTGATGTGTTGTATTTGTTAGGACTTACAGAAAAACTTGAATTCACTAGACGTGAACTGCCTCCCGTTGCCTGACACAAAAGAATCAGGTACGTCAAACCTTGAAAAGATTTCATGGAAGAAATTTATTGCTACCGTGGTAGTTGGTCTTCTGTATTTCAAGCCATTTTGTATAACTGTCGACCACCACCAGATAATATGCTCTACTTAATGGCCGACTGAAATCTAAATGTAAACGGGACCACGAAATGTTCGCTTCCGGACAAGGTTGGAATTTAATCGGCGGGAGTTCGCTGCCAGAGCACAACCTCTACATGATTTAACCAAGTTTTGGATATCTTCATCCATTTTCGGCCGGTACGAGAAGCATCTCATCAGGGATTTCATTCTAGAAATTCCCGGATGACCAACGTGGAATTCCTTTAACATGCGTTTTCGCAATGATGTTGGAATTACAACTCTATCTGCGTACATTAGTACACCATCACAAAATGAAAATGGAGGTGCCCGTGGTGTAATGGTTATCGTCGTAGGATATGGACACGGCGATACGACTCCAATTCTTGGACAAGACTGATTGCATTTCACTTAGCACTAATACCCTTGGGAAAAGTATGAATCCAATTATTCTCCCTCCTGCTATGGGTAAATAGTAGGGCAGACTAGGTTCTTCAGCCTTGGTATGGCAACTAGTCTAAGAGAAGGAAAACTCTGAATTCAAACCAGCTAAACTCCGCTTAAAAATTGACCTTGTGTCATGTCCTGCCCGAGCGGAGGGGTTAGGTAAATAGGATCACAAAATGAAAATGCGTTACTTTTTTAGCGAGTGGAAGAAATGTTTATTATTGTTTTTAGAGAAGAAATGTATTCTTACGCGTGTGTGTTATTCCCTCGCTAATTGTTGTTCTTAATAAAGGAGGATTGTACCATAGCCATATACATGAATATGCGAAATGGACAAAGCATGTTCATATATATATAATATAGAACATAGGAATCTCGAAACACGAAAAACACTTACGACTTCTTAGTTCAGGTACGAAACTTTTTATTAACTTTGAGTTTAAAGGTTCTTCAACATAAGGAGGGAGATACACATTCTTTCTATCCTGGTTTTTTCATCTGCCCCCCCCCCCCACGTGTGTGGCACCCGCCACAAAGGTCTCCGCGAGCAAGTGAAAGCCAACCGTCTTCTCCCGAGGCAGAATTCAACTCAACTGACTTTTTCAAAATCTCCTAAATCCTCCGCGCTCTTCCGGTGCGTGACGTCATTCGCATTTGCTAGCCCCGTTTCCCATCTGGGCCATTGTGACATCTCTGAGTGACACATCCGCCCCGCCCGTGCGCGCGCGCGAACACCTGCGTTAATGTTGCACCTAAGTAACCCATGCACTGAGGCGAAAGGTTCTCAGCCTAACTAAACCCAAAAGCATAAAACGAAATCCCTCGGCCATTATATTACAGAATTAGACAACATCGTACATTCATTTGTGCAGTTTTCAAATCTCACACAGAGTAAAGCAATGGACAATGTGTTAGCGTATTAACTAGCACATTATATTATATTACAGGATGAAGAAGTAAGAAGACGAAGATACCGTTAGCTTTTACACGAAGGTTTTTAATGGCAGCATGGAATAAAGAGTTTACATTTATGCTGCAAGTCTCGTAGGGAGGAAAGAAGCAAGTGAACGATTTGAAGTTATGAGAGAGTGGAGAAAGCAGCGCGTGTTGTTGGACGTGCGAGGGAGATATTTTCGCCATTGTATAGCAAAAGTCATGTTTGCTGTTTGAGGAAATAAACGTTGAAGTCACCGTCATTTTGTGGTTCTGGTTGTTTCGGGGAGAAGCGTGAATGTCTCCAGAAAATGTTACCCCGAGGTGAAGTAGTCGCTAGGTGCCGGAGCGGAATTAGTCATCGCAGTCGACATAACCAATTTTGGGGGTGACGTAAAGTTGTTCCTGTGTGTGGCGTATTGAACTTATCTAATTCATATTCAAATGGGAACCCTTGGTCTAAGAGAAATAGACGCAAGGGATCCATAAATTAGATAGCTTCCCTATTTGTGTCCATGCTGCTGCTGCTGCTATTGAAGAGCAGAAAGTGAGACGTCTGCACTGAACGAAGTCGTTCAGCCAAAGAGAGTGTTTGACGGTTTTCCCCAATTACTGCTGCCCAGAAAGGTGATTCGGATTGAATAGTATAAGTCATCCTGATTGGGTTAAATTATGCATCGAATTAAATTACGTGCCAAGCAAAAATACGAAAATTCCTTCTGCCACACTTTCATTTACTTATTTATTTTTTACTTTGACTGTTATTTGATCCTTCGTTTTTAATATAAAGTCGTCGTTTTTAATATAAAGTCGTTGTTCCAAAATTATCGGTAACTATCTGACGGTATTATGCAATAAATTTTTTATTTCATTTTCAGTCTTTATTGCCACAATCACTGTATCTTCATGTGGTTCGCTGAATTTCAGAATTAAGTGAGACAGTCCATCAATATGACTTAATTTCTTCGATGGTAAAAATTCCATTTTATAATTCAGTAGTATGGTTCCCCAGCGTCGCAGTCTATTTGCTGTATATGTGGGAACACCCTTCTTTGAACGGTAAATAGACAATTGCGGATGATGGTCGGTTTGAAAAAGAAATCTTGTCCATGTAGAAATTCA
Organism: Sepioteuthis lessoniana; assembly: GCA_963585895.1. Classification (NCBI taxonomy): domain Eukaryota; kingdom Metazoa; phylum Mollusca; class Cephalopoda; order Myopsida; family Loliginidae; genus Sepioteuthis; species Sepioteuthis lessoniana. The sequence continues at coordinate 11,874,069 of OY757947.1, forward strand.
TAGAACTTTTTCATGGCAAAAGGTATAGCCAAGGGTTCCTTTTCGATCTGGCAGTAATTTTTCTCAGCTGCTATTAAAGATCTCGACGCATGCGCGATTGGCTTAGTTGTTGCATCTTCATATTACTGATCCAATTCCCGAATCACTTGCATCTGATGCGACAACAATGTTTAATTTTGGATCAAAATGCGTTAGTGATAAATAAGATGTTAGGGCTTTTTTGATCTATTCAAACGCACCTTGACATTTCTCGGTCCATATCCATTTAGCGTCTTCCTTCCGTGAAGGAAATTTAAAAGGTGCTGTTAATTCATGCATATTTGATATATACACATGACAGTAGTTTACAAAAAAGAATTAAAAAAAAAACAAAAAAACAAAACAAAAACAAACAAACCGTAAGGGTCAAAGGGCTTAGTAATTTGATTTCTTTTTTTACTATCACCTTATACTAATCTTTAAATTAAAATGTAAATTTCATTGAATGGATTGATATTATGGACAATTTAGGATTGAAGAAATAAATATCAAAACTTTTATTTATTCTAATGACTACTTATAGAAAATGTGAAAACCATATGCTATATTGAATATAATAGCTAAAGTGTTGGGCTACAGTGTCCAAGTTCAAACCTACACGAGTGAGTTCGAGTCTCATTGGGTGCCCCTTTCATATGGCCTTGTGCTACATCTAAGCAAAAAGCTTAGTAAATTACTACAGTGTCCAAGTTCAAATTCCAGTCATGCTATTATGCTCACTTACAGATTCATACCCTTAGGAAAGGTATCACATCACCCACCCCCCATCTCCACTACTATACGTTAAATAGTATCACTGCTGTTCTTTTACAAGGATGACTTTATTAAATAAACCACAAAGATTGATATACTATTAAAGAAAGACGCCTACATTGACATTCATTGCAAACCATTTTTACTAGAAAGATAAAACAAATTGGAGGTGTCCGTGGTGTAATGGTTATCGTCGTAGGAAATGGACACGGCGACACGAGTTCAAATCCTGGACGACACTGATTACATTTCACAAAGCACTAACACCCTTGGGAAAGATATGAATCCAATTATTCTCCCTCCAGCTATGGGTAAATAGTAGGGCAGACTGATTTCTTCAGCCTTGGTTAGGCAACTAGTCTAGAAGAAGGAAAACTCTGAATTCAAACCTGTTAAACTCCGCTGAAAAATTGACCTTGTGTCATATCCTGCCTGTTGGTAAATATGATGACTGTAGTTTACAAACCCTAAAAATGCTTGCAATTTCGTTAAATTGTCGGAACGGGTATGTCTTTAATTGAGCCTGATCGGGCTGGATCTGGACGTCGACCCTTTTCGTCAAAACCTTGTCCTAGATACTTTATTCTGGACATAAATAGCTCACATTTTGTTTCACTAATTCTGAACCCATATTCTTTGACCCTTTCGAATGCTGTTTTTATGTCTTCCACATGTTGGTGTCTGGTTTCACTTTTAATCAGTTGTCATCCAGATATGTTTGCGCAAAATCCAACCCAGCGAGCATTCTATTCACAATCTGAAGAAAAATGCGGGAAGCTGCTTTTATCCCAAAAGGGAGACGCTCAAATTTAAATAGTCCTTAATGATTGTTAATCGTTTGTATTTTCGAACACTCTTCAACCAGAATTTGTCGGTAGGCATCCGACCAGTTCAATATTTTCCGTCATTTAGTTTGGCGAAAATTTCTTCCGGTGTTGGTAACGGATGATTATAATTTTTCAAGTTATCATTAAGTCCCGTTGAAAAATCGGCACATACGTGGATTGTGTTATTCTTTTTCTTCGTGTAAACAGTCGGCGTTGCCCATTCAGAGTTGTCTATTTTAGAAATCACCCGTAAATTCTCTAGTCTTTCCGATTCCTTATTGATTGGATCTAAGGCCGCAAAAGGTTCGACTCCTTTTCGGTCAAAATACTGTTGTTGCATTTTCTTTAAAATTAAATTTCGCCTTTGCTTTTGGACACATCCCAAGACCTTCTGAAAAAAATCTTCTGGAAACTTTCTTTTTAATTCAGTTTTGCATTTTTCTGTTGCTGTAATATTACTTGTAGTGATCGTATTTAGTAACAGAACGAACTGATTGGCAGGTCGCAAAGGTCGAATAAGGTAATACCATCCGTTCCGAATAAATTCGTTGTGCTTTTTAGCACAACTACAACTGCTTTTTTGATTTTTTTTCCCACGAAAAAAATGTTACTGGAGAATTCGCCAAAAAAATTTAATTTTCTTCCTGACACACCACGAGCATCTTTTCTCGAAGTCAATAAATTAGGTTTACTCATTTTTTTTTTTCAAATTCTTATTAATTATTGCAATATCGGATCCTGTATCCAATTGTAATTTTATTTTTATATTGTTAATCGTGAGAAAAACAAATTTTCTCTTCGGAGGTTGTAGCGGCCACCGATCTATTTCCTTTCGCGAATCAATGTCCCCGCCAAGAGATTCGGTCACTCACTGACAAATCAACATGCCGAGCGCATTAATTCCTTCTTCCTCTCAAGAACTATTTTTTTTAGTCTCTTTTTGGTGAGTCGACGGAGAGAGAGCAATTGGCCAGCAGACCGAACAGACATCTTTCACATCCACTGCTACTGATTCCACTTGGAACTCCATCGCTGAAGAACACGCTGCTGCTAGCTTCACACACGCTTCCTACAAACCAAGGACCAACATACTAACCAGGGACATTTTCTCCCTCTCACTCCTTTACGCCTGCTACGATAATAAACCTTTCTTTGTTGTGTTGTTTAAAAGAAGTTTCGTTATTCATTTGTGTTGGCAAATAATTTATAGTGTTTGAGAAATTAACCATTTCCCAAAACACAAAAAGGTTTTTCGTTCGACCACTTGCTTATTTTCTTTTTCTTTCCGCTTGTCGCTTTTTCCCAATATATTTACTTTGTTGACATATTTTTTTATTTCTCCTCCATTTTTTGGATTTGCAACAAATACTCTTATGTCCTATTCTTCCAGATTGCTAATATTTTTTTGTTTCTAAAGAAGCAGTCACTTTTAAAATGCTTACCACCACAACCGGGGATTATTGTAATTTTTTACTTTTTCTCTGCGAGTTGAAAAAAGTTTATATTTTTCCTTAGATGGTCGGACGCTATGCATTTGTGAAATGTCTCTCTCCTCAATCCTAGCGGTATCTCGTTTTAAATTCAACATACGCTGACATTCTATTGTTATTTTTCGGATAGTTAATTTTGAAGCCATTTCTTGTTTAGTCAAAATTCTGGATCGTACTTCTGCGTCCTTATTTGAAGTCAAGCCGCGAACGAATATCAGACATTTTAATGAGTCGGACGTTCACTCATTTAACTTAAACTTCTCACATTCTCGATTGACAACTTCTGCGTAGGTATAGGATTTACACTCCTATATTTTAAAATGGCCGTGATGCCACTTGTTCCCGAAACAAAGATGGCGGACGTCAGTAAACTAATCAGTCTCAGGAACCTATTGGTCAGGAAAATCACGTGATATGTACTCACAACTACGTCCGCAACTTTGATTTTGTCCCGCGCATTTGGAGCCGACTGCATGACAAGGATTGCATATATATACTCTCGCCTTCGAAGAACTCATTCTCTCCATTGCGACTTATAAAGACAACACACTCTTTCACATTTTCGCTTCCAGAGACAGCGCGCGCGCGAACGCACTCACACACACACACACACACACTCTCTCTCTCTCTCTCTCTCTCTCTCTCTCTCTCTCTCTCTCTCTCTCTCTCTCTCTCTCTCCACTCGTCTTTCGTCAGACATGTGTCTGACCCATTTTATATATCCACCACTTCTAGTCACCTGAACTCCAGTAGTACAATCCATTTCAACACTTGTGTTTGTAGGCTAGAGATCCGTGTTCGAACCACGAGTTAGTATCGGTACATTTTTCTTCATAACTTTGTATAAAGAGGATTTGGCATTAGATAACCTAGAATGGTTGATATGCCATAAAACCCAACCTTACCAAATCATATATATTTAATATATATATAAAAAGGATTTGGCATAAAATAGCTTACAATGGCTGATATGCCATAAAACCCAACCAAACAAAATCATATATATCTAATATATTTGTATAAAAAGGGTTTGGCATTAAATAACCTACAATGGTTGATATGCCATAAAACCTAACCAAACCAGATCATTTATATTTAATATATATGTGTAAAGAGGATTTGGCATTAAATAACCTACAAGGGTTGATATGCTACGAAACCCAACCAAATCAAATCATATATATTCAATATATATGTATAAAGAGGATCTGGTATTAAATAACTTACAAGGATTGATATGCCATAAATCCAAATAAAACCAAACCAAACCAAACTAAACAAAAGTTGCTACCAAACAAGATTTGTCTACTATTTTCTTGCCTTGTTGGCTGAAGCCACAGCATATGCTAACTGAACCTCCACTGAGGGGTAAAACCCATCACCCTCAATGAGGCTAACAGTTGGCCATGGGTGGTGACCTGTAATGCTTCAGGATGGAATATAGTGGTTGAGCAGTTCCTACTGGACTAGAAGGGTGACTGCGAAGACTTCAGCCATTTAATCAGCTGGTTATGTCAAGCCCTAGATCTTTTATAAATTTCCTAGCGGTATTCATCAAATTGTTCTCGTGACAAACAAGTATTAAACCCTATGTTACCTTGAAGGTGCTTGAAGACAGTGGCTAAGGGTCAATTGTGCAGAGATTGTAATACTTAAAATAATTTAATTGGGCAAATGATTAATATTAAATAGAATTATTGGTGTTAGATAAAAATACTTGAAACCATTTAACTTTATGCAAACAAATGATTAATATTAAATAGAATCATTAGCGTTAGATAGCAATACTTGAAACCATTTAACTATGTGCAAGTAAATGAGCTTTGGTTTGTTTAAAAATAATGTTACCTACAAACTATTCACTTACAAATCATATATATATATGTGTGTGTGTGTGTGTGTGTGTGTGTGTGCGTGTGTGTGTCCAGGATTCGGCATTAAATAACCCACAAGGGTTGATGTGCCATAGAACACAACTAGATCAAAAATTTATTGACTTTGGCATTATTAGCAGGCAATGAATTTCATTGTGAGATTCAAACATTAAAAAGTTCTCGACCACTGTTATAAACACACACACATACTGTGATACAGATATCCCTGAACCTCTCTCGCAACTTCTCCCTATCATTCATCGCTTCTGGCGGGTCTTCAGGGCTACATCCCGTATCCTCACAAAGCTGCTGTATGTATGTTCGAGCTGGCCGTCCTGCTTTTGCTTGGCCATATGAGGGGGTCCATAGGAGTACATCACTTATGAGCTCGTCTCTGCTTCTCCAGCAGTAGCCTGCATGTCTGGTTCGTCTAACTTGGATAGTTTTCGTGATGGGAGGCAGGTGGCCGTATAGTTGTTGCCTTGTTGCCACCAGGACTTGTTCAATATTGCTTGCAACATTCTTGTGTAATTGCTGTCTAGCTTCTTCTTCAGCCGTTTAGTTAGCGTCTAAGTAGTGCATCCATATAGCAGTATCGATACGACCGCAGCCTGGAAGAAACTGCGTTTCATTTTATCGGTCAGGTCTGATTTCCATATGATCGAGAGCCTATCGATAGCTGTCCATGCTTTAGTTAGCCGTGTGTCGATGTCTTTTTCGGTTGATGAGACGCTGCTTCCTGGGTAGGTGAATTTGTCTACTAGTTTCAGTGAGGTTCCGTCTAGAGTGGAAATGTCGCCTGAAGAGGAAACACAAACAACTCGAGAAAAGACTTTTTTTTGTAATCTGTAACCATATCAATCACAACAGTGATACAAACACATTTATAAAAGCAAAACAGAGTCAAATACAAATATAGGCGAAAACAGGCAGACTCTGTTGTTCCATGTACGAACGGATTTTAGCCATGTTTTTGTTGTTAGCGATGATATGTGTTAGTTATTATTTTAGGTGAGTGAGAAATGTTATTAGCGTGGAATGGTTGTAACGTATGTGTGTTTAAGTTGAGTTGTTTCCTCGCTAAATTTGTGACACCCTCGCTAATTGTTGTTAGGTAAATAAAGGTATGTAAAGAAGAGAAGTTCCAAGATGTCAAAGTCGTGATGTGTTTTTATTTGCAGCATGGAATATTTAGTTTGTGTTTGTGCTGCAAGTCTCGTAGGAAGGTTGTGAGTAAAGGGGCGAAATGGAGTTATGAGAAGGTTGAGATGGCAGCGTGTGTTGTTGGACGTGCGAAGGATTGTCTTCGCCGTAGTTTAGTGAAAGTCTTGTTTGTCGTTGGAGGAAATAACTTTGGAGTCACCGTGAGTTTTGTGTGTCTGGTGGATCTTGAGAAGAGGCGTGCGTTGTCTCCATTGTCGTGGCCCAGAGGTGAAATGAGAGCTAGGTGTTGAGAGTGGGATTAGGCATCGCATCGACATAGCCAGTTTTAGGGGGGACATAAAGTGGTTCCTGTGGTGGCGTATTGAATGTATCTAATTCATATTCAACTGGGATTCCTTGGTCTAAACGAAATAGACGCAAGGAATCCATGAATTAGATAGGTTCCCTCATGTGTCCATGCTGCTGCTGCTATTGAAGAACGGCCAGAGGGACGTCTGCACTGGCCGGCGTTGTTCAGCCAAAGAGACTGTGTTTGGCAGCTTCCCCAATTTCTGCTGCTCGGAAAGGAGATCCGGGTTGAATAGGATAGGTCATCCTGATTGGGTGAAATTATGCGTCGAATTAAATTGCACGCCAAACCAAAATACCTTCTGCTACAGGTTTATTAGTTTCAGAGGTCCAGTCAGGAAAAAGGGATGACGCATGCGTAAAGAAAAAAGGCAATCTCTTGACAAAGGGGAACAGACTGTTTTTCTCTTTCATGCAGTGACTAGCGATTTGACAACATCGTTGCCGACGGGTGTCTGGCCGCCACGCATATATCTTTGGACTAGGCGTTGGTTAGTCCCTTTCACCCAGTCGCAGCTCTCTCTCTCTCTCTCTCTCTCTCTCTCTCTCTCTCTCTGTTAATAGTATGCTGAAATATAAAAGACCCACAAATGAACTACAAATTAAAACAACCGGACTTTGACAAACTTCCAAAAGAAACTAACCCCAATGGAAGCCCGAAATACCAAACGAGGACAAACACATGCATGAAACGATTAACATATTTTTGACACCTTAACTGGGAATTTCAACCATTTCAATTGCATTGAGGGAAAACTCCCTCACCCATGGAATGGTTGTTGAACCCAGTAAATAAAGGAAAGTATAAAAGAAACGCTTTCGTCTCCTATCTGTTATTGTTTTCTTGTGTATAATTCTTTTTGGGACTTTCTTGAGCAAGGCATTACACCGACCAGTCAACGTGGGGGTAAAATAAACTAACCAAAATATGGAGTCAGATATCAAACAGCTACACAGCTTAGCCTTTTGCCCTTGACCTTCAGTCAAAACCCCTCACTGTTACCGGACCTGAAGTCCGACAAGTTGGACTGTATCTATCGTCTTGATAAACTATATTTTCTTTCCCTCCGTTAAAGGACAATTTTCTTATTTCTATCTTTTGCCTGAATTGTTTTGTTCAATAAAAGAATATTGCTATTTTGATTTTATTAGCTTCAAATTTGTTCTTGACTTTGAACACTGTGCTGGGCTGAAACCTGGAAGACAGTATTTGTCCCTGCCTCCCACAAGAAAGGACTTGATACAATGTCAATGACCCGAATGTCGATTATTGTGGGGGTTGAGGGAGAGGGAGGTCGAGCTCGAGCCGAGACTTGAATTCAGCTGGTCTATGCTGGTTGTCATCGCCGACCCAAAGATGGCCCAATAGAAGCCGAGGTGGGGGCTTTCCCTCCGAATCTCTCCTTGACTTTAAACACTGCACCGACGGGCACATTGCCCATCGGGGGCGTTGGTATTTGTCATACGTCCCACCAATCAGACGAGTGTGGCACAAGGCCTTTTTTAGGTTGGTCCGGATGCAGGGCCTTTGACCAGACACATCTGGCGGCTCCAAAAATTCCCTTAAAATGAAGCGCCTTAGGCAATAAATCTAGTCGGTCCAAGGAGGGTTAGAGCCTGGGGGACGGCCCCTTGAGGCTCAAGATGCTCGGCGAGCGCATGGTATTTGTCGACCGTCCCGCCAACTCGACGAGTGTGGTACAAGACCTTTTTCTCAGTGGTTCCGGGGTTACAGCCTAGGAGGACGATCCTCTAAGGCTTTAGGATGCCAGTCAAGACTCACCTTACACGACTGCAACTTGAACCAGGACACACCCGACCAGATCCATGTACGCCCAGCATGGCCGATCGAAGTGTGTCCCAATAAACGGTGTCGCAATGCCCGGCAGGCGCATTTACTTTTGGTTGTTGCCTGTTTGTTTACATAGCTTTAACCGCTGCCACTCCACTGGTCGAGGGAAGTATTCCAGTACGCAGGAAGTCCCCTTATAAGATAAATATGATAATGAGATACTTAATTATAATTCGAAGAGAGACTTTTAAATATGTTATATTTTATCCTGTGATAATAATTTTGTCTTTGAAAAGCTAGCAGAATTAACTCCTTTCGAAAAATAGTTCAGTTGTTTATAACCAAAGTTCACTCATGACATACGTAAGATAATTTGTTGTCTGATGTCACGGGTGAATCAGCGTTTTTTTTTAAACGAATATTTTGGATATCATAGCTGTCCAAATAAAAAAACAAAACAACAGCAACAACAACAACTTCTTAAGAACCAACAATAAAAAAAAATATAAATATCAACATACAATGAATGGGATTCCCTAACTTCTTGGTATAAAATGGAGGAGTCTCTATGGGGTTGTGGCTCATGTTCTGTATAACGATATTATAGGAAGTCAGTTCAAATGCCAGTCATGCCATTACGTTCTCTTTTGGACAGATACCCTTGGGAAAGGCATGAACCCTTTTATTTACCCCTACCCCCTCAGTTAGGGGGTAAAAGATTGTACCACAACTGTTCTTCAACAATTACAGCTTTGGCATTAAATAACCCACAAAGGTTGATATGCCATTGTACAAAGAAACCTTAAATAGTACCACTACTGTTCTTCGAAAAGGATGGCTTTGGCATTAAATAACCCACAAAGATTGATATGCCATTGAACAAAGAAACCTTAAATAGTACTACTACTGTTCTTCGAAAAGGATGGCTTTGGCATTAAATAACCCACAAAGATTGATATGGCTTTAAACAAAGGGAAATTTAAAGAGAGATAAAATTTGCAATGTACAGAAAATTTGGAGAAAAAAAATTTGATATAAAGGAATGACACTAATTTAGTATTTAACTGAGTAATGTTTTGGGGGGCCTTTGGTGTGTAATTTTAAGAAGTAAGTTCAAACGGTAAGTTCCGCAGCTTTCTAGTTCAGACACTGATTCAAAAAGATATTACAGACAATAAAGTTTAAAAAAATGAATTTTATACAAAAGAAACAAGAAAGAAAGGGATAGAAAAGATAAAGTGTTGCAAATTTTAGTGTAATTTGCAGGAACCTATCTGAGAGAGTATCCGGGGAAACAAAATTCTTTGAATTTGAGTATTTTTCTCTTCTTTTTAGTTTTGTCAAAATTGTTGCGAAGGCCGATAAATATAGCGGTCCCCGTAAACTTTTGAAATATAAGTGATTGACAACGAACTAGGCAAGAATGACAAAACAAGGGTGTTGCTTCGAAAGGCCAAACTTTCTTATGGCGAATCGTAAATCGGAATAGCGTACAGCAAACAGTCGCTGCAGCCGGATGGTGATCGTTGGAGCAGGATCTAATCGCTGGTGCAGGTCGGGATAGCTGGTACAAGACTGGTAGTCGTTGAATAGGTGGTCACTGGCGCAGGAGTGGCATATGCTGATGCAGGAAGATGGTCGCTGGTTCAGGACTAGTATCTGCCGGTAGTTGCTGGTGCAGGAAGGTGGTCACTGGAGCTGGACTGTTAGCTGTTGGTACAGAAAGGTGATTGCTGCTGCAGGAAGGTGGTCGCTGGAGCAGGACTAGTAGTTGCTGGTGCAAGAAGGCGGTCGCTGGAGTAGGGCTGGTAGCTTCTGGTGTAGAACTGGTGTTATATAGTTATTTACACGTTCATTCATCATAACGACACAACATCAAAGACAGACGCATGAAGGAAAACGCCTGAAAGAAGACATAAGAAGACTTCTTTAGAAAAATATTCACCTCTCACTTTATTGCAAGGGTTTGAAAGGTTAGCATGTGAGAGGATGCTGGAGACCGAACATAAACTTCATATCTTGACCCCACTGTTATGACCGTCACGTTGTGTCGTTCTTGTTCTCCTGATGTTGGGGTCTGCTCCATCGGGGCTTTCCGAGGGCCCCCTCGGTCGGGTGTGGCTTTCCCTACCACACCTGGTCTCTAGCTGTCTGGAAGTCTGCTGGCAACTGCTTCGGGGGTTTCCGAGGTCCCCCTCGGTCGGGTGTGGTCTTCCCTTCCACATCTCGTCTCTAACTCTCTGGGAGTCTGCTGGCAACTGCTCTCGGACCCAAATTCAACTGAGTTAAATAATAACTTAACGCCCACACGATCGCCTACTGGATCTTTGAAATCGAATGTTTAATCGTCATCAAGCGGAAATAACTGTCATGCAGTTCAGAGGTTACTCTCTTCCGGTGCATGACTGTAATGGCAGAATGGGACCTTCACCTTTTCCCATATCATAAGCCTTAATCCGCCCACGCGCTCTCTTTCGATTACTGGCCGTTGGAATGTGTCACTTCCTTCCGGTGTATCACCTAGGAATAGCATTTTTGGGGCTGGGTCGAAGGTCAAAATATAACACTGGTAGTTGCTGGTACAGGAAGGTGATTGCTGCTGTAGAATGGTGGTCACTGGAGCAGGGCTGGTAGATGCTGGTGCGGAAAGGTGATCGCTGCTGCAGGAAGGTTGTCGCCGGTGCAGGATGGGTAGCTGCTTTTGCGGGGAAGTGGTCGCCGTTGCAAGAAGGTAGCTGCTGGTGCCGTCTCAGAGGGTCTTAGGTTAGACTTTCTGAATTAGCTCTGAAAAGGGCTGTTAGATTGAGAGGCTGGTAGGTATGTCTGCTGCATTGTGCCACCTCAGGAGGTGTATGGATAGACTTTCTGAGTAGTCCTGAAAAGGGCTTTTGAGCTGAGAGGCTGGCAATATTCCTGCGTCGTCTGCGGCTGGTTGTATTCCTGCGTTGTCTGCTGGCTGGAATAAGGACGTCGGCTTTAGGGGAAGCTTTGAGCAGCGCCCCATGGGAAGCTGCTGCTGATTAGGCTTCGGTCATTGAGTGACCAGGGGAGAATCGGATTTCTCCCATACCCTTGGCTGACGTCCAGCCGAACTGATTTGACCCGGTTTGATACTATTGCTTTTATATCTACTCTGCGCTACTACGCAAAGTGGTCTAAGTAGAATGATTTTGCTTATTATCACTAAATAATAGTGAGAGACTTCATTCTACTTCGACCATGTTCTTTTATTACTACCTATTTTGTGGAGGTGCTCGTGGTGTAATGGTTATCGTCATAAGAAATGGACACGGCGACTCGTGTTCAAATCCTGGACGTGACTGATTGTATTTCACATAGCACTTATTAGGTATGAATCCAATTATTCTCCCTCCAGCTATGGGTAAATAGTAGGACAGACTGGGTTCTTCAGCCTTGGTGAGGCAACTAGTCTAGGAGAAGGACAACTCTGAATTCAAACCTGTTAAACTCCACTTAAAAATTGACCTTGTGTCATATCCTGCCCGAGCGGAGGGGTTGGTAAATAGGATTACTTCCTATTTTATCCGTAAGTTTAGGGCTGTCCATCTGTTGTATAGCCATGTACAACTATATATAAACATATACATATGCATGCAGAATCATAACGACGACACAATAAAGACGAGCGACACAGTTCTTTAGAAAAATATACCTCTCACTTTATTTGAAAGGGTTCAAAAGGGTGACTAAAGGTTTTACTGTGTGAGAGGTGAGTTGGAGGCTGAACAGAACTGCAGCATATTAACCCCCACTCTTATGGCCATAACAGTGTTTCTTTCCCATTCTCCTGGGCTGCTCAACCGGGGTCCTGGGGGCCCAGCCTCTCTGGGACATGGTTTTCATTCTAGCATCTTCTCTCCAACTGCAACTGCTCAATTGGGGGCTTGAGGCCCCCCTCTGTTGGATGCGGGTTTTCTCTACCGCATCTTATCTCCAACTGACTGAACTTCAACTGCTCAATCGGGGGTCCTGAGGGCCCCCTCTGCTGGGTGCTGGTTTTCTCTACCGCATCTTATCTACAATTGACTGACTTCCTGTCTTCACCCGGGTTATATAATTGTTCGACGGCTACCTTCTTCTTGTGGACGTCACAAATCGCACCCAATTCAACCCGTCCATGGTCAAGGTTATATCCTGTTATTCCTCGACCGGATGCACCTGTTATTTACACCGATGCATTTCCTATTTTGACAGCTTGGCCGGGTCAATATGTTACACATCGAGAGGCAGGCTGAATTCAATATTTTAAAAAGATGTCCTGTACGGAACGATTTCGTTCCTAAATACTATTGGCTGACGACATCGGTGACTCATCCCTTCTTGGAAGTGTTTTTTTTTAATTTTGTTTTGTTTGGTTTATGAGTAGTCGGTTGACTACGATAAAATGTTTCCGTTTTCATTTAATTTCGAGTCTTCTGTAAAGTTATCTTTTCAGCAGACTTCTCGGTTGAATTTTCTTTCAGTTGTTTAACTTGGAAGAATTTCAGCAGTCGACTTTCGTTTAATTTTACTTTTATTTCTAGGGAAGCTTCTTGCTTTTACAGTTTTGTCCCCGAATTCGTACTGAGGGGGCCAATAGTAGTTCTCGACAAATAATTGCAAGTAGCTTTTTGGTGCCGTATTGTCTGGGATTATTTCTCCTTTTTTCCACTCTGGCCAAACCAAGTGCTGCACGTGGTCGGTTTGATTTTTTTAGAAATAAATTTTTATAAAACAAAAAATAGAAATAAAAAAGCAGCAACAAACCAATGAACATGGATCTGAATAATTCTAAAAAGTAAAATAATTTAAAATTCAGAGCTCTTACTCCACAACTCCTTCTTAAACCTATGTATGTTTGATATACGTACCACCTCTGCTCTTCTACAAGTATGACTTTAGCATTAAATAACCCACAAAAGGTTGATATGCCATTAAGCAAAGAAACTGAAACCTATTTATTACTGTTCCTATCTATTCTTTCTGGTGAGGCTTCGAACATTTTGAACGACTATTATAGTACCCCTACTGTCCTCATTGGATAATAGGTAGAGTATTTACCAATGGTCCGGGAGACCTGGGTTCAATCTCAGGTCGCGTCATACCAAAGACTTTGAAAATTGTACTAAATGTCACCTTGCTTAACACTCAGCATTATAAGGTACGTATCAAAGGTAAAGTGGAGCAATCCCGAGAAAGGAGTAGCACCTTCCCCTACCCCTCGGTGTAGTAGCTATTGAAAAGAGAGCCTTCTGGTCACCCTCGACTACGGTCACCAACTTTACTGTCTTTTTACAAGGTTGGCTTTAGCATTAAATAACCCATGATGATTAATATACCATTAAATAAAGAAACCTTGTCGAGGCATAAAATAACCCTAGACTGGTTGACATGCTGTTAATCAATCGATTTAGAGCAATGGTGTAAAGGTAACTGATCAAACAATTAATAGCCTCAATGGACACCCCATATGTCTAACCTTGTGCCATAACTTAGGAAATATTGTTTTTGTTTTGTTGTTTAATGGCATATCAACCTTTGTAGGTTATTTAATGCCAAAGCCATTCTCCTAGATCAGTAATAGTAGTATTTAAACCACAGCTGGGAGGATAAGGGGGTTCATACCTTTCCTAAGGGTATTTGCCAGAAAGTGAACATAATAGCGCGAACTCGCTTACTACGATTCTGCAGTCCATCGCTTTAACCATTACACCATGAGGACACCCCCGGAAAAATTGGAAAATAATTGATTATCCTTGACTTTTTGTTAAGCTTATCGGTAATATTTTCTTCATGCTGAAATCTATGTCTTATGGGAAGGGGTGAAAGCCGAGGTGGACACCTTCACCTGATACGCCAAGCCAAGGCATTCTTGTAAAAAGTCGAGTCATTAAAAAGCAAGTATTGTTTTTAAATTTCTTTTAACAACTTTATCTTAATTAAATTTAGACTAAACTTTACATTTTGTTTAGTTTCGTTTGGTTTGTTGGGTTTTAGGGCATATCAACCTTTGTAGGTTATTTAACGCCAAATCTATTTTTATGTAAATAATCAGTTCTATTTAAAACAATTCAGTTTAGCATAAGTACACAGTTTAATTGTCAAAAACATTTCAATTTAAAACTATTCAAGCAGTTATATGTAACAATTCAGTTAAGTGTAAATACAGTTTTAATGTCGAAAAATAGTTCTATTTGAAATAATTCAGTTAAGCATAAGCACGCAGTTTAAATGTAAGTACGGTTTAATTGTCAAAAACATTTCTATTTCAAGCTATTCAGTTTACTCAAGCAATTCAGTTTAGCATACGTATGCTGTTAGTTCTATTTAACCTATAGATAGGGTCCTATCAGGTGCTACCACTCTGGGTAAGTGTGGACCTGGGAACGATGGCAGTGAATGGATACTCAGCATTCCCCAAAGCTCCAGCACTGCTGGAACCTCAACATCAGATTGTTTAGTGTCATATCCAGGACACTCGTTCGGGGGGGGGTCTTACCCCTCTGCAGAGGTGCAGTCAGTGTATTCTACAGCCCCAGCCGACTGGGCAATTACATTTTGTAATAAACATACTATATATATATATATATATATATATATATATATATTGTGGGCAACTTTACTTATAGATGATAATTTTTTTTAATGACTTTTAAATATGAAAAGGCTTCCTCTTTCTGAATTAGATAATATGTAAATGAAGTTTGATCTTCAAGGAGCGTCGGAATCTTGTGACAAGATTTAAGTGTCTAGTTACCTTACAGTCATCAATAAGCAATTTAGAGCAGTGAGAAGTTTGATCCACACTAGTATAGCCTTGTGCCAGACTAAACTAAGTTTACTAATTATCAATGATAATTCCTTTTATGTACATAGCCTTGGAGTAGTGGTTACTTAACGATCTACATAGACCATTCAATCCGCACAAAATTTAGTAATTATCAGTGATTATCTTTTTTATGTCTAAAGTCTTAAAGTAGTGATTAATAAATGACCTATGTAGACTAGTACGACTGTATTGAGAGCGATCCTCACTGGGTGTCTCATCAGCGTAACCTTGTCCTAGACAAGTGCTCCACAAGTATAGCCTTGCGCCAGACTAAGCTAAGCTTAGTAATTATCAATAGTCTCTTATGTACATAGTCTTGAAGTAATGGTTAACGAATAACATATTAGGCTATTATTACTGTAGAAAGCTCAATGTTTAGAGGGTGCTCCACAAGCATAGCCTTGAGCCAGATTGAGCTTTGTAAACATTGAAGAAATGTTATAACCTTAGGCCAATGGTTAGAAAGGTGTTGTGTTTGAATATTAGATAATGAAGTGGAGTCATTTGACTCGTATAGCCTTGTGCCACTCTAAGCTAAGTTTAGTAATTATCAATAATCATCTCTTTTGTGTATATTGTCTTGGAGTAGTGGTTAATTAACCACGCAGACCATCTTTTCACAGACTTTGATCCATACTGGGTGCTCTGCTAGAGTAACCTTGTACCAGACTAACCTTAAGTTATGATTATTTATCATTTCACCTTCTTTAAAATGATTTTTCTACCCCTTTTTTAATGAATTGCTCAAAATGAACACCCTAAACCACCTATCATTTGAACTTACGATTTTTAAAAATTGTTATGGATTTTTTTTTTTTGTTGACTCTATTTAAATATGGGCATCTCGAGTAGAGTTATGGTTAGCGAGCTAGAACTAGCAAACCTTCACAAGTTAGTTCGAGTCTCATTGGGTGCCCCATTCACACGGTTTTGTGCCACATCTAGTAAAAAAAGAAAGAAAAGAAAAACCTTAGCAAATTACTATTCTGAGGATGTAGTTATTTTCCGTACGCAAACCTCCTTCTTTTTATGTTTTTCTATTTAATTTCATCCCAGCGTTTTCTTTAATAATTACGTTTTTGTGTTTTTTAATCCCTTCTTCATTGTTAAAAAAAAAAAAAAAAAAAGAAAAGAAAAAGGGAGACTTTTTTTGTCTTTTTGCTTATTTTTCAATTCTATCTTAATAAGTCTTTATATCTTCGTTTATGATCGTTTTCGTACAGTTAAAATATTTTTATTCATCTTTTTATTTTACCTTGAAGCAAAACGTGGATTATGCTGAGCCAAACTTTTTTTTTTTTTAAATAAAAAAAAAAAGTATTTCTCTTTCTGTTACAACTTTTTTCTCATCGTCCTGGTCTAGTTGGTAGTAATTTTTTTTACAATATTAGCAAATTTCAGACGAGAAGATTGTGTTGCGCCAATTTTTCAAGAGGATCTACTTGCCTTGAAAAATGAACTTTCGAAATCTGGGATCGAACCCCATAGTACGCAACTACCTAAGCCACGAGGTAGGACTTTCTTTTTCTCGCACTCTCTCTCTCTCTCTGTTTTAAACTCCCCTCTCTATGGGACCACCTAAACTTCCTTAGTTATCTCCCCCTTTTGTGTAGTTGCCTCCCCCTCTTATTGTAAACATAAACCTCACTGTCACCCTCGGTATATGACACAAATACTAATTCTCACCCTCCTTCGTTTAGCTCTAGCATTGCATAACTACAACTCATACCACTTGTTCCTCCTCTCTTTGCGAGCTCGGTGAGTCGTTTGTCTCCCTCTTTATACGAAACTAATAAGCGACTCTCTTACTCTCTATACAACATTACTTGAACGAGAGTGTGAGACTAAGAGTGATCACAAGACCCACGCAGTGAAGAAAAAAAACCTTTGGTCGGTCAGTCGTGTGTGTGAAGACGGGGCGCCAAGTTGTATAAAAGAGGCAGCAATTATATATATATATATATATATATATATATAACAACAACAATAATAATAATAATAATAATAGGCGGCTATCTTTATTTTATGAGACTGACGATATTGGTTGTGAGTTTTTTTGTTCTGAGCTAGACGAAGACTAATGTGTTTTGATTTGTCCTTCCTCTTTGGGATTTGCCATTTTTCTTGAACGTTTCTCTCGCTCCTTCAACCATCTGGGCGAAAACAAAATCAAACAAGAATTTTAATACCAGAGAGACGATTCCTTACCAATTTTGTGGGGTATTGTAGACGATTTACTAGTCTATGCACTGTGGGGTTATTTAATATATATTTTTCTGTATTTCATTCATTGTAATTTTAAAAAAAAATCAACACACCTTAAAAATATAAGAACATTTTGTGAAGAACAAAACAGAAGGAAAGATTTAAAAAAAAAAAAAAAATATTTATATATATATAATATATATATATATGATTATATATAATTATATATAGCCACGAAAAAAGGGACCAGAACTTTTGATTCTTCACCTGACAGGAACTTCTTTAAGGTAAACAAATATCTTAAAAAATTTTTGAATGATATATTTATTATATAAAGTTTTATGTTCATCATTAATTGTTTTATTTGTTATTCATTTTTGTTTAATATATTCAAAGTACTTTACTTTTTTTTTCTTTCTAAAGAATAACATTTGTTATTTAATTTACCTATAAAATTGTTAAAATTTGACCCCTAAAAGTTACGACCCAGTTGTAAAATATATATTATTACAATCAAATATTTTTTTCTTTTACCAAAGTTAATGTGCCGAATTTAGTTTACAACATCAACAAAATTCAAATAAAAGTTTAAAATTTGTCTTATCGTCTTTTAAAGCAATAAATCCATTATCAATTTGAATTTTTTATTGTTTTCAAGTTGGTTATAACTAGTCAGAAATATTTGTCTGAACACATGAAAATTTGGTATTTATCCAGAATAGCACACACATATATATATATATATATATATATATATATATATATATATATATATATATATATATATATATGAAACTTTCTTTTAGGTAGTGTGTGTGTATATATATATATATATATATATATATACACACACTACCTAAAAGAAAGTTTCTTTAATCATTTCTTTGACTGTTTTTATAGACATTACATTTAGATCCCCAAATTATATATCCACAATCGGTCACTTGTATTGTTTATAGGATGGGAAATACTCAAGAAATACGGCAGCTTCTTTCATTGTTATGAGTTAAAGATGTAATTTTTCAATTTAAATGTTGATTAAAATAAATAAAAATGATCGAAACTTGCTCATATTGTGATGGTGTATGTAAATATTATATTTCTATTTTTGTACTTTACTCCAGGCTAGCGTGCTATTCTGGACATCGAACGACTTAAAAATGCTGTCAAAGCTTTAAAAAAAAGTCATATTTTAAATTTGTTTTTCAAAATAATTCCTTTTTTGATTAATTGATTGATGTGCTTATTAGTGATTCCTAAACTTAAAAAAAAAAAAAATTTTTTACTTAGTGAGTATCAATAATAATTAGTAATTTTCTATATTTTTCTGTTTATTGTTTGTTCAAAGTTTAATCAACGAAAATATATATTATTTTTTAATTAAGTAATGATATATAAAAATTATTTAAACGGTAATTATTTATTTATTATTTGGGAGGTTTTGATTTTTACTTTTAATATTTAGTTTAAACTTATTTTTGTAGTTTTCTTTTTCTTATCTTTTTAATTTATGTAAATTGAAGACGTGTACTTTTTTTATATATTTTTTAAACTTTTTTTTTTTTTTTTGTTAGCAATTATTTGTTGTCCTTTTGTTTTAAACTTTTTCCCCTTTTATTTCCTAAAATAATTAATAAAATTATCTTTTTATGCTCTGGCTTAAAAAAGAAAAGCTGACGAAATCTTAAAAGTGACAGAGATAATCTTGTTCGTAATATAAGTCTGTGGGCTCTTTTTTTTTTTTTTTTTTTTTTTTTTTTTTTTTTTAATTTAATTTTTATTGTGTCCCTCCCCCCCTTAAAAAATCCCAGATAAAAATAAGAAAATCTCATTTATATTGAATGATTCGTTTGAAATTGTTTCTAGCACAACTGTTGCTAGTCAGGAGGAATTCAAATTACGAACACATTTGTTTTTTTTTTTGTTTTGTTTTTGTCAAGTCAGCACATTCATAGGAGTCGACAAAAGAACAGTTTTAGTCGATTTGTATTGGACCGTTTTTCTCTGAATTTAATTTTTCCATCTCCTGTGCTTGAAGTAAGCTTCATTCTATTTTAGTCACTTAATTATCTCTTTCTCTCATATATATATATATATATATATATATATATATATATATATATATATCTTGGGTCTTTTAATATTCTCACTCTCTCTGTCTATATATATCTATCGAGGTCTGTTTCTATCAGTCTATCCACAAATTTCATAAACACGATTGTTTTTTTTTTTTGTTTTTTTTTTTTTTTGTTTTTTATTTATCCTGTTTTGATATCTACCCCCCCTACTTTCTCCGAAGTGGTTGCTTGATTCCTATCGATGGAAGTCCGTCAGCATCTGGTAAAAAATGCTAGTTTACTCACGCTATTGATAACCTATTTTTATTTATTTTATTTACTTATTTTAATAATTAAAAAAAAATCTGTCTTGATAAAGAAAAAAAAAATGAGGTTGAACCCCTTCCTCTCCACGTTTGATAGCAGAAAATAATTTCCAGTGTCTATTTCAAAAATGGTGGTTTAAGATAATTGTTTTTTATCTTTTTAAGTTAGCTTCGTTCATTTAAGACTTTTTTTATCCACAACATTTATTCGATTTAACCATTCCTACCTGTGTACAACAAGGACGATTAAGGGGCACATCTCCTTTGCTGGAAATATGTTTCTCTTTCCTTTTATAGTATGATTTAAATTTTAAGTTTTTAGAACGTCTTCAGTCTCTTGTGAGTGGCAGTTGACTTTTTTTATAGTTGAAAAAGGTACTTAATCGTCCTTTTTGTTTCTTATACCTGTAAAATTTCATGCAGACTCAAACTGCTGCTAGGAATTCTTTTTTTTTTCTATTTAGGCATAATTTTTTTTTCTTCAGGGTAAGCAACGCGAACGCTATAAAGCTTCCTTTTCCCTCTTATTTCTTGAGACAATATTGCTTCCAACACATAGCTGCTGGCGGTATATGTCTGGCTTCCCACCAAGCAAGACTTGACACAAGGTCATTTTATATGGGGAGATTGCATACGACCTGAGACTCATGGGCTGCTGGACAATGCTGGTCATAGGATCACAAGGTGCTATGTTAACTATGCTGGCCTTTGCCAAGTCATCTGGCGCGTATGCCTGGTGACCTCGCTGGTCATATAGCTTTACTAGACCCGAAGGTCTTGTGCTGTGCTTGACATTGATCCTTCGTACACCCCAAGGTGGCCCAGCTGGTGCCGAGAGCACACTTCCCCTGGTGTTAATGGTTTAATGAGATCATAAAATGTAGTAATTTACTAAGCGGTTTTTGCTTAGATGTGACACAAGTTCGTATGAATGAGGCACCCAGTGAGACTCGAACCCACTCGTGAAGGTTTGCTAATCTAGCTTGCTAATAATTACACCACCAGAGGCGACCATCTCTCTGGATAGTCATAATCTACTAAGCTTTTTTTTTTTTTTTTTTTTTTTTTTTTTTTTTTTGCTTAGATGTGGCACAATACCGTATGAATGGGGCACCCAGTGAGACTCGAACTCGCGCGTCAACGTTGTCTAGTCTAGCTTGCTAACCATTACATTATCCAAGGCGCCCTGATTTTTACTTAACCTTTTGCTAAGATGTGGCAAAAAACCCCAATAAGGCTTGAACTCACTCATAAAGGTTTGCTAGCTAGTCTAGCTTCTAAACCATTACACCACCTGTGGTTCGTGTCAATCCCATGCTATTTTTCTTTTAAGTCTGATATTGGTTGACATTTGCTATATTGGGTAACATAGTACCCGTTTGCCTACAAGGGTGTGTGTGTGTTTTTGTTATGTTTTTGGTCAACACATAAACACATGGTCATTTTCTTTCTTTACTAGAACAATTGTCACACAGCAGTGAGTTCGTTGGGTGACGTTTTCTTTTATACCTTCACCTTCTTGACAATTTGGTTTTAGTAGAAGGGGAAACAGTATCCATCTTGCTTTCGGGATGCAGCATTATTTTCACCTCTTCTCTTTGATAAATTTTCATTGGTTCACCTTTCATGCAGCGTCCATAGTCAAAAGTATCCTGGATTTGGTCAACACAAGTAACCATTCCCATTAAATGGGCAATTTCTCAAGTTAGTTGTAATTTAGTAAGCTTTTTTTTTTTTTGCTTAGATGTGGCACAAGGCCGCATCAGTGGGGTACCCAATGAGACCCAAACTCACATGTGAAGGTTCGCTAGTCTGTCTTGCTAACCATTTCATGGCCCTATCAACTTGTGCTGTTGAATACGTGGCTGCTTCTCTGCAGAGAGGTACCCCCCCCCACCGAGTGTCCTGGATATGACACTAAACAATTTGATGGTGAAGCTCCAGTAATGCTGGAGCTTTGGGGAATGTGGAGTACTCCTTTATTGCCATCACTCTCATGTCCACTTTGGCCTGGAGTGATAGCACTTGATAGGGTCCTATCTATGGGTCAAATAGAACTAAATTGCGTACTTATGCCTAAAATTGCTTGAAATAGAACCGTTTTGACTTTTAAACTGTGTACATATGCTAAACTGAATTGTTTAAAATAGAACTGTTTTTACATTTAACTCTGTGTAAATAAATGACTGATGTTTAATTGAATTGTTAGTGATTCATAGCAATAAAGGAAACCATTTAACTATGTTGACTAAGCTGAATAGTTTGAAATAGAAGTATTTTTGACATTGAAACTGTGTACTTATGTTAAACTGAATTGTTTCAAATAGAACTGTTTATATGTATAAAAAATGGATTTGGCATTAAATGACCTGCAGTGGTTGATATGCCATAAAACCAAACCAAACCATTATACCACCAGAAGCGTTCCACACTGGATAGCAGTAATTGACTAAGCTCTTTTGCTTAGATGTGGCACAAAGCTGTATGAAAGAGGCTCCCAGTGAGACTCAAATTCACTTGTGAAAGTTTGCCAATCTAGCTTTCTAACCATTACACTGCTAGAGGCCCCCTCACTCTGGATAGTAAATTTTCTATGTCCCGACTTCAAATGTAAATTTTTCCCTTTGTGTAGTGAAGGGCTGGATTTTTCCTCTGCTCCTTGAGCTTTTAGATCTTTTTCAGTCTGTCTTAAAGCTGGTCTATTCCAAAGATTTTTGTATATTTTGTGGCCTATTGATGTAATGTCCACTCCTGTGTCTATTTTAAGTTTTAGGTGGAATTATTTGAAATAGAACTGTTTTGACATTTAACTGTGTAAACAAAAACTATACAAATCTGAATTGTTTGAATTAAAACTGTTTGACTAAACTGAATTGTTTGAAATAGAACTGTTTTTTGTATAAAAATGGATTTGGCATTAAATAACCTACAAAGGTTGATATGCCATAAAACCAAACCAAATCCTATATATTTAATATATATGTATAAAGAGGATTTGGCATTAAATAACCTACAATGGTTGATATGCCATAAAACCCAACCAAACTAAATCATATATATTTAATATATATGTATAAAGAGGATTTGGCATTAAATAACCAATAATGGTTGATATGCCATAAAACCCAACCAAACTAAATCATATATATTTAATATATATGTATAAAGAGGATTTGACATTAAATAACCTACAATGGTTGATATGCCATAAAACCCAAACAATGGCCTTTTCATGTGTGGTTTTCTTCTTAGGTATGAAATGAGCTTTGAATTTTATCATTACAGTTTTGAAGTTGTTTTCTTTTTTTTTTTTTTTTTTCTTAGAAAATATGACTGTTTTAAAGATGTTTTCTGCATTTTGCCTCTCCAATATATTAGAATACTTACTAGAATTTGCCCACTTTTCAAATAAAAACTGAGCCGCAATTCAAAATGTTTAGAATTTTTGATGCCAAATTGGCCATGTGGAGGGATTCAGACATTTGAATGCTTCTGGGGTTGTAAATTCACTGTTTTTATTTTCATTTATTTTTTGATTAATTTTCTTAGATATGGCACAAGGCTGTATGAACTGGGCACCTAATGATATTCAAACTCAGTCATGAAGGTTTGCTCGTGTAGCTTGCTAATCATTACGCTACCTAAGATGCCGAGTCTCAAAATGAATTTAGACAAAGTTGAAGTTCAAATGTAGTAGGAAGATTTAAGATTGGTTGATCTTAGTTTTTCTGATGTTTAACTTTTTATTTAAGTTATCCCTTGTGTATATGTTGACACGAAAAACTCAGATCAAAAATAACACAAAAATGTACACAAATATATAAATTTTCTGGTACTTGTGCAGAATTTCCTGCCGAGGAAATTTCTGCAGTAATGTATTAAAACTTATATAAGAATGTCATATTTACGTTCACCATCCAAATAAGAGTAAGTTTCAATTATTATCTTTATCCCCACCATTAAAAATTTTTTTCTTTACTTCCTCCACCCCTTCAACTTTCTACACTTCACCAACTTGCTATATTTCTTTAATCTTCTCCTCCCTCAAATATTAAAATGGCAACTTACAATTGCTGATATATAATAATTTTAGGATTTTAATTTAACTGTTTTGTAAAAATACAAAATAACAAACTTGTCTGGATGGTGAATGTACGAGGTGCATACAATAAGTTTCCAGACTTTTTTTGCATGGGCACTTTTATAGATAGTAAACACGTGAAACTCTAGTCCCCTTCGAAGTCATCTCCTCCAGCTGCAATGCTCTTGTTGTACCGTTCCAACAACTTCTGGAATACCCCATTGAAGTCCTCTTGTGTGAGCGTGTCAATGACCTTCGTCACAGCCTCTTTCATCTCCTCAATTGTCTCATAACAACTGCTTCTGAGCTTAGGGAATAAGCAAAAGTCACAGGGAGCAAGTTCTGGACTATAGGGACGGTGAGCAACTGTCTTGATCCCCATCTTGGTCAAATAGTCTGTGACAAGGATGGAGTTGTGGACTGGTGTATTGTCCTTGTGGAAATGCTACTGACCTGATCTAAAGAGTGCTGGCCTCTTCTGATGGAATCTCTTCCTGAACTCCCTTAAAACCTCAACATAGTAACCTTAACCCTAACTCTAACCCTTTGGCCAATCAACTGTGGTGTATTGACTTCCTTACTCTTCTCACACCTCTCATCATCTCTCACAGACTCCCAACCTTCTTTGAATCTCTTATGCCACTCAAAAACTGATGCTCAATTCATGCAAGATGGTCGAAAAGCAGTCTGAAGCATTCCATACATTTCGGTGGCATTTTTTCCAAGTTTAAAACAGAATTTTATTGCATATCGTTCTTCTAAAGTGTCAGATTGCATTTTTGAAATTCACCAGCTGTGATAATCAGTCTTTAGTAGGGTTTATTCCAATTGCTGCTGTAGCTGTTCATTTGAAGCTGAAATCATAAAATTTGGTCAGTCATCTCATAAGATGTATAGCAATAACATACTGAATATTTAAGCGTCTACACCAATTTTAAATGCCCATACGGAAAAAGTCTGGAAACTTATTGAATGCACCTCATAAGTATTTCATCCTTGCATAATTTTTTTTTTTTTTTTTTTTTTTTAACTATTTTATTTTATTGTGGAAATTTCCTCGGCAAGGTATTTTGAACGGGTACCCATTTTCTTAACCATGTAAAAAGCAGTGTATATTTAGGTACTGAATATACTACCTAGCTTAATTGTCACATGAGTATGGTACAAGGGCTTTTTTACTGCGGCTATCTGCTGCAAGGCCATATCCCATACATGCCTGATGACTCTAAAGATGCCTTGAGCCCTGTCAGCATTCCCCTAAAAAGAGGTGTGCTAGGTGATAAAGTGAGCCCTGCCGAAGAAGGTAAGAGCCTGGGGTTATGCCTCCTGAGGCCTAAGGGCTTACCTCAAGAGCCAAGACACACTTGATCCATATACTAGGAAGACACGGCAGGCTGAAGTGAGCCTTGGCCCTATGTGCCAGCACAGCAGCAAGAAGAGGAATCAAGTGAGTAGACTTAGTGCAATGTCTTATCACACTTGATACTAACTCTGTTGCTAGTAAGCAACTTCTGCTACCAAAGGTGGTACCTAGCCATACGTGTTTTTTTTTTTTTTTTTAAAAAAAAAAAAAAAAAGAAAAAAAAAGTTCTTTACATTGGACCTATGGTGGGAAGGATTGTAAATACCCTTACCTGAAATTTACTGTTTGGTTGGTTGTTTGTTTGTGTGTGTGTGTGTGTGTGTGTGTATGTATATATATATATATATATATATATATATATATATATATATATATATATATATATATATTCAATTTATAGCATTAATTTTTGGAGCTTAGGTTTGCTTTTATGATTGACTTTCACTGCATGCTAACCTATATTTTGTTCTTTTATGTCAAGAGGTTAGGGAATCACATTCACTATGTTAATATTTACATTTTATGTTGTTATTTTTTTTCTTTTTTTAATGTTCCAATGCTTTTTAATCAGATTTAATTGACTCCATAGATGGAACCCTAACAGGTCCTACCACTCCAGAACATGAGCCTCATCACCAGATATATTTGAGTGTCATACCAACACCTTTCTATTTTAGGAGAGTGGGGCTGGGGTCTTATTCCCTCAGTAGGAGATACGGTCAGTGTATTCTGAACTTTCCCAAAAGGCTGAGGGTTGTTTTTAGTCTTTTCCATTTTATTTCGGTTTAGTTTCTATTTTTAATGGCATATCAACCTTTGTGGGTTATTTGATACCAAAGCTATCATTGTAGAAAAAATAATAGTAGTACGATTTATTCCAAATCTGGGATTAATTAGGATTACCTTAGTACTATACTCTGGCCTATCTGTAGGGATTAGAGTACATAGATACTGCATGTCCTAGAGAGGAGTACCCCTCTCCTCAAGTTCACAGCATCTTGGGTGTGAAGCATCCTGTAGTGAGACCCCAGTTCTGGGGTTAACTTTTTGTTGTCGTTACCCTCAGGTCTAGGAGGTGCTTGTGGTGTAATGGTTATCATTGTAGGAAATGGACACCAGTTCAAATCCTGGACAAGACTGATTGCATTGCACATAGCACTAATACCCTTGGGAAAGGTA
The DNA here is from genome assembly GCA_963585895.1 of Sepioteuthis lessoniana. Classification (NCBI taxonomy): domain Eukaryota; kingdom Metazoa; phylum Mollusca; class Cephalopoda; order Myopsida; family Loliginidae; genus Sepioteuthis; species Sepioteuthis lessoniana. The sequence goes on from OY757947.1 coordinate 11,900,396, forward strand.
TGAATCCAATTATCCTCCTTCCAGCTATGGCTAAATGGTAGGGCAGACTGGATTCTTCAGCCTTTGTGAGGCAACTAGTCTAGGAGAAGGAAAACTCTGAATTCAAACCTGTTAAACTCCGCTTAAAAATTGACCTTGTGTCATATCCTACCTGAGCGGAGGGGTTGGTAAATATAGTTACCCTCAGGTCTATGTTGACTAAGAATGGTTATTTGATTTGATTTAATGGTATATCAACCTTTGTGAGTTATTTAAGGCTAAAGCCATCCTTGGAGAAGAACAGTAGTGATGCTATTCAACCCATAGCTGGAGGGATAAAGGGGTTCATACTTTTCCCAAAGGTTTTGGTCAAAAAGTGAATGTAATAACATGACTGGAGTTCGAACTTACTAACTATAATGTTGCAATCCAGTACATTAGCCACTACATCACATAGCCCAGTTGTTTTAGGTTGTAGAATACTGTTGGATTGCTTGCGGGGTACCTATTAGTAGGTATCAGCTGTCTACAAGTTGTCAGATTGCTTGTCAATAGCAGCAGTAGACTGACCAAGTCTTGTAGCTTGCTGTTATTCATATATGCTTTAGTCATCTCGGATTGGTCAGTCTACTGCTGCTACTGACAGGCAACCTGACAACTTGTACCTTTTTGCATTGCACAACTGAAAACAAGATGGCTACCCAAATTCCAACAAATACACTGACTGCATCTCTGCAGAGGGGTAAGACACCTCCTCTCAACAAGTGTCCTGGATATGACATTAAACAGTCTGATGATGAGGCTCCAATAATCCTGTAGCTTTTGGGAATGTGACATAACTCTTCATTGCCATTACTCCCATGTCTACTCTGACCCTGAGTAGCCAATCTGCTTGGGTTGTAGAATACACTAATTGCATCTCTGCTGAGGAGTAAGACATCCTTGTTAGTAAATGCCCTGGATATGTCATTAAAAATCTGATGGTGAGGCTCCAGTAATGCTGGAGTTTTGGGGAATGTAGAATACCCCTTCATTACCATTGCTCCCAGGTCAACTCTGTCTTGGAGTGGTAGCCCCTGATAGGGTCCTAACAATGGGCCATAGAACTTTTGTGACATTTAAACTGTGCAAACAAATGACTGAAGTTAAATTGAATTGTTGGAAATAGAACTGTTTGATCATTTAGCTGTGTGTAAACACATGACTTATGTTAAATTGAATTGTTATTGATACATTGTAATACTTGGAACCAATTAACTGTGTGCAAAAGAATGAGCTTAGGTTTATTTAAAAATGTTATCAAGAAAATGTGATTATAAATCATATATATTTAATATATATGTATAAAGAGGATTTGGCATTAAATAACCTACACTATTTGATATGCCATAAAACCTAATCAAACCAAATCATATATATTTAATATATATGTATAAAGAGGATTTAGCATTAAATAACCTATAATGGTTGATATGCCATAAAACCCAATCCAACCAGATCATATATATTTAATATATATGTATAAAGAGGATTTGGCATTAAATAACCTACAATGGTTGATATGCCATAAAACCCAAGCAAACCAAATCCAATATATTTGATATATATGTATAAAGAGGATTTAGCATTAAATAACCTATAATGGTTGATATGCCATAAAACCCAATCCAACCAGATCATATATATTTAATATATATGTATAAAGAGGATTTGGCATTAAATAACCCACAATGGTTGATAGGGCACAAAACCCAACCAAACTAAATCGTATATATTTGATATATAAAGACCTAATATTTAAAAACCTAAATTTGGCCTATAAAATCTGCATTGAAATACCAACTTAAAAAGAGACAGGGAGAATGTATAAAAAGGATCTGACATTAAATAACCTCGTTTTTTAAAAGCTGACTCGGTCACAGATATATGTGGTATCTTAATTTCTGTAAATAAAAAAGCGGATTAGATTTTGAATATCCTCACTTCTTGTGTTTAAGTCGATTCAAAGACAAAAGATATTCTTTAAAACTGAGATTTAAAAACAAGGGTCTTTCTATCTCAGATCCCACCCCCCAAAAATTCGTTTTGTCGCACAAGGTCTCTGGTTTCTCTCAGCTGTCAAAAGCTCAGCTGACTGTTCTCTCCATTTTGGTCTTTTTATAATCTCCATTCCCTCTAATACACAAATTAATGCAACAGGTATAAATAAAATACATGAACTCTCGTTCCTCTTTTCTTCTTATTCCTTTCCCTGACGATTGAAACCGATGCAATCCCGCTTGTGAGTAGTTTTATTCTATTTGCCTTTACATTCTAGACGACACTTTTCTTCCCTTTTCCTACCCGATCCCGTTACCTGACAGGCCAAACAGATGCACAGTCATTTGCCTGAGTGATAATTTCTATTACAAAAATGTCAAATTGAAACTGCCAGAGGGACTTAGTATATACACTGACTGTATCCTCTGCACAAGGGTAAGACTCCCTACCAGAAGGGGGGATCCTTGGTATGGCACTAAACTGCATCTGATGGGGAGGCTTCAGTTCTTGAGGTCTGGGGGAAGGTGGAGTACCCTTTCATTGCTATTACTCCCAGGTCCACTCTGACTTAGAATGGTAGTACTTGATATGTTCTCAACTATGAGTCAAATAAAGCTGTTTAAAAATCTTTCATATTGAATGGGAATATTTGATACCATGTAATTGAATTATTTTTTATTAAGAATAGTCACTTGAAGCTAGAATTGTTTACTAAGGATTATTATTATTAGCTACTTTAGAAAACCTATAAGTATGTACAAATGACTTGTTCAGTAGAAATAATTACTTGAAACCATATATTTGCATTTGATAGGAATACTTGAAGCCATATAAATGTGTTTGAGTTATTTCTATTAGATCGGGGAACTTAATAATATAAAACTTTGTAAAAAAAAACTGACAAAATAACTACAAAAAAATGTAAATATAAATGTATAAAATCTGTGTTTTTTAATCACTTGGCATAAAATGACCCATGATGAGTTGAACTGCCATTTAAAATCAATCTCACAATTTTCTAATTGAGTTAGTTTTTATATTTGATTTCATTGCCTTTTATGGCATATCAACCATTGTAGGTTATTTAATGCCAAATCCTCTTTATACATATATATATATTAAATATATATGATTTGGTTTGGTTGGGTTTTATGGCATATCAACCTTTGTAGGTTATTTAATGCCAAATCCTCTTTATACATATATATTAAATATATATGATTTGGTTTGGTTTTATGGCATATCAACCTTTTGTAGGTTATTTAATACCAAATCCTCTTTATATATATATATATATATATATATATATGATTTTTGTTTTAATTAATATTTTCATGGCTGTTTCAAGTCATGAAAACTAAAATAAGACATTAGAAAAAAAAAAGTTATCTAAAATGATGCTGCACTTTATTTTTAAGAAACATTTCAAAGTGGTAAGTTTCTTCCACTCCTAAAAATTTGAATGTGGTGTACAATCATTAATGATGATGTAAAGATAGTTTAAATTAAAGTTTAAATTCCCCAACCATTGGAAACACGGCTCCAAACTAACTTTTTTTCACTGATTTTTTTAAAAATTTTTTTAAATTTTTTATATATATCATCTGGAGCTATTAGTAGCCTAATAAAAACACCATTAAAACATTTAGGAAATAAATGTTTTAGACTGTTCGATTTTGAAACCATAATCTTTGTGCTCTTAATTTTTTATTGGTATATAAATTTTTGTCATAAAAGTGAAGAAGCTAATAATAATTTCCCTTGTTGACGAATATGATTCTTTTATTATCATGGGTAATTCAGTTTATATATAATAATTGTGTAATTATATTTATAATTACACCGGGACATTGGCCCAGCGGTTAGAGTGTTCGCCAATGGCCCGGGAGACCTGGGTTCAATCCCAGGTCGAGTCATACCAAAGACTTTAAAAATGGAACTTGATACCACCTTGCTTAACACTCAGCATTATAAGGTACGGTTCAAGGGTAAAGTGGAGCAATCCAGGGAATGGAGTAGCGCCCTCCCCTACACCTTGGTGTAGTAGCTATCGAAAAGGGAGCCTTCGGGTCACCCTCGACTATGGTCGCTAACTTTACTTACTTACTTATATGTATAATTACATTATGTCTCAGCGGAAACAAAGATTGGTTTGGTCAGGTTTCTAATTAAGCATTTCATAAAAAAAGATGTGACTAATGATTGATTTTTAATGGCATGTCAATCTATCTGGGGTTATTTTATGCTTAGACATGAGAATCAGATGCCTTGTACATTCATTTCTGAGAAAAATAATTGGAAAAGTGGTTAAACCAAAACACTGACAAGATTTAACAATGATATTTTGTCTTTATTTTAGAAAGGCTTCATCAGAATGACATTTTTTTTTTCTAAAGTTCCACATAGAAGCAAATAGATAAATGAAAATGAAGCGGGGAGGGGTCATAAGAAGGAGAGATAGAAAAGAAAGAAAGGAAGAGATAGATATGTCAAAGTGGAGATGGCAGGGGTTATTGACTGTGACAAGAAAAATCCTCTTTTAAAGAAATACAAAAAGATAGGTAAGTTTTCATATATACAGATTGTTTTGAAGTTATTCATGTTAGATGTCGTGTAAGAATGTATTTGGTATTTGTTTTTCTTGTCTCTTAAAAAATCCAACATTTTCAAATATCATTTGTCGTGCCAAACATGTACTTAATACTTTGAAATTAAGAACGCTACATGCACGTTTGTATTTTTTTATTGTATACATTTTATTTGCTCCTGTTATCTTGACAAGCATCTATCACTGTGTGAACAATTCTCCTAATATCAAAGTCCTGATGAAGGTTATTGAAACCGAAATGTTTAACATTAACTTTATATCACAATAAATTCACCTTTTTAGATTATTCTGTTTTTCTCCTTTTTTCACATATATAATGAAGCCCAATCTGCTGGAGCTGTAGAATCCATTGACTGCATTGCTGCAGAGTGTGACGATACCCCCTCAGTCCCCCGATACGTCAACTTCTTCGAACCATTTCATTTCTTGGCCGGTGATCATCTAGTGGCTCCGAGGTGCCTGTGGTGTAGTCGTTATCGTCGTAGGAAATGGACACGGCGACACGAATTCAAATCTTGGACGAGACTGATTGCATTTCACATAGCACTAATACCTTTGGGAAAGGTATGAATCCAATAATTCTCCCTCCAGCTATGGGTAAATAGTAGAGCAGACTAGGTTCTTCAGCCTTGGTGAGGCAACTGGTCTAGGAGAAGGAAAACTCTGAATTCAAACCTGTTAAACTCCGCTTAAAAATTGACCTTGTGTCATATCCTGCCCGAGTGGAGGGGTTGGTAAATAGTATCTAGTGGCTCCAATAGGGGTATCGCACATTTCTTCATAGCTACAAGAAATACAATCAAGGGAGTGGGAGAAAAAAAAAAAGAACAAACGAACAATATACTTAGGTTAACTCAAAGTGCAAGAGAGGAGTTATGTAACACTGCATTCCCTGCGTGGATTTCTAGCGAAATTTCTACAAAGCTACTAGGAATGCCAACCTATCTTGACCGGTCTCCCCTCACTGGTCCTGGACTCGCTCATGCCGACTGGTCTCTCTGCTGTCCGGCGACTGGCCACTTATGTCACCCTTCGCCAACTTCCTTCTCTCAGTCCCTTTGTCTCACTCTTTGACTGGCATTCCTTTCCTACTTTCGGTCACGTCGAGATCGCAGGCACAGGCCTTTGTTTGGTTTCACGCCAAAACAGACAAATGGATCGTCTGCTTGGCGGACCACCTACATAGTGTTACAAGAGGAGTAAGCCTTCCTCAACAAGTGTCTAGGATATGACACTAAACAATCTGATGGTGAGGCTCCAGTAATACATGAGCTTTGAGGAATGCAGAGTCCCCCTTCATTGCCATTGCTCCCTGGTTCACCTTTGGCTTGGAGTGGTAGCACCTAGTAGGATCCTATCTATGGGTCAAATATAAATGTTAGACATTCAAACTGTGTGCCAGGAAATGACTCATTCTAAATTGAATTTAACTATGTAAACAAATAACTTATGTTAAATTGAGTTTTTAGTGATACATAGCAATTCTTGGAACCATTTAACCGAGTCATTCCATGACAAATCAACAAGGGGTCAGACCATGACCGACATGGATATTTTTCAAATGTGCTACACTTATAGATCTTCATAATACGAATTGAATGGCGCCAGTCTTGCCTCTCAAAGTTGAGCGGTTCTTAAGTTATGACCTTTGCCAAAAATATGAATTATCGATGATACTGACAAAGTTTAAAATTAATATCTCCAGTGTTTTTGTCCCCAAAAAGCTTATTTATATACCACTTTAAAGTACTTGGATGGATCTAAAATATACCATATGTATTTTTTTTATCTGAGTGGTCAAATAAGTCAAGTTGACATTAAACTTTCATTTTCTGAACGTTTTTTTTTTTTTTTTTTTTTTTTTAAATCAACCAGATAATTTCTCTGTCTTATGTCATGATATGTACCAAAAATTCATGGTGGGAAACTCTGTGGGAATTTTGCGATAAGTGTTTTACTAAAATGACCCAATTCAAAATGGCGGATTTGGGCATCTGTCACTATATGTCTAAATTTTGATATCTCACAATATGGTCAAGTTGTATATCTTTAGAAAGTTCTTTTAATGCTGAATAACATTTACATAAATACCATGGTCATAAAATAAACAGATTTTTTAATATTTGTGGTTAAATGATGATTGAATCGGTTTTTGGAAAAAAACTGGACATTTTAGGTTTTTGTTTGCATATTTTAATATAACAAAACAGATTGTATTATAAATAAAAATGATATAATGAAAATAAATATTTAAAAAGTGATTTAAAATCATGTTAACATTTTATCAGGCATTAACATTGAAAGAATATGCAACATTGTATCTCAGTGGTCAACATAATTCAGTTTAGTTTGAAAAAAAAAAAAAAAATTCAAGAGAATCAGTATTTACTAATCTAATATTGAGTTACATTTTAGAATTAATATTTTCAAAAGCTGACATGTCCTCCATTTTTATATCTAAATTTTTTTTATGCATCTGTTTTGAGAGTTTGTTTTACAGCAGTTTCTTTAATCTTGGTATGATTGTCATGATACATTTTAATAAGAATTCTAGATTCAAAATAAATATATCTTTTTTGAATGATTTTCTATGTCTCACATGAATTCATATTTGTGTTCATAAAACATATAATTCCAGGGAAGAGATTTCACTTTTTGAAAATATTATATGTATAGTTACTATTATTGTAATATATTCAAAATGTCTATATTCATAGGAATCCCGAAACACTGACGATTTTCTTTAGTTCAGGTACGAAAAAGTTTATTGACTTCTTGAGTTTAGTCTTTCGACACGAGGAGAGATAATTTTTACTATGCTGACTGTTCCATCTGACCGAAAAAGTTTATTGACTTCTTGAGTTTAGTCTTTCGACACGAGGAGAGAGAGACACGATTTTTACTATGCTGACTGTTCCATCTGACCCAAAAAGTTTATTGACTTCTTGAGTTTAGTCTTTCGACACGAGGAGAGAGAGACACGATTTTTACTATGCTGACTGTTCCATCTGACCCAAAAAGTTTATTGACTTCTTGAGTTTAGTCTTTCGACACGAGGAGAGAGAGACACGATTTTTACTATGCTGACTGTTCCATCTGACCGAAAAAGTTTATTGACTTCTTGAGTTTAGTCTTTCGACACGAGGAGAGATAATTTTTACTATGCTGACTGTTCTATCTGACCCAAAAAGTTTGACTTCTTGAGTTTAGTCTTTCGACACGAGGAGAGATAATTTTTACTATGCTGACTGTTCCATCTGACCCAAAAAGTTTATTGACTTCTTGAGTTTAGTCTTTCGACACGAGGAGAGATAATTTTTACTATGCTGACTGTTCCATCTGACCCAAAAAGTTTATTGACTTCTTGAGTTTAGTCTTTTGACACGAGGAGAGATAATTTTTACTATGCTGACTGTTCCATCTGACCCAAAAAACGCGTGGCACATCCTGTAGCCCCACTGGACTGGTCTCAGCTAGGCTAAAAAATCAACTACCCTTGCCCAGAGACAAATCTCAACTAACTGCTTTTTTTTTCAAAATCACCAAGAATCCCAGCCCATCGCTTACGGGCATGATATCATTCACACCCCAGGCCTATTTCCTATCTGGGGTTTATATTATGACATTTGTGTTTGTCACATCCTCCGCAAGCGTGAACTGCACTAAATGTGTGCAAGTGCACTAAGCTGAATAGTTCTAAGCCTCACTAAACCAATTGATAAAATATAACCAATGAAAAATTATAATAAAAAAAAAATCATTCCGCGATTATATAACATTATTATGAAATAACTAGTAGTCACATCTGTTCTTTAAACATGGGTCTCTTGGTGATTTAGCTCCCCTCTTTAACTGATGACCTCCTTCCCTATGTAACACTAAAGATTTGTAGGAGCAAAATGTGTTCTAGTGGAGTAGAGGGGACCTTAAATTGATATCTCTCTAGTATTTCAGATAGGTAGGGGGTCATTCATACCAAATTGTAGCACATTACGAATAAATAAGTAGTTAGCAAATGAACAAAATTGCTTTAGCCTCGTCCCCTCAGCTTAAAAATGCTATTTGGATCTCCTGTAACCAAATAGTGTGGTCCCTGAATCGTGTAGAGAAACATTTCCCATTCCCTCTCTTTTTTTTTTATATATATATATATATATAGTCATCCACAGACTATTTCGTTCTATCAGAACTCTTCAGTGTGGCTAGACACGTAGGACGCTTGAAGCTGGGATCGAAACCTGTCCAACTTTACGTTAGAATTAGTCTCAAACCACTTGGCTAACAAGTGTACCATGTTGGCTAAGGGAATTTTTTTTAAGGTATTATGTAGCAGCATCAGCAGCCATTTGTTTACATTTTTATGCCCTATCGGCTGCCAGAGTGTTCAGTTCTTTCTTTCTTTCCCTGACCCTCTCTTACCACTTATATAGATAGATATATATAGAGAGAGATTTTACACAAGATTTTACACAAGATTTTTTTTAAAATTTTCTTTTTTCAGACCAAATAATCTCAAACCATATAAATTCTTGCAGAGATATTAAGGGCCTTTATTTGTTGAATTAAGATGGAGGCATCATCAAAATACATGCTTGAAAAAAAAAAAGATGCTGTGATCCTTTTAAAATTCATAAAAAAAAATTACAAAACAATTAAGTTATATCAAGACCTTTCTTTCTTTCTTTTTTTTTTTTTTTTTTTTTTTTTTTTTTTTTGAGGTGACCGTGGCGTAATGGTTATCGTCGCAGGAAATGCACTAATACCCTTGGGAAAGGTATGAATCCAATTATTCTCCCTCCAGCTATGGGTAAATAGTAGGGTTGACTAGGTTCTTCAGCCTTGGTGAGGCAACTGGTCTAGGAGAAGGAAAACTCTGAATTCAAACCTGTTTAGCTCCGCTTAAAAAAATTGACCTTGTGTCATATCCTGCCCGAGCGGAGGGGTTGGGTAAATATGATATCAAGACTTTTCTAATAAAACAAAATGATGTAAATTGATTCCTATATACCGGAAGAAATTGATAGAATCATCAGTCTGACACTGTTTTACCATCAACTGAAGATCAACCAGACTTCTACCGCTTTTTTAGATAATGAAACTGATTTGCAGCTTCTAAATAAGAGTCTGTCAATTATTGGTGAATTGCTAGTATAGTGCCAAAAACTCGAAAAACCAACCAGTTATAGAAAAAATATTACAAAACAATTAAGTTATATCAAGACCTCTTTTTTTTTTTTTTTTTTTTTGAGGTGCTCGTGGCGTAATGGTTATCGTCGCAGGAAATGGACACGGTGACATGAGTTCAAATAGTACACAAGATTAAGGGAGCATTATTAGAGAAAAATACACCTGACCAACCCGGAACACTACTGCATAGTTTGGAACGAGCAGCAGCAAGCATAGGCCTCTATGTTAATGCACACAAAACGGAATATATGTGCTATAATCAAACGGGGGACATCTCCACTCTAGAAGGAACCCCTCTTAAACTAGTAGACAAATTCACTTACCTAGGAAGCAGCGTCGAATCGACCGAAAAGGACATCGAAACGAGGTTAACGAAAGCATGGACAGCTATCAATAGGCTATCGATTATATGGAAATCAGACCTAACCGATAAAATGAAACGCAGTTTCTTCCAGGCAGTGGTCACATCGATACTGCTATATGGCTGCACTACATGGATGCTAACAAAACGGCTGGAGAAGAAGCTAGACGGCAATTACACAAGAATGCTACGTGCAATCTTAAACAAGTCCTGGCGGCAACACCTCACAAGACACCAACTGTACGGCCACCTGCCCCCATCACGAAAACTATTCAAATTAGACGAACCAGACATGCAGGATACTGCTGGAGAAGCAGGGACGAACTCATAAGAGATGTACTCTTATGGACCCCCACACATGGCCGTGCAAAAGCAGGACAACCAGCACGAACATACATTCAGCAGCTATGTGAGGATACGGGATGTTGTCCTGAAGACCTACCTAGGGTGATGAACGATAGGGAGGAGTGGCGTGAGAGGGTCAGGGATATCCGTGCTACCAGCGCGATATGATGATGATTAGAGAAAATGAATGGTACACAAGATTAAGGGAGCATTATTGAAGAAAATGAATGGGGTACCCAGTGAGACTCAAACTCACTTGGAGAGGTTTGGTTTGGTTTCTTTGTTTAATGGCATATCAACCTTTGTAGGTCATTTAAAGCCAAAGCCATTCTCCTAGAAGAACAGTAGTGGTACTATTTAACCCATAACTGGGAGTATAAGGGGGTTCATACCTTTCCCAAAGGTATTTGCTCGAAAGTGAACGTAATAACGCGACTGGAGAACGAACTCGCTTACTTCGATTCCACAGTCCATCGCTTTAACCATTACACCACGAGGACACCCCCTTGGGGAGGTTTGCTAATCTATCTTGTTATGCAGATACAAGTGGACTCCGTTGTTCAGGTACGAACGTTTTATTAATTTCTTGACTTCGGTTCTTCAACACGACTATGGTCGCCAACTTTACTTCTACTTTATATATATAATCGAAACCTAACAGGTACATTGAGTATTTTTTTTCTTTGTCTTCTTTTGAATATAAAGCGTTTTATATTTCCTTTGTTTTTCAGAAAGCTAGAACTGATGCTACACTTTGATTTCTAAAAGGTCAACTCTTTTAAAGTTAAAAATCTCATTCCAAACCGATAGACTAATCAGGTTTTGTTTGGTTTCTTTGACATCTCAACCTTCTTAGGTTATTTAATGCCAAAACCATTCTTGTAGTCGTACCATTTAACTTATAGCTGGAGGGATAGGGGGGGGTTCTGTACCCTTTCCAAAAGAGAACAGAAATGCAAGTGGTGTTTGAACTTCCTTACTTTGGAGCTGCAGTCCTGCGCTTGAGCTCCTATGCGATGGCAACTCCCCCAGATAGATAGATGCCATTGCCAAAGATTTTGGTTTGGTTTAATGTTATATCAACTGTCATGGGTTATTTAATGCCAAAGCCATTGTTGTAGAACAATAATAGAAGTATTTAAGCCATAGTGGGAGATAATAATTTTAGGGCTGCTTAGACAATGTGCATTAATAGATTTTTTAATCAAAATGCCTTTCATTAAAATTCGCCATATAAATATTATGAATGAGGGAAATGATTCAATATTAATAGACCATTGTACTCCACTCTTTCGCATATAATATATCTCACTTTAAGTATTTCTGACTAGTGCCTGTCAACATTGACAATGGACATAACAGCTATTTGCTGCTACTCTTGCCTGGCTGGGTAAGGCAGCTGTAGGTGTTAGACCTTGTTGCATCCTGCCGTGTGGGGGGGATTGGTAAATACACATATCAGACCTCTTGTTAAAGAGTTTTTCTGGGCGGTGAGGTGTGTATAGTAATCGATTCTCTAAACTCTTTAGTGTACATATTTAGGGGCCAAAATGTATATGTATGTAGGTTTAACCAGGCCTTTGGCCTAATGAGTAGTGTTTACCAATGGTTCAGAAGACTGGGGTTCAATCCCTGGTTGAGTCATACCAAAGACTTAAAAAATGATACTTTATACCTCCTTGCTTAACTCTCAGCATTACAGCATATGGATCAAGGGTAAAGTGGAACAATCAAGGGAATGGAGTAGTGCTCTCCCCTTTACCTCTGTGTAGTAGCTATTGAAAAGGGAGCCTTTGGATCGCCCTCAACTATGGTAGCCAACTTATGTAGGTGTGGGCATAGCGTGTGTGTATCTTGTAGTAGTATCGAAAAATGATTGTATTTCATAGGACTTGGTGTAGATTTTAAGAAATTAAAAATTGAAGGATTTCTGGAAGTGTGGGAAGGGTTATTTTTTATTTTCATTTATTTATTTAATATCCACCATAAACTTAAGTCTTCAGCAATAAAATGGTCATCAAAGATCTCAATTTTTATAGTATTTCAGTCCTGAGGGTCCGTGCAGAAAAGCATTATTTTGTGTTTTTTTTTTTTTTTTTTTTTAATTTTTTTTTTTTTCTCTTTCTTGAAAGTTGGCTCCCAACCCCTCATATATTCAAGAGAACAGTGGGGTGGTACAAAGCACTGTTTTTTGCTTTCTTTCCTTCCTTTCTTCTCTTTCTTTCCTTCCTTTCTTCTCTTTCTTTCCTTCCTTTCTTCTCTTTCCTTTCTTCTCTTTCTTTTCTTCTCTTTCTTTTCTTCTCTTTCTTTTCTTCTCTTTCTTTTCTTCTCTTTCTTTTCTTCCTTTCTTTCCTTCCTTTCTTCTCTTTCTTTCCTTCCTTTCTTCTCTTTCTTTCCTTCCTTTCTTCTCTTTCTTTCCTTCTTTTCTTCTCTTTCTTTCTTCTCTTTCTTTCTTCTCTTTCTTTCTTCTCTTTCTTTCTTCTCTTTCTTTCTTCTCTTTCTTTCTTCTCTTTCTTTCTTCTCTTTCTTTCTTCTCTTTCTTTCTTCTCTTTCTTTCTTCTCTTTCTTCTTTCTTTCCTTCCTTCCTTCTCTTTCCTTTCTTCTCTTTCCTTTCTTCTCTTTCTTTACGATATTTTTTGTTGTTCTTGTCCAATGATACATCCTGTATGAGTCACAACTTTTGAATGTTACCCAAACGATTGACAAAATTGTTACCAATCCAGTATTTGCCTTTCAATCCACATGGATTTTGTCTCTGTTCACAAAGTATTCATAATAAAAACCTGAATTCAAATCAATAGCTAAAAGAACTCTGTGAATGTTCCTAATTTTATTTTCCTGTGAATTCCCTTTCATTCACCGTGATTCAACAGACATAAGCAACCTTTCATGATACTTTTCAGTATCGTTTCTTGACTTTTTTTTTTTATTTTTTTATTTTTTATTTTTTTTTGTTCCTTGTCTTAATTTTAATAGATCAAAGATTCCTGAGAATTTTCCTTATCCAAATTTAGACCATTTATGCTTAGTCCCCTCCTAGAATCTATTGAGTGACCTATATTTTGTTAATGTGTTTGACAACATGCTGGTAGCAGCATAGATCCATTAAGCCTGTTGTGGGCTTCAAGGTGCAAATTGATAATGAAGATGATTAGTAAACCTTTAAATAATACTCGGATAAGTGAAATGATTTGCAATACCTTGGTATGGTTCAGTATGTTTTCATTCAGTATGTTTCTCAAAAAACGGTTGCCCATATCTACTTGATGTTTTCATTAAGATGGTGAAGGTCAAAAACCACACTGTGGTCTGGGATGCAGGGCTTGTCTAAAACCATTGGTGCTACTTGCTGGATTTTCCTCTATGACAGTCATAGAGCAAACTGCAGCCTGTGTTGCTTTCTGAATGGCCTAGACTGATTTCACATTGCCCAGTCGGCTGTAGAATACACCAACTGCACAAGTGGTAAGAACCCCACCAATGAGTGTCCTGATAATGACCCTAAACAATCTAATGGTGAAGTTCCAGTTATGCTGGAGCTTTGGGGAATGCAGAGCACCCCTTCATTGCCACTGCTCCCAGGTCTACTCTGGCCCAGAATGGTAGCACCTGATAGGACCCTATCTATAGGTTAAATAGAAGTAAACTACATACTTATTCTAAACTGAAGTGTTTGAATTAGAACTGTTTGGATATGACATTAAAACTTCTGATGGCAAGGCTTCAGCCCTTTTAGATTTGGGGAATGTGGAGTACCCCTTCATTGCTATTGCTTTCAGGTCCACTGATCTGGAGTAGCAGCACCTGATATGGTCCTATCTATGGGTTAAATAGAACAAACCGTATGCAAACAAATAACTGCTGTTAAATTGTGACCGTTATATAGCAATACATAAAACCATTTAACTGTGTGCAAAAAAAAAAGAACTTTACTCAATAAGAATGTTATCTATAAAATGTGTTAATATATGTATAAACAGGATTCAGTATTAAATAATCTACAATGGTTGATATGCCATAAAACCCAACCCAACCAAATCCCATATATTTAATATATATGTATAAAGAGGATTTGGGATTAAATAACCTACAATGGTTGATATGCCATAAAACCCAACCAAACCAAATCATATATATTTTATATATATATATATACACACAGGATTTGGCACTAAATAACTTGCAATGGTTGATATGCCATAAAACCCAACCCAACCAAATCATATATATCTAATATATATGTATAAAGAGGTTTTGGCATGAAATAACCTGCTATGTTTGATATGCCATAAAACCCAACCAAACCAATTTTTTCTCTATTTCAAAAAGGATTGGTTGGTTGAATTCTTGAATTTTACTACAAATCAACTGTTTTTTTTTTCTTTCTTTTCTTTTTGCCAAATGTTTTGTTTTGGTTGTGATGGGAATATACCATCAGTGTACTCAAGTTGGGAGTAGGATTTTCTCTTAGTCTCTCAAAGCAATTGTCACTTAACCACCACCTTCTAGCATCTATAAGATAAAGAGTTGGGAGTTAGTAGCAAGTGCAGATTGAAGAATATGGTGCCCAAGCTTGATGTGATGAACTGATTGATTGGATCAAGCCTTTTTGCCGGTTGGTCTTGTTCAGTAAGGGCCAAAGTGATGTTTTGAAAGTCACTTGACCACTTGGTTGCCAGGTCAAGAACAGCTCAAGCATTACTAGTCACCATCCACAGTCAATAGATGACCTAATTGGAGTAGGAGGGGTCTTACTCCTCTGCAGTGGGGCAGTCAGTGTAATCTACAGCTCCTGCTGAGAGGGTGGAGAAAGGTTTGGTGAAGTTGGTGTCAAAAAGGAATCACTACTGTGTGCTTGATTAACCTCTTTTATAAATGCCTGTTGCATTATGGGTAAATGAATTTTTAAAGCAGATATGTGGTTGAGGTACTGTCGATTTATTTATTTTTTTTTTTTATTTTTATTTTTTTAAAATAATGCAACCTGTCTTGTATGCTCCTGTGGCTTGTTTCTCAAAAAACGGTTGCCCATATCTACTTGATGGCTTGGAACAAAGTCTTTAAATCTATGTCTTGTATAGCTGGAATGAGGAGAGATGGCAATAATGTTTTTGTTGAGACAAATATATACTTTCTTCTTTATTACAACAAAAGTTAAGTGTTTTTTTTTTTTTGTTTTTGGCATAAAATGTTGACTCATATGCTGCAATTTTGGGCATGTGTAATTATTGAAATGTATTTTTTTTTTTAAATGTTCTCTTTATAATATTATAAGCTTCATAACAAAGTAGTATAGAAATAATTTGTAATGTAATTTTATTGTAGAAATAATTTGTAATACAATTCTCTAGTAAAAATAATTTGTGATGTAGTTCTATAAAATTCAGTTTTAATCTATTTCTATAATAAAAATCGTTTGTGATGCAATTCTATAGTAAAAATCATTTGCAATGCAATTCTGTAGTAAAAATCATTTGCAATGCAATTCTATAGTAAAAAATCATTTGCAATGCAATTCTATAGTAAAAATCATTTGCAATGCAATTTTGGAATAAAACATTGTCCCCCTGTTTCACAAGTGGTTCATGGTGAATTTGTTGGGTAATTACATACACTCATTATGTTAATGTTATACTTAATTTGTGTAAGTTTTAAGATTCAATATTAATGTGTTAATTAGTTTAATATGTTCTTCAAACACAATTTTAAGTTGACTGCTGGACTTACGGTAAGTGGTATATATCAATTGTTAGGAGTATAGTTCCACTGGTTGACCACCACTTTGGGGTGAAGGTTGAAGGTTTTGATTTTAGCCCTGTTGTACAAGTCAACTCCCCTAGTTCTGTTGAGATTTTTTTAGGTTTAAAAAGTTGACTTGCCGTAATTTATGGTAAGAATTCTTTGCGTGAAAACATAATATATAAGTAAAGTAAAGTTGGCGACCGTAGTCAAGTGTGGTCTGAAGGAAGGGTGCACTCCTTTCCCTGGATTGCTCCATTTTACCTTTGATCCCTACCTTATAATGCTAAGTGTTAACAAGGAGGCATCAAGTACCTTTTTTTTTCTCTTGAGTCTTTAGTATGACTTGAATTGGGATTGAACCCAGGTCTCCTGGTGAACTCTCTAACCATCATGCCAATGTCCGGTTACTACATAATATGTAGCACAACAAAATAGATGAATATAATGTAGGAAAATTTTTGAATATAGTAAACTTTTTTTTTTTTAACCTTGACATTGTGTCGTTGTTGGAATTTGAATAATCTTGACCTGTTCCCCAACCAGCCTGCAAAGTGTCAAACTTGTGAATGTCCTGTTTTCCATATAAAATATAAACAAACAGGAGTTGCCTCCATGTCAGCAGTTGGTGGACAATATGGAATTTAAACGCAGTGGATTAGTCAGTGGATGTTTGTATCACTTGGCAGAGAAATTTGTGTGTGTGTATATATGTCTGTGTGTGTGCATATAAACACACACACACACACTCTTTTATGAAAGACAATGCTGAATTTCTTTTTTTTTTTTTTTTTATTTCAAATGAACTAATCTTTTTTTGTCTGTAAAATAATCTCTTTATGTCGTATTGTATAATCGTCACTGTTTAACACTTTAAAAGTGTTAAACAGCGTAGCTTATACTATAGTACAATTAATCATTTTGTTAGAATTACAATTAAAAGATTATAAAATAGTTTTTTTTTTTTTTTATTGCCTGCTCTACGAAATTTCTTACCTGTATATTTTAGTTCTGTCAGTAGAATATACTCTGACTGCACCTCTGCGGAGTTGGTGAAACCCCTGCTCTCCGCAACTGGTGGTCTGGATATGACACTAAACCATCTAATGGTGAAGACTTCAGTACTGGAACTTTGGGGAATGCAGAGTACCACTTCATTGCCATTACTCCCAGGTGCACTCTGACCTGGAGTAGTAGTACCTGCTAAGGTCACATCGATGGGTTAAATAGGACTATTTAATCATTTACTATACTTGAAACAATTTAACTGTGTGCAAATAAATAAGCTCTACCTCTGAAAATAATTTATTTATTTATTTTTAAAAAAAAATTTTTATTTTTATTTTAAAACTATCACATACATTTACCAAACTGTTTTATACCCTATCTATGACCCTTAATTGGGTATCTGCCATTCCTTATAAATACGTTGGACACTATTGTGAGGGGGGTGAAAACATACTAAGTAGTCACCTCTAGCAGTGGTTACCTTCTTCACACCACTGACAATATTGTATTTTGTTATAGAGATTTCCTTTTGATTTCCACCTTCATTTTGGTTATTTCTCTTTCAGTAACCTTTTGTTTGGTTATAACACAAACACTGGGGTTGGGGGGGGATGTCCTCGTGATATAATAGTTAAAGCGCTGCACTGCTGAATCGTAGTAAGCGAGTTCAAACTCCAGTCATGCTCTTACCCTAGTTACCCACCCCTCCGCTCGGGCAGGATATGACACAAGGTCAATTTTTAAGCAGAGTTTAACAGGTTTGAATTCAGAGTTTTCCTTCTCCTAGACTAGTTGCCTCACCAAGGCTGAAGAACCCAGTCTGTCCTATTTACCCATAGCTGGAGGGAGAATTATTGAATTCATACCTTTCCCAAGGGTATTAGTGCTATGTGAAATGCAATCATTCTCGTCCAGGATTTGAACTTGAGTCGCCGTGTTCATTTCCTACGACGATAATCATTTCACCACGGGCACCTCCAGTCACGCTCTTACATTCACTTTCAGACAAATATCCTTGGGGAAAAGTATGAAACCCTCTTATCCTCCCAGCTATGCATTAAATAGTACCATTCCTGTTCCTCTTGAAGGATGGCTTTGGCATTAAATAACCCACAAAGGTTGATATGCCATTAAACAAAGAAACCAAATGCTCTGTATGAGCAAGATGTGGCATAAGGTCAATTTTTAAGTGAAGTTTAACAGGTGTGAATTCTGTTTTCCTTCTCCTTGGCTGGTTGCCATACCAAGGTTAAATAGCTCTGTCTGTCCTCCTATTTACCCAGAACTGGAAGAGTCTGGGATATCCGTGCTAGTGGCACGACATGATCACTATATATACATATATATATATATATATATATATATATATATATATGTACACACACACACATTTATTTTTAAAAATATATTTTCAGTTATGCCTTTTGGTTTTGTGTGGGTTTTTATGGGTTATATATATTAAGTCAATGACTTATTTTCAATTTAATATCTAATATTTCTAAGTATTAAATTACACCATTCCACTTTCTTGATTGTCGTATACATTGTACTAGTCACACTCAGCCCAGTTGACTGGAGCTGTAGAATACACCGATTTCATCTCTGCAGCGGGGTAAGCCCCCCCCCAATTAGTGTCCTTGTTATGACATTAAAGAATCTGATGATGAAGCTCCAGTAAGGCTGGAGCTTTGGGGAATGTGGAGTACCTCTTCATTGCCATTGCTGCTATGTCCAGAGTGGTAGCACCTGACAGGGTCCTATCTATCGGTCAAATAGAAGTTTAACCATTTTAAACTCTGTGCAAACAAATGACATAGGCTAAATTGAATTGTTTGAAATAGAACTGTTTGATCATTTAACTGTGTGCAAACAAATGAGTAATATTGAATAGTATTATAAGTGTTTGATAGAAATACTTGGAAATATTTAACTTGAAACAAAAGAATGAGCTCTGTTTTTTTGAAAAATCGACCAACAAATTGAGTTTATGAATCATATATATTTGATATATAAACAGGCTATGGAATTAAATAACCTACAATGGTTAATATGCCATAAAACCCAAATCAACCCAACCAAATCATATATATCTAATATATTTGTATAAAGAGGATTTGGCATTATATGACCTACAATGGTTGATATGACATAAAACCCAACCCAACCAAATCATATATATCTAATATATTTGTATAAAGAGGATTTGGCATTATATGACCTACAATGGTTGATATGCCATAAAATCCAACCAAACCAAACCATATATATGTATAAAGAGGGTTTGGCATGATATAACCTACAAGGGTTGATATGCCATAAAACTTAACCAAACCTTCTTGTCACGCTATTAGATTTACTTTCAGATAAATCCTCTTGTGAAATTTGCCCCCACCTCTGTCATGGGTTAAATAGTACCGCCTATTGTTCTTCTATGAAGCTGGTTTTGATATGAAATAACCCACAAAAGTTGATATGCTATTTAAACAAAGAAACCTAACATTCAACTTGGATGAGTAAAAACATTTTGCAATATCTTCATAACATGAGGTACCATTTGACTACTCTGAATGCTTTTGCTGAGGTTTTGAAAGTAATGATCCACACTCGACTTTGAGATGTTGAGTTTGCCTGATACTCTGAGTGCTACTCACTGGATTTACCTCTATGGATTGGAGCACGGCCTCAGAATCTACGGCTTTAGGCTTTCCTGACTTGGTCTGATCTCAGGTTCGTGCAACCCAAGTGAAACTTCTTGAACGATCTGGTTACTTTTGTCATTAACTGCACCTTCACCTTTTTGCTCAGTAAATGTTTTTTGGTTGCTTGAAGTTGTAAAGTCTAATTTCCTGAATTGGACGTCATTGCATGTTCGGCCGGCCGGCTTTTAAATCACATGTCGAGTGAGGCAATGCTCAATGTGCTGTGCATCAACTACTTGCTGACAGGGGAAAGTAAGCCAATATGCATTATAAATGTATATATTTTTTTCTCTTTTATTTTTCCGGTTGAGTTCATTACTTATTATACTCGTTCTTGAAAGATGAAATTGACGTCAATGATTAAATAATGCAATTTAATAACCCAGCAATGTTGATATGCCATTAAAACAAGGAAAGCAATCCAAATAATGTGAAAAGAAATTCTCGTTCAACAGTAATTTTTCTTTCCAAATTTCCTAAATTTTATGATGAAAGTTATGCTTGGCGGTTAACAATTGTAAATATAAGCACTTAAAGAAAAAGTTCAGGTGACCTTTCAGAGATCACATGATTCATTTAATTTAATCTTTGTTAATTATCTTTAATTCCACTTGTAAGATAAGTGTTATTTGCTCACCCTTGCATATTTTTCAGGACACACACTATTGTGTGTGTGTGTGTGTGTGTTTGTTTAAATGTATGTGTGTGTATATATATATATATATATATATATATATATATATATATATATATATATATACCCCCAGCAGAGGATGTAACTGTCTTGTTTGAATCTAAAATCTTCCAAACTTTGATATCCCTACAAGATAGCGTTATACGCACCCACCACCTTGAAAAAAAAAATTACAAAAATGAGGACTAACAGGTGGAGAACCAATCAAACACTAACAATTCATTTGTTGATCATCTTCAGAGAGAATGTGTATATATATATATATATATATATATATATATATATATATATATATAAAACTGCTTTTTATTCTCCTATTCTCTCACTCCCAACTCATGTGTTTGTTTTAAATTCAAGGGTTCCAGTGATTGCAGGTGACTGATATTGAATCAGGTATTTGTGGAAATTATAGCTCTATCTTATTTTAAGCTTTAAAGATATTGCCCCCCCACTCTCGCTTTTTATTTATTTATTTATTTTCTCTTTTCATTCCAAATTTAAGGTTTGTGGCAATCCTGTACCGCACAACCTGATTAGTGTAATCTTGTCAACCATATTTGCTCACTCGGTCTATTGTCATATTTTGGTAACAAATAAAATAATTCTCAAGTAAAGCTTCGTAGAATTTATTTATTTTAGCCCTAACTTAAAGGTTGCTTTCGTAGCCTGTTAAGTTTAATGTCATATCCTGTTTATAAATTCCTCTGTAAAGTTTACAATACAACAACTG
Source organism: Sepioteuthis lessoniana (assembly GCA_963585895.1). Classification (NCBI taxonomy): domain Eukaryota; kingdom Metazoa; phylum Mollusca; class Cephalopoda; order Myopsida; family Loliginidae; genus Sepioteuthis; species Sepioteuthis lessoniana. Next base: position 11,921,786 of record OY757947.1, read on the forward strand.
TATCCTGTGCAAAGATGCAAGTCCCCCACTCAACTATTGTTAGTTAACATCAAGAACAGGAATGTAAGTGCTCTGGTAGTGTTTGTAAAATCTAGAAAATTGTTTTCTGTAATGTCGTTTTCTCAAAGATGTCAAAAAGGGTAGAAGAATGTTGTCACTTGTTCACCGTGTCAGGAAGAAAAGTCCGATAGATTTTTGTTATTATTTGGAATATTAAACTCATCTTTATTTTTATACTCATAACATTTTGGCTGATATATTCTTTGGCCTTCTTCAGGTGTTTCATGATGAACTTGGGAGTCATATAGAATCTTGAACTGTACCCTTTATTTGAACCACTGGGGGAGACGGTTCCAATTCGGCTAACCATGACTGGGTATAAGTGCTAAGTTATCCACTGCGCCATGTGTCCTTGCCAGATACATTTTTCACTTAAAACACTACTTAGTCACCAAAACTCGCTCTAGAAATGTTCCCAGTTGCCATACTAGATTAAAGTAGAGTTAGCGACTTTTAGTCAAGGGTGACCCGAAAGCTCCTTTTTCAATAGCTATTACACAGATGTAGGGGAGGGCGCTACTCCATTTCCTGGATTGCTTCACTTTACCCTTGATCCATACCTTATAATGCTGAGTGTTAAGCAAGGCTGCATGAAGTAGCATTTTTTTTTTTTTTTTTTTTTTTTTGAGTCTTTAGTATGACTTGACCTGGAATTGAGCCCTGGTCTCCTGGACCATTGGCGAACACTTTACTCATTAGGCCAATGGCCTGTAGTCTGCCTTAATATTAGGTGGATGGGGAAAAGACTTAGATTTATCTCTTTCATTCATACCAAAGGTATTAGTGCTGTGTGAACTAAAAACAGCCTTGTTCAGGATTTGAACTTGGGGGCCTGTGTTTTTATTTTTTTTCTGCAGTTTGGGCAATGCCAGTCTTGTTCGCAGTTAGTGTGGTTTGCATCATTTTGACAGCATCTTAAACACCCTGGGGTTCTTGTGCATCTCTCTTTGCCATGGCAAAATTTCTGACAGTTATAGCATCTGAGCAGATTGGCAAATATGTTTCCACTTTGGCTGTAGTATAGCTGATTTTAAGTTCTTTTGGGATTTTTGGCGTGTTAAAAGTTGAAATGTAGATGTTTGTTTGAATGGTTTGACCATCCTTTTTCCTACTCATGTGTGTTCGAACTAACAAAGGAAAGAAGCAGAAGATACCCCGCAAAAACAATTACCGACGCCGACAACGCCGATGACATAGCGATACTGGCAAATACACCCGACCAAGCTGAAACACTACTGCATAGTTTGGAATGAGCAGCCGCAGGCATAGGCCTCTATGTCAGTGCACACAAAACGGAATATATGTGCTATAATCAAACGGAACCCCTCTTAAACTAGTAGACAAATTCACTTACCTAGGAAGCAGCGTCGCATCAACCGAAAAGGACATTGACACGAGGTTAACGAAAGCATGGACAGCTATCAATAGGCTATCGATTATATGGAAATCAGACCTCACCAATAAAATGAAACGCAGTTTCTTCCAGGCAGCGGTCACATCGATACTGCTATATGGATGCACTACATGGACTCTAACAAAACGGCTGGACAAGAAGCTAGACGGCAATTACACAAGAATGCTGCGAGCAATCTTGAACAAGTCCTGGCGGCAACACCCCACAAGACACCAACTGTACGGCCACCTGCCTCCTATCACGAAAACTATTCAAGTTAGACGAACCAGACATGCAAGACACTGCTGGAGAAGCAGGGACGAACTCATAAGTGATGTACTCCTATGGACCCCCACATATGGCCTTGCAAAAGCAGGACAACCAGCACGAACATACATTCACCAACTATGTGAGGATACAGGATGTTGTCCTGAAGACCTGCCTGAGGCGATGAACGATAGGGTGGAGTGGCGAGAGAGGGTCAGGGATATCCGTACTGCCAGCACGACATGATGATATATATATATATATATATATATATATATATATATATATATATATATATATATATATATAGTAAATTTGGTGACTATAGTCGAGGGCAAACTGATGTGTAAGTGAGGGCGCTACTCCTTTCCCTGGATTGCTTTACCTTACCCTTGACCCCTACCTTATAATGCTCTGTCTATCTGTCTGTATCTATCAATTTAACAAAAAAAATTCAATTCAGTGGTTCCATCATAAATTTATTTCAGGTCTAATGACCTTCATCAGATGGAACATTTAGACCTGAAATAAACTTATAATAGAACCACTGAATTGAATTTTTTTTTTTTTTTGTTGAATTTATAGAAAGATGTTTTCACTCTGTATGTGAGTTTTGATATATCTTTAATGTGAAATTAATTACATGTTCAAAAGCTGTTGACCTTGAGCACTCAACTGGAGATTCCAATTCACCTTGGATTACTACCCAATAGTGTAACCCCTAGACTATTTTCCTCAGATTATACATACTTGCACACGCACAATAAAATCAGTCTGAATGATTTTTTTTAAAATGTTTTTAGAGAAAACCAAAATTGTTTCAAAAGGTTGGCTTCTGCCCTCTAAGAAGCAAGAATTACCAAAAAAAAAAAAAAGCTAGCAAAATAACACTAAGGCAATTAACTTTAACTGATCACATCAAATTACTAAATAAGTTTTAAACATTCGAGACTGACTTATTAAATTTAAACTTCACCCGGAATTAACCCTCTACCAAAAAAAAAATAAATAAAATAAAAAACACTAAGATCAGGAGGGGTTGAAGAGAATATCCTAATTCTTTGTTCATTTCTATCTGGGTAAATACAGCTTCAGTCTCTCTACTTTTTGACCCCTATTTCATTTTTTTAATCCTTGAAGTTCAAAAAGTTCTCCCTTATAGGTTTTTTTTTCTTTTTTTCTTCAAGAGCCATTCTTGAAAAAACAGATTGATGTGTATTTTTTTTTTTTTTTTTTCTAAAATGAGTTTAAACTTAGAGATGAATTTTCACATGAGTATATGTAATCCTATGAGTAAGATTTTCTTTATTAATCTCTATTTCTTTCCTCTGAGATATATATAATGTGTGTGAGTGACATAGCAAATACTAAAAGCATATATAGAAAAATATTGGAAATGATTTTACTATAGAAATGTATTACAAATCATTTTAATTGCAAAAAAAATGATTCAGAGCAATTTGAAAATTTTTGATAAGCTTAAAAATTGTATTGGTAATGAATTATATATCAATATTGGAGTTAATCTTAAATATAAATATTATACTAACGACAACGAATAGATGAATTAAGATTTAGTTCAATTATCAATTAATTAAAAAACAAAGCAATGACTAACAATATAAAGTCCTCCCTGTGTATAGTGTCAAGTTGTGAGGGTCTTACTGGTGTGGTGGCGAGGATAACGGGTGTCTTCTGACAGTGATTTCTTGAGAATTTTTGGTTGACGTGTGGCCGGGAACTGGTCTGGAATCTTTTTTTTTTTTTTTTTTTTTTTTTGTATTTTGCGCCCAAACTCCTCACCTAAGACTCTCCCTTGCTTAACCCCACACACAGGAATAGGAATCTTACTGACCCAGCATTAGTGTATTTCCTAAGTGAAAAAAAAATTTTTTTTTTTTTTTTATACTGATGCATCAAGGAAATCTTATACTTTGTTTGAGTGTGTGTGAGAGAGAGAGAGAGAGAGAGTATATAATGTTAGGTTTTTATGAACGAAGCAAACAAGTAAAAGAAACTGAAAGGAGATGGACTTGTGGTGTATAACGAAGCAATTAAGTTTATTCAATAACTGGCAGAGACGCGTGTCTATTAACCAGGAAAAGTTGTTTTAAATTTATTTGCAACTGTCAAACAAGTCCATGTGAGTCATGGCCGATTTCAAGTCTGTCCTTATTGTCCCTCATATGTATCAGTTCTTCCTACACTCCCACATGGGCGGCAGCTCCCTTTCTATACCACAGGGGGAATAACTTTGATATTTTTTGTTTGGTCTGTTCCCTAACAAAGTATATATATTAAACAGGTTTGATTTGAATAAGATCAAATCCTTTTTTTTGAAGTTTTTATTTTTCCTTTCAAGAGTCCTGATGTTTTTTGTTTTTTTTTCTTTTTTTGATGTTACAATCTTGAAATTTGTCAATGGTTTCTCCAAAGGAACCATTGGTGGTATACCAAGTACTTTCAGTTCTTATCAGGACCATTATCAATGTAATGTGTATATTTATTTCTAAATTAAAGCTGTAAATTATATCACTAATTTCAAAATTAATTCTGTTAAAATATATATATATATAGTCATCCACAAACAGATCTTTCGTTCTATCAGAACTCATCAGTGAGGCTAGACATACTAGCTTCCCGTAGCTGGAATCGAAACCCGGTTGACTCAAATGCCAATCCAAGACTCTACCCCTCAACCACGAGGGAACCAAC
>OY757947.1:11931220-11966220 GCA_963585895.1 Sepioteuthis lessoniana
CCACTCTGTGAACAGTCTTTTTGATTGAGATTTATAATGGCTAAATCCACGTTTAGCCCATTTGTAAACATTTTTTAACCAAAATGTGCTTCTCATACTCATCAGATTCTTCTGTAAATTTCACGTGGTTTGCACTTCTCAGGCAGCAAAAATTTGAGGACAGACCTCTGTTTAAGCCAGAAGCAGTTTAATTTGTGGCCATTTTGAATAGCGTCAAAAGAAATATTCTTTTTGAGGCTAAAATGATTCTTATCATAAACCAATTCTAAACTCTGCAGAATTAGGGAAAAAAAATTAAATTTTTTTCCTTTCCCCCTCCCCCCCAACTAAGAAAGATTCTGTTATTTATTGAATGAGCCTCTTAGTTTGATAAATTCTTGTTACTGAATCACATCCTTGTATATTCAAGTTATTCTTTTTATTTTGTAGCACTTGTTTCATTCCTGTTGGCCTCAATAATAATATTTACAACAATAATTTGTCCCATTCATGAAAATATAATATTGAATGTGTTTCTTTTAACGTATTTTCTTGTTCGCAATGTTCTTCTTTTTGTGTGTTTTTTTTTTCATTGGACGATATTTTTCTATGGAAATCTGCAAGAGAACAATATGATAATTCACTAAAACGATCCTGAGACTTTAACATAAAACTCCAGATTATTATGCATTTAACCATCCATACCTTAGGAGAAAAGCATGTACCTCTTGTCATAACATTCTTGATAAAAAGTGCGATTTGTTTTTGTACATAGCTAGTAATTTAAAGTGTTTAAGAGTACTACTCATGTAATGAACGATTTTCCTAGACCAATTGTTCACTTCAAAAAGTAAAAGGTCGTTTATTACATGAAACAAGGTTTGATGTTTGAAAAACATATTTTGTTTCTAGGTCTAACTAAATAACTTTGCTTGAAAGTGTCCTATATATAAACAAAGACTATTAGTTAAGATAATAAAGTTTTTACTTCATTGTTTACTACTTATAACAACTGTGCTTATAATATAGACAAACATTATGACTAGTAAACAATGTTCTTATATATAAAAAAAAAAAAACAGGCTCGAAAGCTTTGTTAAAGAACTGAGACGATGTAATAATTTGTCCCATTCATGAAATTATAATATTGAATGTGTTTCTTTAACGTATTTTCTTGTTCACAGTGTTCTTCTTTTTGTGTGGTTTTTTTCATTGGACGATATTTTTCTGTGGAGATATGCAAGAGCACAATATGCATCACCGCAGAGGGTAAGACCCCTCCCCAACGAGTGTCCTAATATGATGAATGTCCAATGTAGTCTCTGCTCTTAATTGATCTGGCATGTGTGTATGTGTGTGTGTGAGTGTGTGTGTGTGTGTATATATATATATATATATATATATATATATATATATATATATATATGAATTCTTTTAATACCCTGTCTGGTGGCAAAATCTGCTTGGTAGCACCAGGAGTGGCAGTACTGCCTTGAGTTACCGAAACTGTTATCATCCCAAGTTGGCGGCTGATGAGGGCAGGGTATCGTACATGCTTTCACACATTGTATGATGAAAAAAAAATATATGAAAGTAAATAGGGATCAAAATCCGACAGTATAAAGAAAGCAGAAAACATAATGCAAATAGGTGAATTTATTATGATGTAAAGTTAACGTTTCGGTTTCAGTAACAATCATCAGGACTTGGATATCAAAATAGTTCACATAGCGATGGATGCTTGTGAAGAAAACGGAAGCAAATGAAATGTATTCAATGAAATGACACAAATATGCTCATAGCGTTCCTAATTCAAAAGTGTTGGAAATATATTTGAAAATGTTGGATTTCCTGAAGAAACGAGATAAATCCTCCGGTTTATAAAGAAATACGTAAAGACAAGTAAGTTTTCATGTATACAGATCGTCTGGTATACATTTCATTTGCTCCTGTTATCTTGACAAGCATCCATCGCTATGTGAACTATTCTGATATCAAAGTCCCGATGATGGTTATTGAAGCCGAAACGTTTAACGTCAACTTCACTTGATAATAAAGTCATCTATTTGGATTATGTTTTTCTGCTTTCTTCACACACACATATATATAATCTCTCTTTAATGTACAAGAAGTTGATGAGGGGTGTCCTCGTGGTGTAATGGTTAAAGCGATGGACTGCGGAATCGTGAGTTCATACTCCAGTCGCGCTATTACGTTCACTTTCAGGCAAATACCCTTGGGAAAGGTATGAACCTCCTTATCCTCCCAGCTATGGGTTGAATAGTACCACTACTGTTCTTCTAGGAGAATAGCATTAAATAACCTACAAAGGTTGATATGCCATTAAACAAAGAAACTAAACCAAGTTGATGAGTTTGTAAATCATATTTGATCAAACTGTTATGTCTACGTTTTAAATCTCTTTTGTGCTTATATGAAAAGGTACATGGCTGAAAGATATGTATTTGGTGTAGTTGATGATATATTTTTATAAATGATAAAAATATATCATTGATTACACTGTAGAATAATAATAGCACTTACTGGCATAATGTCTCTGTAACAGTGCTGAACTGAAGTTGGCATATATATATATATATATATATATAAATAAAATGTAGAATTACCTCCACTCATTTTAACAGCAGCCAATCACAGCCTAATTAATGAACTTGCCCGTATGTGCGCAATGAGATGATCCTGTGCGCCATAAATAGTCCTCCTCCTTCTCCTCAAGTGGGGTTCTTCTTTTTGGCAACTCTGCTTGCTTCACAACTGAGTGCTGACTTGAATAACTTTACAAATTTGACATTCACTAAATATATATTTTTTGTCCACTTACCTTTTTCCAGCTGTCTGCTTCATTCATTTCATTCCCTCATACACACACACACATATGTGTGTGTATGTTAATAAATAGTGGTAAATCTGACAAGATGATAAAAATAAGCAGCAAGATGGATAAATCAAACATCCTTCTTTCCACTTATTTTCGTCATATATATATATATATATATATATATATATATATATTCATTCCACAGACAGATCTGTTTCGTTCTATCAGAACTCATCAATGTGGCTAGACAGTAGCTACCCATAGCTGGGATCGAAACCCCGTTTGACTCAAACGCCAAGTCGAAGCTTCTAACCATTCAGCCAGGAGCAGCCATTAGCTGTGAAGTAAATTTTAAACGGTTATGAATCACAATTACTATTGTTTACATACATCCGTTCAACGGCTGCCGAGACCTCAATTCAAATACGAAGAGACTTGAAATGAACGCTAATGGCAACACGATTACTTCTTCGCCAGAGAACTCAACCCTACGGGGGTAGGGGAGTGTGTATGTATATATATATATATATATATACACACACACGCACAGAATGGGGCACAATGTCAGTATTTAAGTGGAGTTTAACAGGTTTGAATTCAGATTTCTTTCTCCTAGACTGGTTGCCATACCAAGGTTAGAGCTCAGTCTCCCCTACTATTTACTCATAGCTGTAGGAAGAATAATTGGGTTTATGCCTTTCACAAGGGTATTAGCATTATGTGAAATACAAATGGCCTTGTCTCGGATTTGAACTCTTGTTGATCTGTCCCTTTCCTACAATGGTAACCATCACGCACACACACACATACACGCCAGATGAGAGTTTTGGTAATGTATTAATTGGTGATGAATGATCATTAAATATAGTTGATGGGCAGCATGTGGATTATAGATTGTGTGTTTAATACCACTATCGTAAATAAACCCAGAATGTTGCACCAAATTTTAAAGCAATGCTTTCTTTTATGTACATATGCATGGGAAAAAAAAAGTTAGCATTTAAAGGTTATAGTGACTTTTCTGGGTAAAGAAATACTTTGAAAAAAACAAAAAACTAGTTTAGTCACAAAAGAATTTTTTTTTTTTATGAACTACGAGAAGTAAATGACCCCAAATATGATGTGATAATTTTTTTCCCCTAAAAAAAATAAACCGTTTGATATCAAGCGGACTGTAAAATGACAACTTAGGGGAAAAAAGAATTCTCAAAGGAATTAGTCGAGTGAAGATAAAAATTGAAAAATGTTTTCAACGCTTTTGTTGAAAAAAAAAATAAAAATAAAAATAAAACAATGGAAATAGATTTTTCTATGGAATTTGGTCTTTTTAGGATATTTATTTATTTATTTTTTTTTTTTTTTTTAAGCAGTAAATAAGCTTACAAACGATAAGATGAAAAACATTATTTCAGTAATAACTGAACATTCTGGCTTCATAAAAGATGTGCTTGAATAGGAAAATCACTGTCATGCAATGGTTGGACCACTTAAATCCTCACCCTTTGGTCCCAGAGGTGCTACTGAAATCTCCAGACCCCACTTTCCGTCTGGAGACCTAGATAACATTATCCTAGGTCTATCTCTAAGTGGCATCTGATAGTGGGATTCAGTTCTGGATTTCTAGGGAGTGTGGAGTTTCCACTTTGTTATTGCTCTAAGATCCACACTGATCCGGAGCAGTGATACCTGTTAGAATCTCTTCTAGGCTAATTGGGGTTTTGGATTTTATGGCATATCAACCTTTGTAGCTCATTTAATACCAAATCCATTTTTATACAAATAATCAGTTCAATTTCAAACAATTCAGTTTAGCATGAGTACACAGTTTAATTGTCAAAAACATTTCTATTTCAAGCTTTTCAAGTTAGTCAAACAATTCAGTTTAGTATAAATATAGTTTTTGTCCACACACAGTTAAATGTCAAAACAGTTCTATTTCAAGCTGTTCAGTTTAGCATAAGTATGCAGTTTAAATATCAAAATAGTTTTATCTCAAGTAATTCAGTTTAGCATAAGTACATAGTTTAGTTCTATTTGACCCATAGATAGGACCCTATCAGGTGCTACCACTCCGGGCCAGAGTGGACCAGGGAGCAATGACAATGAAGGGTTACTCCACATTCCCCAAAGCTCCAGCATTACTGGAACCTCCCCATCTGATGGTTTAGTGTCATATCCAGGACACTTGTTGAAGGAGTCTTACCCCCCTGCAGATATGCAGTCCATGTATTCTACAGGCCTAGCTGAACAAAATCCCATCTAGGGTTCAAATAGAACTGTTCAATCATTTACTAAGGATGATTATTATTATTAGTTATTTGAAACCGTACGACTGTGTGCGTATGTTATTTCGGGATATTTGATATAGAAAATTATTAAAAAATTAAATCACGATGCTTGAAGCCATTTAACTGTGTGCAAACTGTGACGGTTACTGTATCTTTGTTCCGAGGTTACATTATCCTGGAATGTCGGGGAGAATGTCCAACGACAGTACCGTACCACCCAAGCTCTAAATATTCTCCGTAACTAGTTATATTTTATTGATAGCTTTGAAAGCCCATATAACTAGTTAAGTATCAAGCTTGCGTATAGGTTTAATTTTTCGAGATACGGACGAATGAGGATGTGTCAAGGGTAAAGAGGTCGACGTAATATAAATGAACACGTGAGGAATTCCGAACCGGACAAACAATATGACGCATGGTTGTTTTTCTTTTCTTTATATATGTATCTTTCTTACATATTTTATTTTAAAGAAAGCACAATCATAACAACAGAAAAACAAAAAAAAACAAAATAAATACAAAAAAAATATAGACATGTGGAGGGCAAGTCGCTTCCAGTAGTATTTGACTATGTCCTTCCAATAAGACAAAGTTCTCCTTTTTGTTTTTTCTTTCCTTTTTTTTTCCCCCCTTTTTCAACTTAAAATTACACTCGTATCTTATTGTCCCCTTTACAATTAAAGGGAGGGAACCTACTCGTTCTTTCTCATATTTGCTTACTTATTTTTTTCTTCTTTCTTCCCTTCTTTTGGCGAAGAACAAAAGTCTCCCCTCTTCGTCTTTAAAGTGGGTATACAATTTTAAACAAATGTTTTCTGCTAAAACTAGCTGCTAATGAACAACTTCAAAAATGTTTCTTTGGATATTCTTGATACGGTCGTTTATTTGGGTTACGTATATTATTTGTAATAAAATTTTTGACTAACCTTTTTTCTTTCCTTTCTTTTGTTATTTTTTTTTGTATTCGTTAATTTCTTATTAACGAGTTGCAAGGCACCAGTTTTTTTTTTCTTTTACGTTGAGCCTCAGTTTCTTACCCAACGGAGTTGACGGCTTCTATTAGGCCATTCTGTGACTAGAGTTTCACCTTTCACCGGACCACGTGAAAAGGCGACCTTTCTCTTCCTTGGCGAAGCTTGGAACTGACTTTTTGGCTTTCGTTCTTTTTGGCGGTAAAACGCCCTCCCTGCCTCGACCAATGGCATGTCTTTTCCCTATCTGGGTCAAGACCTTTGCCCCTTCTCGTTTGGTCCTTCACTGTTGCTAGGGCTCGAAAACCTGCCAATCGCCTGCCTTACTTCCGGTCCTCATAGTAGTCCTTGCTTTCCTGCATTTTAACCCCACCGTGGCCGATGGCCATAACAAAATGAATAAGCTCTAATAACTTGTTTTAAAAGTAAATTTACCCACAAACTGTCTACTTATATGGAAATAAATCCAACAGTATGAAGAAAATAGAAAAATAAATTAGTCAAAGTGTTGAATTTATTATGATGGTAATTATGAAGTTAACAATAAAACCTCCATTGGGACTTTCAGATAGTGAAAAATGTTGCTTGAAGGACAATGGATGTTTTATTGAAATAATGGGAGAAGAGAAAATATAGACACAAAGAAAGAGCTCTTAACCACTAAACCAGCGTTCTCTTTATTTTTATTGTTTGTCATATGTATTTTTTAATTTTATTTATTCATTTAGTTTAAAAACAATATCACGTGATTGGCACAGACAATGATGTTTGAAATGTGTCAAATTTGTAGCAAATACAATGGATTGAAAGGTGATAAAAGCTTGATGTGTCAAAATTTTTTGAAAAAAAAGTCCTGATGTGAAGGTTTAAGATATATTTATCACTTTTGGACTAATTTGTTTTTCTATTTTCTTATATAATATTTAAGTACTATTTGGTTAAACCGGAGTTGGGAGTAATTCCATCAGGACAAGAAAACTATTCAAAAGTGAACATTTAAATTTTCCTGGTAAAGAGCTCAATGTAACAGACATTACAGAGCAATAATTTCATTAAGAAAAAACACAAACCGGTCACATTAGGATTATAGATTTATTTCCATCCGATTATGTGTTTTTGATAAAATCAAAAAACACGAAAAAAAAAATTAACAGGACTTCTTCAGATCTTATGGATAAAATAATTCAGAATAGACACAGGAAAGAAGGGTGGGAGGGGATAGAAGAGGGGTGAAGAGTTATCTCCTCATTTAGCCCACTTCTGGGTTTTTATTTTATTGTCGGTTAGAATTATAGTAAATTAATTTTTAAAAAAAATTATTTATTTTTTAAAATTCTAATTACTTTTTGACTTAAAACTACAGAATTAATACTAAATTAGAAAATTAACTTTATTTAATAACTTTACGTAACGATACAGAAATAATTATATTAAATTAATTTCAAGATTTAATTAAATTGAACTTTTTTTTTTTTTTTAAATCAAATTTATTTTTGAGCCTATTAAATCAGTTACACTTTTAATATTAAAATAAAAATGGAAGGGGGCTAAATGAGGAGATAACTCTTCACCCCTCTTCTATCCCCTCTCACCCTTCTTTCCTGTGTCTATTCTGAATTATTTTATCCATAAGATCTGAAGAAGTCCTGTTAATATTTTTTTCGTGTTTTTTGATTTTATTAAAAACACATAACAGGATGGAAATAAATTTATAATCCTAATGTGACCAGTTTGTGTTTTTTCTTAATGAAAATATATATCTAAGGATTTGGCATTAAGTAACCCATAAGGTTTAATATGCCACAAAACACCAACCAATCATTTAGTGGTAGTACCTTTTAGGGTCCAATCAATGGATCAAGTAGGTTTGTTTAAAAATTATTAGTATTAGATGAGAATACTTGATACCAGAAGTGGACAACTCTTTCATTGCCATTACTCTCAGGTCCACTCTAGCTTAGAGTGGTAATGCCTATTAGGGTTCCAGCTATGGATCAAATACATCTGTTTAAAAATTATTTGTATTTGATGGAAATACTTGATGCCATATAACTAATAAATTATTTGTATAAAGAATAGTTACTTGAAGCTAGAATTGTTTACTAAGGATTATTATTATTAGTTGCTTGAAATCATATAACTGTTAATTATTTGTATTAAGAATAGTTACTTGAAGCTCGAATTGTTTACTAAGGATTATTATTATTAGTAGTAACTTGAAACCATACAAGCAAAAAACTATCATTAAATAGAAATAAGTACTTGAAACTACAATTACTTGTATTAGATAAGAATACTTGAAACTCTACTTGTGGCAAATTATTTGTATTAGATAGGAATACTTGATACATATCTGTCTGCATGAAAACAACTATATGAAAATATAAATGCCTGATTAACATTATTCCCTCATCTCAAGGTCATAAAATGATCCTAATGTCGTTAGAATCCTTCAGTCAATCTAAATGAGATTTCTGAGAGAGATGAACAGATACTACACTTTAATCCCAGCCGGAAAGTTGTTTTGTTTTTTGGGTGGGGTCTGTCTGAATCTTCTTGTGAATGTGTTGGATTCAGTGGGGAATTATTAACTATATGGCAGCAGTTTTTTATTTTCAAATTTTATTGTCAGTCATAAACTTTGACTTGTACTTTCCATCATCTTATTTTTTTAATGTTTTTATTGCAATGCACTGACATGATTTAGGTTGAACTTTTATACAGTAAAAAAAAAATCTCTCAAAATTTGTCACGTTATAAACTTCATATTTATTTCTCCCTCTTCTAAAAAAATAAAACCTTGTCCCTTTTAAATAGTTGGTATTGTTTTTAACAATTGTAGAATGTAGAAAAAATTTGATATTTCATTTCCATTTGTTTATTATATTACTTGTAAACAATTGCTCTTGATCAAAAAAAAAAAAAAGAGAAGAATTCGGACACAAAGTGGTTGGAAATTAGGTTATGTATATAATTTATTTAAATTTTTTCTAAATTCCTTTTGATTTTATGAGTTAGCTGAAGATAGAAAGGACTTTGAATCCTTCTTAGAATAATCATTCGTCTTCATTTTCTGATTCGAATTGAACTTTAGTTGATTTGTTCTTTTAAGGGGTTTGACTTAAGTTGGTGTTTTTTTTTCTGGTGTTTTTTTCCCTCTCTTTCTCTGTTAATAATAAATTTTGTGTGTTTTTTGTGTGTGTGTGTTTTTCTTTTATTTATGTGTGTTGCGGAGCCGATAAGTATGTCGACCCCGCAAATGAATTATGTGAATGAGAATAGCCAAAACAATAGGAAGGGACTAAGGCGAGATAACGATTATAACTAGTGACAATTTATTTTGTCGTATTTACAAGCGTATATGTAAATGTTCGTGGCGGTTGTATGTAGTCTTCAGCTAGAATGGGTTATGTCGTTAGCTGGTATAGTCGCGTTGTAGATGTTCGCAGCTAGGCGTTCGACGAGGGTCGCTGGCGTAGGTCGAGTTGTAGAGATACAGATGGATGTTTGATGCTGGTAAGCTGAGGTCGGTTGAGTCGTCGAGTTCAGCTGGACAGTCGTCGCGGGCTCGTTTTTTTTTTTGTTTTTTTTGGCGAAGCTCTTTAAGGAGGAATCCTGCATTCTGTGCGGTCGCATTCACCTTACCTTCCAGCGTTGATCCCACTTCTCGTGGTAGATCTGCTTTTCTTCCACCTACATAGGTATGCACAAAGGTCCTTTTTAGGACCATAAGAGGTCTCTGTCTGCGGGTCAGAGCATCTCTGGCGGTCATTAATGACCAGTCGAAGTAGACGGCCAGGCGGCAAACACGAAGACGGATTCTAAGACCAACCGGTCTTAACTCTCACTCGGTTCCGATTGTCCGATAAGCTGCGCAGCGCTAATGGCACGGTCCAGCCTTTAGCTACTCCTTCGCTATCTGCGCAGCGCTAAGATAACACCCATCTTAGCCTCGGCCTTCTGGCCTGTCTGCACGGCTTTGACCCGACAAAGCCTTCGTTCCTGTCCGCACGGCTTTTACCCGACAAAGCCTTCGATCCTGTCCGCTCGTCCGCACGGCTTTGACACGACAAAGCCTTCGCTCTCGTCCGCACGGCTTTGACACGACAAAGGCTTCACTCCCGTCCGATACGTCCGCACGGCTAGGGGGCCCAGCAAGGCCCTAGCCTTTCCTCGACCTCAACGCTCTTGCAAAGTACAACACAGTCCACGTAACGACTCGCTGTTACGGACTGTTCTACCACTGCAACACCTGACTCACGTACGACCTGCCGTACGAGCCAGCAACCGGATCGATACACCCTTGGTTAACCACAACATACTGTCATAACCGGGGATATCGATCTACCAACCTCGACCGACCTCAGCTGCCCGCGACGACTGTCCAGCTGAACTCGACGACTCAACCGACCTCAGCTTACCAGCATCAAACATCCATCTGTATCTCTACGACTCGACCTACGCCAGCGACCCTCGTCGAATGCCCAGCTGCGAACATCTACAACGCGACTATACCAGCTAACGACATAACCAATTCTAGCTGAAGACTACATACAACCGCCACGGACATTTACATATACGCTTGTAAATACGACAAAATAAATTGTCACTTGTTATAATCGTTATCTCGCCTTAGTCCCTTCCTATTGTTTTGGCTATTCTCATTCACATAATTCATTTGTGGGGTCGACATGCTTATCGGCTCCGCAACATGTGCGTGTCTTTTTCGGGTTTTTTTTGTGTCTTTTTCGTTTTTTTTGGGGGGGGGCTTTTTCGGGTTTTTTTTGTGTGTGTGTATCTTTTTCGGGTTTGTGTGCGTGTATGTGTCTTTTTCGGGTTTTTATGTGTGTGTGTGTGTGTGTGTGTGTATTTTTCGCGTTTTTTTTTTTTTTTTTTTTTTTTTTTTGTGTGTGTGCGTTTTTTTTGTTTCGGTTGTGTGTCTTTTTCGTTTTTTTGGGGTGTGTGTGTCTTTTTCGTTTTTTTTTTTTTTTTTTTTGGGGGTGTGTGTTTGTGTGTGTCTCTTTTTCGGGTTTTGTGTGTGTGTCTTTCGGGTTTGTGTGTGTGTGTGTGTCTTTCGTTTTTTTTTTTTGTGTGTGTGTATGTATTTTTCGGGGTTTTTTTTTTTTTTTGTGTGCGTGTGTCTTTTTCGTTTTTTTTTTTTTTTTTTTTTTTTTTTTTGTTTTGGTTGTGTGTGTCTTTTTCGTTTTTTTTTTTTTTGTGTATATTTGTGTCTTTTTCGTTTTTTTGTGTTTGTGTCTTTTTTGTGTTTTTTTTTTTTTTTTTTTTTTTTTGCGTGTGTGTGTCTTTTTCGGTTTTTTTCTCGTGTTTTTTTTTTGGGGGGGTCTCGTTTTGTCCACCGTGTGTAAGACACACACACTAATATTTTTTTCCTCTGTGCGTGTGTGTATCTTTTCTTTTATTTCTCTTTGTATGTTGTTTTTTTTTGTTTGTATGTGTTGCACACCTTTTTTTTTTTTTTTTTTTTCTTTCCCCCCTTTTCATGTCTGTGAATATCTTTTTTTTTTTTCTTTCGTTTCTATCTTGTTTCGTGTTTGTGTCTTTTTTCTCTCTTTGATTTTGTTGTATTTTTCTTTGTTTCTTTGGTCCTTTTTTTTTCTCATTTTTATTTAGTCGTTTGCTTCTTGTGTCTTCGATTGTGTGTGTGTGTGTGTGTGTGTGTGTGTGTGTGTTATTTGTTTTATCTTAAAATGCTTTTGTATTCATTTTTATTTATTTACTTTTAAAACTTTCCGGTACAAATGGTTCGGTTTTTTTTCGTATGATTACCTGAACTTCAAACTTTCTTTGGGTATATATTAAGAGCTTTCACTTGAAGCTCTATTTGCTGATAGCAATGTCCTTTATAGAAAATGATAACAATAGAATTATCAACTCGTACAATAATAAAGTACTAAACAAATTTAATAGATAAACTTAGCATGAAAATAAAGAGTTTAATCCTTTGATGAATGTGTGGTGGGAATTTTTATATATTTTTTCCCCTTCCTCTTAATGTTGATTTCTCTGGCATGTCAGCCCTTGTCGAGTTATTTTAATACTAAATGTAGTTGTTTTTGCAAGCAATTGTGACGGGGAAATTGATTAGAAATCCCTTAACGGGACTTTATTTTCGCACGTGTGAAGACGGGGCAGGTTGGCACTTGATCCCCAACAGAAATAAGTCCTGTTCAGAGTTCTTTTCTCAGGCAGATAAGAACTGGCATATTACGTGAGGGAATAATTTTAGGGCCAGACTGGCCACCGCTGGCAAAGGGGTCCAAAATTTCACACTATCACACACCCACCAGGCCACTAAACTTCTTTCCCTTAGATAATTGAAGAATACGGGCCTATAGGTCTTAGTTGTAATAATATTAATATTGCTACAGTCGGCAACTCCGGTTTCCCGTGTGATACTTTAGGAATTAATAGGACAGTTCTAAGCAAGATAATGTAAGGCGAATAGAAGCTGAAAGGAAAGCATGGAATAATAACATAGACCACATGGTAAAATGAAAATACATAGGTTCTTTACTACGGTTATATATATATATATATACGTTCAAAATGTCAAAGATATATAATAGGATAGTCCATGAATATAAATGTCTTTTCCTGGCTTTTATCCTTTTCCAAATTGAGAGAGAGTGGTAAACAAAATTTGGGTGTAAAGGAAAAATGTCCCAAAGTTACTTATCTTATTTTTTTGACGGGGTTCCACTGGAGAATTTCTCTTCTTTCACGGGCTAATAGACTTTGTACTGTTTTTAATGCTGGCTTGAGAGACTCAGGTCTCTCATGTCTCAGTCTTTTGTCTTTAGCCCGGAGTGAAATGGCTATCGTCCGTCTGCCACGGGACTTGTCCAAAAACTACCTTTTTTGTATTTACTTCCGTTGAGGGGAAGGGAACCCCACTTCCGTTTGGGGTCCCCCCACCAATCATTTGGCTTCATTTTCTCCTTCCCCTTCCGATGTCCGGCGACCCAAGGTCACTTAGGTGCAAACATCTGTGTGACCCACATTCATTTCTAACGGTCACTTTTTGACTGCTAGATAATTTTAGTTCAACGGGGGGGAGAGTATCATTCCCACCTCCTCGTCTCCGTGAGCCATCACGTGACACAATCATATGGTTTAAAGTTATTAATAATAATCTTTAGTAAACATTAGATTCAAGTAACTATTCTATTACATTCACTTTAGGACTAATGCCCTTGGAAAAGGTATAACCCCCCCCCTTTAATCTCCCCATCTTTGGGTTAAATAGTACCTCTACTGTTCTTCTACAAGGATTGCTTTGGCATTAAATAACCCACAAAGGTTGATATGCCATTGAACAAAGAAACCTTAAATAGTATCACTACTGTTCTTCTATAAAGATGGCTTTGGCATTAAATAACCCACAAATGTTGATATGCCATTAAACAAAGAAACCTTAAATAGTACCACAGCTAGTCTTTTACAGGGATGGCTTTGGCATTAAATAACCCATGAAGGTTGATATGTCATTAAACAAAGAAACCAAACCGTTTATTAACAGACTGTTATGATATCAAGTATTCCTATCTAATATTAATAATTTAAACACAATTATATGGTTTTAAAGTATTTCAAGCAATTATATGGTTTTAAGTAACGATTGATAATAATCCTTAGTAAACAATTCTGGCTTGAAGTAACCATTATTAATAGAAATGATTTGTACACAAATAGTTTCAAGTATTCCCATTGAATACTAATAATTTTTTAACAGATCTATTTGACCCCTAGATTGGACTCTAATTGGTGCTACTACTCTGGGTCAGAGTGGACCTGGGAGTAATGACAATAAAAGGGTGATTCTATATTCCGCTAAAACTCCTGTGCTGAAATTTTTTAAAACTCTATGATTGTGTTCAAACAAATGATTATCCTTCGTTAGTTGAAGCCATATAAATTCTGGTGTATGTATAATGAAATAAAAAAAAAATGGCCTCAAATAATTCAAGAGTTGGTATGCTGTAAAAATAACAAACAAGGCATATCAACTCTTTTCAGGCATTTAATGCCAAATTAAATTTCAAGACATCTCCACACTAGACAGAACCTCTCGGAAACTAGTAGACAAATTCACCTACCTAGGAAGCAGTGTCTCATCAACCGAAAAGGACATCGACACGCGACTAATGAAGGCATGGACAGCTATTGATAGGCTATCGATCATATGGAAATCAGACCTGACTGATAAAATGAAATGCAGTTTCTTCCAGGCAGCAGTCATATTGATACTGCTGTATGGATGCACTACTTAAACGCTAACTAAACAGCTGGAGAAGAAGCTAGACAGCAATTACACAAAAATGTTGCGAGCAATATTGAACAAGTCCTGGCAGCAACACCCCACAAGGCAGCAACTATACGGCCACCTACCTCCCATCACGAAAACTATCCAAGTTAGATGAACCAGACATGCAGGACACTACTGGAGAAGCAGGGATGAGCTCATAAGTGATGTACTCCTATGGACCCCACATATGGCCGGGCAAAAGCAGGACAACCAGCTTGAACATGCATTCAGCAGCTATGTGAGGATGTGGGATGTAGCCCTGAAGACCTGCCAGAGGCGATTAATGATAGGGAGAAGTGGCGAGAGAGGGTCAGAGATATCTGTGCTAGCGGCACGACATGATGATGAAGTCTATTTACTAAGTTAATTGATATGTGAGAATTAATTTTTATTTATTGCGGACTTTTTGTCCTCATCTTGGTAGTTTTTGTGTTGTTTCTTCTTTCACTACGTTTCTGGCCAAATTTCACCTCTGGCCTTCTTCAGGTGATTTACCGTGACCTCGGATAGAAATGCTGAGTCTTGTAACCGTATCCCCAGTAATTACTGCCTTCCATAGTTGTTGTCTATCACGTTTTTGACCGAGTAAACCTATGGCTGGCTTGGGTAGGATTTGAAACCGCTATCTTCTGACAATGCTCACCTGGAACTGTAGAGACTCAACGCCTCTATCCGCTGCGCCACTGGCCCCGAAGGGCGATCAAGGATGGATTTTTTGGTCTTATAAATCCTTATCTGGTCTTCCAGAGTCGGGTCCGTACCGAATTTTTGTACTTGTCTTTAATTGGAATCATTTTGAGATGAGGCTTCTCAGATTAAGAAGCCTCATCTCAAAATGATTCCAATTAAAGACAAGTTAATTGATATGGTATGTATAATACGTAGAAGTAAATGATGGAAAATAATCTGACAGTATGGAACAATTATTAATTCCTTCGCCAGAGTGCTCAACACCCCGGTGGGGATAAGCATATATATTGTCATCCAAACTTTATTTATTCTCTGTCCCACCACTGGGCAAGTACGGCACAAGGCCAAATGTACTACTCGGTTTTTATTATTATTCGATAAGTACATCTTCTTTAGCTTTACCATTTAATTCTGACTATTTTAGTGTTTATGAAGACGTTACTTGAATAGCGTGTTTTGAATAGTTTACAAATCTAAAATTTAATTTCTGAAATATTTATTTATTTTAATATTTGATTTCCCCCCCCCCCAAAGTATTGTTTGTACGAATATTTCAAGTTAGTTTTGTTTACAGCTATTACCTATTTATCTTTTATTTGAGAAAAAAACTTCAAGTATTCAATAGAAAATGTTTTTGTGAATACAAAAATCCAAATTTTTTGAATACTTTTTTTCAATAAATTCTCTTCTAAAAAAATTCTATTTTTCTGATGCAATTTGCAGTAGTGGATGGGGGGGTATTTTTCAGTGATGTTAATTAATTGGAGTCATCGGGCTTTTCATGTTTTTTCAGAGTCAGATCCCCCCACCACCACACGCACACACTTCTTTTAGGTGATTGAATAAAGGGTGGATCAAACCTTGGTTCACACATTGCTAAGTGCTATCTATCTTGACTAGTGGATATGAGACTATATTCTCCTTAACTGGATTACTTTGTTGCAGTTAACTATTGGCTATCTTCCCTTGAGTTGCCGTCTCTCTCATTTGTGTGCTCTCTCTCTCTTTTATATGTATATATAGTCATCCACAGACTGAACTGTTTCGTTCTATCAGAACTCATCAGTGTGGCTAGACATATTAGCTTCTCATAGCTGGGATCGAAACCCAGTTGACTCAAATGCCAATCCAAGCCTCTAACCCTCAGCCACGAGGAGCCAGTAGCAGTGAAGTAAATTTTAAACGGTTATGAATCACAATTACTATTGTTTACATACATCTGTTTAACGGCTACCGAGACCTCAATTCATATATGAAGAGACTTGCAATAAACGCTAATGGCAACATGATTACTTCATTCACTAGAAAACTCAACCCTACGAGGGTAGGGGAGTATATAAAGACTGTTGCCAACTACACACACACACACACACAGATATATATATCTCTGTGTGTGTGTAGTTGGGCAACAGTCTTTCATTTAAACATGTTTGATTGAATAATGACACATTTTGTCTTTGATTGGAATCATTTTGAGATGAGGCTTCTTAATCAGAGAATTAATTTTTTTTTTATTTTATTTATTGCGGACTTTTTGTCCTCATCTTGGTAGTTTTTGTGTTGTTTCTTCTTCACTACGTTTCAGCCAAATTTTACCTCTGGCCTTCTTCAGATGATTAACTGCGACCTCAGATAGGAATGCTGAGTTTGGTTCCAGGTGAGCATTGTCAGAAGATAGCGGTTTCAATTCCTACCCAAGCTGGCCAGAGGTTTACTTGGTCAAAAACGTGGTGCGATAGATGACAACTATGGAAGGCAGTAATTACTGGGGATATGGTTACAAGACTCAGCATTCCTATCCGAGGTTGCAGTTAATCACCTGAAGGGGGCCAGAGGTGGAATTCAGCCAAAACGTAGTGAAGAAGAAACAACACAAAACTACCAAGATGAGGACAAAAAGTCCGCAATAAATAAAAAAATAAATAAAAAAGAATTATTCTCATGACACATTTTGTCTATATAATTTTATTCATTTCATGGAGGTGCTTGTGGTGTAATGGTTATCGTCGTAGGAAATGGACACAGCGATAAGAGTTCAAATCCTTGACGAGGCTGATTGCATTTCACATAAGACTAATACCCTTGGGAAAGGTATGAATCCAATTATTCTCCCTCCAGCTCTTGGTAAATAGTAGGGCAGACTGGGTTCTTCAGCCTTGGTGAGGCAACTAGTCTAGGAGAAGGAAAACTCGGAATTCAAACCTGTTAAACTCTGTTTAAAAATTGACCTTGTGTCATATCCTGCCCGAGCGGAGTGGTTGGTAAATATGGATATAATTTTATTAAGATCCTTTCAAGTTTCCTGATAAGTGTCTTAGTTTGAGGTTGGAATGGGTAGATGAATTTACCAAAATTATCCCAAGCACTTTCGGACCTTTCATAGGCCATCATCAGGGGTTGCTTGCATGTATAAAGAGTGTTTTGAAACTTAAAAAACTCATTCAAAAACAAAACTCTTTCTTTTTTTTTTTATTTTTTAAAATTCTAAGTACTTTTTGACTTAAAACTCCAGATTTAATACTAATTTAGATAAAATAACTTTATTTGATAACTTTACGTAAGGATACAGTAATACTTATATTAAATTAAATTCAAGACTTAAAATTTAAATTTTTTTTTTTTACTTTCAATTTTATTTTTGAGCCTATTAATTCAGTTACCCTTTTATTGAATAGTATGTATATATGATATGGTTTTTTTCACATTTTTTTATTTTATTTTTATTCATTTACCTTAAATCTCAGTTTAATCCTATGATTTTTTTTTTTTTTTTTAAAACATTATCTATGATAGTTTTTCTACAGTTTAAATTTATTCCTATGTCTACATCTAGCTATTAATTCCCATCTCTTATTTAACAATTTTTCAGGGTCTGGGTATATCATTATTTGTATATTTTATATTATATGTATGAGGGTCATTCTATAAGTAAGGCAAAATATCACTAAAAGGAGTTGGAATTGGAAGCATTGTTTACAGTTGTGCCTTTTTCATGCTTTTTCATATTGATGAATCCTTTCATGTCCCAGAAGACTGTCAGCATGACCTTCTTTAGTTAGTGAAGACTGCACTTGGGTTTTGTTTTTTTTCTTAAACCAAATGTCTGGCTCAGTCAGCTGGGGCTGCAAAATATACCGATTGTATAGAGGGGTAAGACTCCCCCCAAAGAGTGTCCTGGATATGACACTAAACAATCTGATGGTGAGGCGTCAGTAATGCTGGAGCTTTAGGGGAATGCAGAGCATCCCTTTATTGCTATTGCTCCAATGTCCACTCTGGCCCCAAGTGGTAGCACCTGATAGGGTCCTATCTATGTGTCAAGTAGAACTGTTTGAAGTTTAATTGGGTGTTAAATGAAGAAATCTCTGAAAAAAATCATTTTGCTTTTTCAAAGAAAATCTCCTTTATATATGAAATGACCCTTGTACATATAATGTCTTCTCTCAGCCCCCCTCCAATTTATTTATTGAATGATTCATATTTCTTGCTTAATAAATATGACCTTATTGGCTGGGATTAGAATATATTTGCTTTCCCGATGGAGGATTAAGAACCTCTATCCCCTCCCAAAAAAAAAAAAGGGGGTCCTGAGTACGGCACTGAACTTTATCTGTTTTGGAATTCTGGGTGAGTGTTGCCATTACTTTCAGTTCTATTTGACCCATATAGGACCCTATCAGATGCTACCACTCCAGGCCAGGGTGGACCTGGGAGCAATGGCAATAAAGGGGTACTCCGCATTCTCCAAATCTCTAACATTACTTGAGCCTCACCATCAGATTGTTTAGGACACTTGGAGGGGGTTTACCCCTTCTGCAGATATGCATTCGGTGTATTCTACAGCCTCAGCTAACTGGGCTTTCCATACCAAAATTAAAGAGCTCAGTCTGCCCTACTATTTACACATAGCTAGAGCCAGAATTACTAGATTGTGTAACCTTGAAAAAGAGTATTTGTGCTATGTGAAATGTAAACAGCCTTGTCTAGGTTTTAAACTTGGTTCGCTATGTCCATTTTCATATGACGATAACCATTAACCCTAACATGTCACATAACACCATATTATGTAACTCTTTGTGTTAGGAGTTGATATGAGGCAATGGTTGTTAGGTTTGCTATTATTATCTATAAAGATTAATTTTGTTATTATAGAAGGCCTGAATTATGGAGCAGCCAGTGAGAATCAGACTCTCTAGTGTTGCTCGTTAACCATGCAAGATACCACCTTTGTATCAGTAGGATAAAAAGAATCGTTACTGACTGTCACAAACAAGCCTTCCTCTCCAGATGTATTTTTATGCTTTTCTCATTATTTACTTTGTTGCTTATCAGCCCTCCTGTCCAATACTCTATCTCTCTCCACTTTGTCCTCTTTATCCTAGTTCTGCTATGTGATATAGAAATCTAGTTATTGGCTTCAGCTGACATTTCCCAAACAAAAATAAAGCAAATCTTAAAACAAGTGACCAAATTGTGGGAATTACCCACCAATGTTTTTTCCTTTTTCTTCGCATCTTCGGTGACGGCTTCTCATTTCTTAGTTGTTGTTTTTTTTTTTTTTTTAATTTGATTTTGATTTTTTTTTTTTTTTTTTTTTTTTTTTTTACTAACTAGTTTCTTATGACACTGCCTGGAACAAAGAAACAAATTTGATAACATCCGTTTTTGAACAAGACAAGTCACTTGGTTATTATTTTTAGGCATGCTATCTTATATATATATATATATATATATATATATATATATAAATGTGTGTGAATAAAGGATTGTAATTCAACAAAATGTAGAAAAACTGATAACAACGATCCAAGTGGAAGGAATGATTTATTGAGGGGTCGACACTATAGCGTTTCGGTTCTACTGAACCATCATCAGGACCATGAGGGGTGATATTAACAATTTTAAGTTAATGATGGATGTTTAGAAAAAAAAACAAAAAACATCCATCATTAACTTAAAATTGTTAATATCACCCCTCATGGTCCTGATGATGGTTCAGTAGAACCGAAACACTATAGTGTCGACAGCCTCAATAAATCATTCCTTCCACTTGGATCATTGTTATCAGTTTTTCTACATATTGTCGGATTACAATCCTTTATTTACTCTTCACATATATATATATATATATATACGTGTGTTTTAAACATAAAATTCTAGATTTAGATTTTGGAAAGTCCTTGTAGTGTTGTGGTTAACGTGCTGGATTCTAACATAGTAATAAAAATGTTCAAACTCTAGTCACGCACTTACATTGACTTTTGAATTTACTCCCTTATCCCCTCAATACCACTGCGGTTCATCTATATGAATGGCTTTGGCTTTAAATAACCCATGAAGATTGATATGCCTTTATACAAAGAAACCAAACCTTATCCCCTCAGCTATGAGTTAAATAGTACCACGACTGTCCTTTTACAATGGCACATTGAGTGGTGTAATGGTTAACAAGCTTGACTAGCAAACCATCACAAGTGAGTTGGAATCTCATTGGGTGCCCCCATTCATATGGCTTTGTGTCACCACATCTGAGCAAAATACTTAGTAAATTACTACTACTGTCTTTTTACAAGGATGGCTTTTGCATGAAATACCCTATGAAAGTTGATATGCCAGGTCACCAAACAGACTTTATGCATGAATGTAAACTATGTATCGTTTGGAATTGGTTTACTGCAGGAATTATTTTGATCTTGCAAAAATATTTGTTTTGAGGCTATTCAAAATGGCAACAAATCAGTGTTCTAGGCTTGAACAGGGATTTGTCATTAAATTTTTGCTGTCTGAAAAGTGCAAAAAATGTGTAATCTATTGAAGAATGTGTGACATGTACAGAGAAGTGTGTTTTAGTCACAAAAAGATGCTCCAGGCTTGAACAGAGGTCTGTCATCAAATTTTTGGTGGTTATAAAGTGCAAACCATGTGAAATTTACAGAAGAATGTGTGATGTGTACAGAGAAGCAGGTTTTAGTGAAAAAATGTTTATAAGTAGGCTAAACATGTGTTTACCATTACGAGCCTGAGTTGAGGCATTTCATCCACTGTCTGGTAAAAAAAAAGTTCTGGGGGCAGCTGTCAGTAAAGAAGGTAATGCTTACAGTGTTCTGGGACATGAAAGGGTCCATTATTAATTTCCTTGAAAAAGTTGTAACTGTAAACAGTGATTTTTATTGCCAACTTCTTAGGCAAAATTCACCTTATCAAATGACTGATATTATCTAGCCCAGTCAGCTTGGGTTTGGGACTGTAGACTACACTGACTGCATCTCTGCTGAGGAGTAAGACCCCTCCCCAACGAGTGTCCTGGACCGGACATTAAGCCATCTGATGACGAGGCTCCAGTAATACTGGAACTTAGGGGAATGAGAAGTACCCCTTCATTGCCATTGCTCCCAGGTCCACTCAGACCTGGAGTGGTAGCACCTGATATGGTCCTATCTGAGTCAAATAGAACTGTTTTATATTTAAATTGAGTGCCAACAAATGACTTCTGCTAAATTGAATTGTTTGAAATAGAACTGTTTGATCATTTTACTATGTGTAAATAAATGACTGATGTTTAATTGAACTGTTAGTAATACATAGCAATACATGGAACTATTTAACTGTGCAAAAGTATGAGCTTGCCCAGTCGGCTGGGGCTGTTGAATACACTGACTGCACCTCTGCAAAGGGGTAAGACCCCCCCCCCAAGCGAATGTCCTGGATATAACACTAAACAATCTGATGGTGAGGTTCCAGCAGTGCCCGGGCTTTGGGGAATGCGGAGTATCCCTTTATTGCCATTGCTCCCAGGTCCACTCTGGCCCGGCATAGTAGCACCTGATAGGGCCCTATCTATGGGTTAAATAGAACTAACAGCATACTAATGCTAAACTGAATTGTTTGAAATAAAAATGTTTTTGACAATTAAACCGTACTTACATTTAAACTGCGTGCTTATGCTTAACTGAATTTTTTGAAATAGAACTGTTTTTCGACATTTAAAACTGTATTTACACTTAACTGAAATGTTACATATCACTGCTTGAATAGTTTAAAATAGAAATGTTTTTGACCATTTAAACTGTGTACTTATGCTAATCTGAATTGTTTTAAATAGAACTGATTATTTACATAAAAATGGATTTGGCGTTAAATAACCTACAAAGGTTGATATGCCATAAAACCCAACCAACCAAACCAAAAGTATGAGCTTAGGCTCATTTAAAAACATTTATAAAATGGGTTTACAAATCATATATATTTGATATATATGTATAAATAGGATTTAGTATTAAATAACCTACAATGGTTGATATGCCATAAAACCTAACCAAACCAAATCATATATATTTAGTATATATGTATAAAGAGGATTTGGCATTAAATAACCTACAATGGTTGATATGCCATAAAACCCAACCAAACCAAATTATATATATTTAATATATATGTATAAAGAGGATTTGGAGGTGCCCGTGGTGTAATGGTTATTGTTGTAGGAAATGGACACGGCAACATGAGTTCAAATCCTGGACAAGACTGGTTGCATTTCACATAGCACTAATACCCTTGGAAAAGATATGAATCCACTTCTCCCTCCAGCTATTGGTAAATAGTAGGACAGACTAGGTTCTTCAGCCTTGGTGAGGCAACTAGTCTAGGAGAAGAAAAGCTCTGAATTCAAACCTGTTAAACTCAGCTTAAAAATTGACCTTGTGTCATATCCTGCCTGAGCGGAGGGGTTGGGTAAATATGATAAAGAGGATTTGGCATTAAATAACCTACAATGGTTGATATGCCATAAAACCCAACCCAACCTAACTAAACCAAACCAAATAACTGATGTTTAAATTGAATTGTTAGTGATACATAGCAATACTTGGAACCATTTAACTTTGTTTATGCTAAATTGTTAGACACAGAACTGTTCGATCATTTATCTGTGTGTATCTACAAAATGTGTTTACAAATCATATATTTAATGCGTGTAAAAACAAAATTTGGCATTCAATAACCAGCAATGGTTGATATGTGATCAAACATTATCACTGCCAGACCTCGTAGATTTAAATTTCAGAAATATAGTAATAAAAAATTCTGAAGTTATTTTTTTTAATTTTATTTTTTTTATAGACTGAAACTTTATTCAAAAGGTCGGGGTTCTTATCTTGGCCTTAAACTAAAGATTTGGTTGCTTGTCCAGAATAGCTCTCTAAAAAAAGATTTTTTTTTTTCTTATTGTATAATATGAAACTACACCCTTAATGTACAATACGAACATGCACCATATGATATGTACTGATCATCGCAACCACTTTCATGTTATCTTCTCCAATGTAGTGAGCATTTGATATTGGGAGAAGAGAAAGAAAAAGACAAACACTAATTAACACCTACCAATGTGATTCAGTGATACTTTCGAGAAAACTGCAAATGTCCCAAAAAAAACAAACGAAAATTGGGCAAGTATGTCGGTAAGTTATTTATTGTAGATATAGGTGTGTGCAGTTTAAAGGAAAAACAAATTTGGGCTGACAGTAAACAGTAAAATGAGATAGAATGTTAGTTGGTCTTGTTTTACAGAGGTGCACATCGAAAAAGATTTTCATAGAAACACTTGCTTCAAGGCTGCTTGCAATACTATAATTAATCCCGAATAAAAAGGAAGTACTCTATTTTCCACTTGATAGTTATCTCCCTTGAGAAATTAATATTAGGTTGAGCATGAACCAGTGAAATTTACAGAAGAATGTGTGATGTAACAGAAGCGTGTTTTAGTCAAAAAAGATGCTCCCAGCTTGAACAGAGGTCTGTCATCAAATTTTTGGTGGTTATAAAGTGCAAACCATGTGAAATTTACAGAAGAATGTGTGATGTGTACAGAGAAGCAGGTTTTAGTGAAAAAATGTTTATAAGTAGGCTAAACATGTTTACCATTACGAGCCTGAGTTGAGGCATTTCATCCACTGTCTGGTAAAAAAAAAGTTCTGGGGGCAGCTGTCAGTAAAGAAGGTAATGCTTACAGTGTTCTGGGACATGAAAGGGTCCATTATTAATTTCCTTGAAAAAGTTGTAACTGTAAACAGTGATTTTTATTGCCAACTTCTTAGGCAAAATTCACCTTATCAAATGACTGATATTATCTAGCCCAGTCAGCTTGGGTTTGGGACTGTAGACTACACTGACTGCATCTCTGCTGAGGAGTAAGACCCCTCCCCAACGAGTGTCCTGGACATGACATTAAGCCATCTGATGACGAGGCTCCAGTAATACTGGAACTTAGGGGAATGAGAAGTACCCCTTCATTGCCATTGCTTATATATCCACAGAATAAAGACTTAAGAAAAATTATCGGTAGACTAAACAAAATTTGACCTACGATTTTACTTATGAACGAGAAAATAATAATTCCTTATTTTCTTAGATATTTTATTAATATAAAATGACAACTTACTAGAATTTAATGTTGATCACAAATCCACAAATAAAACTGACCATATAGTTTTACTTACATATCACTAAAATGATCAAACAGTTCTATTTCTAACAATTCATAATAAATTCATCACATTTGGAATATTTGGTTTTTCTATTTTCTTCGGTTTTTTTATCATTTAGGATTTGCACCCTCAGATTTTTAAATGACAAATTTTACTATAGAGAAAAATCTTTTGCACAACTTAAATATTTGAAATTTTTAAAGTTCTTAAAATTCACAAACATCAATGTTTTCCAAAAATTCCTGATCCTAGTTGGCTGCGGCTATAAAGTACACTGACTGTATCTGAAGAGGGATAAGACTACCCCACTACGAGTGTCCTGGATATGACACTAAACTATCTGATGGTGAGGCTCCAACTGTGAAGATTTGGGAGGATATGGAGTACCTCTTTCTTGTCATTGCTCCCAGGTCTACTCTGACCTGATGCTGGAGTTTACGCTATTCAATGTCTGGATTGTAATAAAAGAATATCTGGGTAAAACAGCCTGTAATCTTTGTGTGTGTGTGTGTGTGTGTATGTATATATATATATATATATATATATATATATATATATAAGTAAAGTTGGCGCCTGTAGTCGAGGGTGACCCGAAGTCTCCCTTTTCAATAGCTACTACACCAAGATGTAGGGGAGGGCGCTACTCCTTTCCCTGGATTGCTCCACTTTACCCTTGATCCTTACCTTATAATGCTGAGTGTTAAGCAAGGTAGCATCAAGTACTATTTTTTGAGTCTTTGGTATGACTCGACCTGGAATTGAACCCAGGTCTCCTGGGCCATTGGTGAACACTCTAACCATTATCCCAATGTCCGCTGTGTGTGTGTGTGTAATATATATATAAAAACCGAAGAAAATAGAAAAACAAAATATTCCAAATGTGATGAATTTATTATGAATTGTTAGAAATAGAACTGTTTGATCATTTAACTGTATTTAAACAAATGACTGATATTCAATTGAATTGTCAGTTATACATAGCAATACTTGGAACCATTTAACTTTGTTAACATGCTAAATTGTTTGAAATTGAACTGTTTGACATTTAAACTGATTGCAAACAAGTGTCATGCTAAATTGAATTAATAGAACTGATTATTTAACTATGTGTATCTACAAGATGTGTTGACCAATCATATATTTCATATATATATTACGGGATTTGGCATTGAATAACCAGCAATGGTTGGTATGCCATAAAACCAACCCAAGCCAAACTCCACCCCCCAAAAAGATTTCTAACCGCCCTGCCAATCATTCCATTTACCCTTGGTACAATATGTAATATAATGGCCAATGGATTTCGTTTCATATATCTTGCCTTTGGGTTTAGTTAGGCTGAGAAACTTTCGGCTCGGTGCATGGGTTAGTTAGGTGCAAACATGAGCACTGGCGTTCACGCGCGCGTCATTCAGAGATGTCACAATAAAAATCCCAGATAGAGAATATAACCAGGGATATGAGTGACGTCGCGCACCGGAAGCGTGGGCTGAGATTTGAGAAAAGTCAGTTAGTTGAATCCCTGCCTCAGAAGAAGAAGGTTGACTTTCGGGGCTCACCGAGATCAGACCCGTAGTTTGCCGGGGGGGGGGGCGTGGTTTGGGGCAGATGGAAAAGTCAGCATAGAAAGATGGTATCTCTCTCCTTATGTCGAAAAACCTTTAAACTCAAAGGTAATAAAAAAGTTTTGTACCTGAACTTAAGAAGTCGTAAGTGTTTTTTGTGTTTCGGGATTCCTATGTTATCTATACACGGACATTATGAACGTTTTGCGTACCAGTATTAATGTCTATTTCACATATTCATGTATGGCTATGTAACAAATATACAGAATATGTTTGTCAGTTTAAAATGTATCATCAAAGCCAACCCCAAATTGCATTCTTCATTAATGTCTTTTAATTTCTTTTTTATAAATACACTTTCAATATCAATACTTTTTGGAGGTGCCTGTGGTGTAATGGTTATTGTCGTAGGAAATGGATACGACGACACGAGTTCAAATCCTGGACAAGACTGATTGCATTTCACATAGCACTAATACCCTTGGGAAAGGTATGAATCCAATTATTCTCCCTCCAGCTATGGGTAAATAGTGGGGCAGACTAGGTTCTGCAGCCTTGGTGAGGCAACTAGTCTAGGAGAAGGGAAACTCTGAATTCAAACCTGTTAAACTCCGCTTAAAAATTGACATTGTGTCATATCCTGCCCGAGCGGGGGGGTTGGTAAATAAGAATATCAATACTTTTTGAACATAACTTGAATGCAAAGTGATAAGCCTTGGAAACTTGATGCATAAGACTGAATTAAAAGCCTTGCAGGTGTCAGTCCCTTACTCTGTTACGATAAAAGTTTTAACATTGTCTGTAACATCATAAATGAATTCATCATATTTGGAATACTTTCTTTCTAATTTTTTTTTTTTTTTTTTTTTTCTTCATGCTGTCAGATTTATTTCCATTATATACTTCCATATATATAATATAATGATCATAGTGATGGAACTTTATTTTTTGTTGATATGCAAAAGATTGCATGCCTCGATCCAATAACTTTAAGCATTGTCCAAATGTTTATGAGCTATCACTTCTTGACATTATCAAGATAAGAGTAGAAAATCTATAGATGTTAGTCATGTTTATAAAAAAAAAAAAGAAAAGATTGTGAGTTATAGTCATGACTTGAGATAGAAGTGCAGTGAGTGAGCAAGTGAGAGATGATGAGATATATATGGGGGAGAGTGAGGAAAAATGTACAGTTCGTACATGTTTTTGGTCTACTTCAATTGTTGATTGTTCATGCGATAGCTTTTAGAGAACACTTGATACTTTCATTTCAACACGATCGCAGGATAAAGAGGGGGTAGAAGTACAAAAAGCACTTTTAATGAACATTGGATGTGACAATCATCTGAGGGGAAGGCCAAAGGAACACTTTTCTTAAAATAATGGATTAGAATTAGTGGGCTTGTACTGGTGAAAATATTCGATTGTTCGGTAATAGATAGAAGATTTAAAGAATTATCAGTATAAGGGTACCTCAATAAATAAAGTGAAATATTGCCAAAAGATTGGGCAATAGTAAATGTTTAATTGCTCCTTTTTCAAGAAAAATGATAGTGATTGGTCCTTTCATGCCTTTAGGACTATCAGTATGACCTTCTTTACTGACTGCTGTGCCCGGAACTTTTTATTTACTGAAGAGTCTGTGTTTTTCCATTCTGGCTTGTATTAGCCAGTTCATGTTTAGCCCATTTGTAAACGTTTTTTTTTTCTGAAACATGCTTCATCATATACATCCGACATTCTTCTGTAAATTTCACACGGTTTGCACTTCCCAGCCAGCAAAAATCTGATGAGAGATCTCTGTTCAGGTGTGAAGCTGGAATAGACCCAAAACAAACTTTGTCAGATTAAAACAATTTTTGTTTGAAACCAATTCCAAACAATAGAAACAAAATTCTAGGAAAAAAGAAAATTATTTTTGGCCCCCCACCCCCTTATTTATTCAATGACTCTTGTGTTTTTGCCCAACCCCACCATCATGGGTAGGATTGACTCAAGATCAGTTTTTAAGAGGTGTACAATTGGTTTGAATTCACTTTTCCTTCTCGTCTGGTTGCCTCACTAAAGTTAATGGCCTAGTATGCTGGGGCTGCCAAATACACTAACGGCATCTCTGCAGAGGAGTAAGACTCTACCAACAAGTGTCTTGTATATGACAGTGAACAATCTGATGGTGAGGCTCAAGTAATGTAGCCTTGGGGAATGCTGAGTATCTCTTTGTTGCCATCACTCCCAGGTCCACTCTGGCCCCAGAGTGGTAGCATCTAATAGGGTTCTATCTATGGATTAAATAGAACTAAACTGTGTACTTATGCTAAATTGAATTGTTTGAAATAGAACTGTTTTTACATTTAACTGTGTGTAAATAAATGACTGATGTTTAATTGTATTGTTAGTGATAAATAGCAATACTTGAAATCATTTAACTTTGTTGACTAAACTGAATAGCTTGAAATAGAACTATTTTTGACATTTAAACTGTGTACTTATGTTAAACTGGATTGTTTGAAATAGAACTGTTTATATGTATAAAAATCAATTTGGCATTAAATAACCTACAATGGTTGACATGCCATAAAACCAAACTGAGGTTAAAGAGCTCATAATTAGCTCGTCATTGGAAGGAGAACAGATGGTTCATACCTTTCCCAAGAGTATGAGCATGAAGTAAAATGTAAACAGCTTTGTTTAGGATTTAAACTTTGGTTGTGGATTCAGTTTTCTATGAAAACAATGTTATGCCAAGTGTAGTTCCTCACATGATGTGAGCAGCCAGATCTGCTGGCCAGGAGTGCTGTGAGCAGCCAGACTGAGTGCCTACTCGCACTGCGTGTGGCCAGACCCAGTTATGCTGTAAGCAGTCTGACCTGGTGCCTATGAAAACTGTGAGCAGCCAGACCTGGTGGCCATGAATACCGTGAACAGCCAGACCTGGTGCCTGTGAATGCTGTGAACAGCTAGAATGCCATGAGTGGCTAGACCCGATGCCCATGAACATCATGAGGGGGTACCTGGTTGCATGTTAAATAAAATTTTTAGTAATTGAACTCTTTGACCATTTAACTGTGTGTAAACAAATGACTAATGTCTAATTGAATTGTTAGTGATACATAAAAATACTTAACAAATTATTGATAGAATTATTCATGTTAGATAGAAATACTTGAAACCATTTCACTGAGTGCCAAAAAAAATGAACTCAGGATCATTTATACATGTTTAAACAGGATTTGGCATTAAATAACCTACAATAATTAATATGCTATAAAACCCAACCAAACCAAATCATGTATATTTAATATATATGTATAAAGAGGATTTGGCATTAAATAACCTACAATGGTTGATATGTCATAAAACCCAACCAACATCTACAAATCGTATTTAATATATAACAACAGTGTATGGTTGTCACTATCTCACTTGGTGGATTGGTAGCTGATCAAATGCGGTCTAATTTGGAAAGTGCTCAATATCTGTGATAAAGCTATCATATAATACAAAAATAAATATATATTAGTTTTTGTGTATATTTAATAGCATCCATGGTATTAAATATGTATAAAAACTTATATCTATCTATCTCTCTCTCTTTATCTATCTATCTATATATTTTATTCAGTCCAGTTAAACCGGAGTCGGGAATAATTCTGTCAGGACAAAAAATCATTCAACTATGAACATTTAAATTTTCCTGGTAAAGAGTTCAATGTAACTGACATCACAGAGCAATAATTCCTTTCAGAAAAACAAAAACCGGTCACATTAGTTTGTGTGTGTGTGTGTGTATGTATATATATATATATATATATATATATATATATATATATATATATATATATATATATATGTGTGTGTGTGTATACACACAAACAGGGTTTGACTTTAAATAGTCCACAAAGGTTGATATGGCATAAAACCCAACCTTAATTTTTATTCTTTTATTTAATTTTGGCCTTTAGTTCTCCACCCATCATCAGATGTTTGGGTGTAGTAGTCAAATTCCTACACTCCTGTAGTCTAGATTTAAGACTGACAATGATTTTTGTCTTAAAAACAGGATGAAGCAGTAAAGTGAAACAGCAAAAGGTAAGACAGTTGATATTATAGGTGAGGATTTATTTTAAGGTGGGTGTGGTAAATCGCCTCCATATTTTTCTGGAGTCTTGCCAAATATATTTGGTGTCAAGTGATGTAGCTGTAATTGACACGGAAAATAGAATCCTAAATACTTTGGAATTCCAGCTTAGGTTGCTTCAGTTGGCTTTGCATTAATAGATTTTGAGGAAAGCATGAACCCACCTTTCCCTGTGTTTTTGTAAGTCTTTGAAGAAGCAGTTTTTCTAATTGCTTAGGTTTGAGTCAAAAATAGGGACATTATCTTAAATTTCTCTGGTGGAGAGAGAAAAATAAAGTAGTCCAGACAAATACCTGTATCACTGCGGAGGGTAAGACCACCTCCACCCTGAGTTTTCTGGATATGACACTACACTGCATCTGATGGTGAAGCTACAGTTATAGAGCTCTAGGGAATGTGGAACACATTTTCATTGCCATTACTCCTAGGTCCACTCTGATCTGGAGTTGTAGTACTTGTTTGGGTCTCATCTCTGGGGGAAATAGAACTGTTTAATCATTTACAGTACCTGAAACCATTTAACTGATTACAAACAAATGATTAATGTTAGATAGAAATACTTGAAAGCATTTAACTGATTACAAACAAAGGATTGATATTAAATAGAATTATTTGCATTGGATAGCAATACTTGAAGTCCTTTAACTGTATGCAAACAAATGAATATTAGATAGAATTATTTGGGTTACATAGGAATACTTGAAACCATTTAACTGTGTGCAAACAAATGAGCTCTAGCTCACTTAAAAATGTTGCTACAAATGATTCTCTCAAAAATCATATGTATAAACAGGATTTAGCATTAAATAACCATCAAGGGATGATATGCCATTAAATCAAATTACCCAACCTATCCTATTTAAAGAAAAGTTTTAATTTTTTTTTTTTTTTTTTTTTTTTTTTTTTTTAATAGAATTAAATAAGAAAAATGAAGTGTTTACTTTTCCTTTTTCTTCTCTCTCTCTTTATCCTTCTCTCTTCTCTTGTCACTCAATCAACAAAACTTGAATACGCCTACAGCTTTCTCTGCAGTAGGATAAGTATCCTCCCTTTCCAATAGGAATCTCTTGAGTATTACACCAAATTGCATCTGGTAGTTTTGGTTTCTTTGTGATATTAAAAAAAAAGAAAGATTTAATTTATTAATGAGCCTGGGAGAGTTGTCGCCTCTCTTAATGACAAAAATAAGACTGCAATGTCTGACCAAACACCTCCTTTCATATGTTGAAACTGACCACCACTTCTCCTAATCAATTTGTGTCCAACTCAAAGGCAAAAAAATGACGTGAGTGACCATGTTCATTGTTTTTATGTTCTTTTCTGCCTGCCCTCATTCGCATGTGTGTCTTCACTCTCCGTGGTTTTACGTGACTGCTGACGTGAAAATACATGACCATTTGCAATATAAGCCTACTCAGGGCAGCCATGTTTTTCTGGTCAAAAAAAATATATCTTGCACTGACATTTGCGCTGAGTGAGTGGCGATTTTCACTACAATTAAGATATAGCAGAACTCACAACATTCCAAAAGATTTCAGAAGGGACCACACTATCCAAAAACTACCAAGTGTACTCTGTATTAAAATGTATTACACTTGAAAAGCATGGCAATAATCTGTCAGTCCAGTCGACTGGGGCTGTAGAATATACCAACTACATCTCCACAGAGGGGTGAAATCCCTCCACTGAGTGTCCTAGATATGAAATTAAACCATCTGATAGTGAGGCTCCAGTCTTGGAGATTGTCATTATTTCCTGGTCTAATCTGATGTGGAATGATAGCACCTGATATGGTCCTATTCATGGATCAAATAGAAAAAACTGTGTGCAAAT
The DNA here is from genome assembly GCA_963585895.1 of Sepioteuthis lessoniana. Lineage (NCBI taxonomy): Eukaryota > Metazoa > Mollusca > Cephalopoda > Myopsida > Loliginidae > Sepioteuthis > Sepioteuthis lessoniana. Next base: position 11,963,335 of record OY757947.1, read on the forward strand.
AAATGACTAATGTTAAATTGGGACTGTCATTTAGCAATACTTGAAATCATTTAACTGTGTGAAAAAATAGCTTAGAATTGTTTTAGAATTTTATCTACAAAATATGCTTACAAATCATATATGTATATTAATATATATGTATCAAGAGGATATGCTTACAAATTATATCTATATTAATATATATGTATCAAGAGGATATGCTTACAAATCATATATGTATATTAATATATATGTATCAAAAGGATATGCTTACCAATCATATCTATATTAATAGATATGTATCAAGAGGATTTGGCATTAAATAACCTATGAGGGTTGATATATTATAAAACCCAACCAAACTTATGTGTTTGGAAAAAGGCATAAAATAAATAAGACAAACATGTACTAAGAGAGAAGAAATAAAGTTATATATCACAGAAAACAAGTAGTATAGTGTAGCTATTAACCCCGCAATTAGACGTAAAACTAGGTCCTTTCACCAAAGAAGAACTCGACACGGTTCTCAGAAGAATTAAAAATAGGAAAGCGGCGGGGCTAGACGAGATCCCCCCAGAAGTGTGGAAGACGAGACAATTCGACGATATACTGCTCCGGCAATGCAACGCAGTCTATAGTCAAAATAGGATAGAACGATGGACGAAGGGATGCATCCTTCCATTCCCTAAAAAAGGCGACCTCGGACTAGCCAAGAACTACCGAGGGATAACACTTACATCCATAGCAGCCAAAATCTACAATGCCCTACTACGAAACCGCATAGAACCCAAAATGGAAAACATCCTTAGGAAAAACCAAAATGGCTTCCGGAGAAATAGATCCACAACCTCACAAATACTGACCATCCGTAGAATCCTGGAAGGCGTTCGGGCAAAAAACTTACAGGCGACATTACTATTTGTCGACTTTACCAAGGCCTTCGATTCCATACACAGAGGGAAGATGGAGCAAATCCTACTAGCTTACGGCCTACCAAAAGAAACCGTAGCAGCGATAATGATTCTCTACAGAAACACCAAAGTAAAAGTACGTTCACCAGATGGAGACACGGAATACTTCGACATTGTTGCAGGAGTACTACAAGGAGACACACTAGCCCCGTACCTCTTTATCATCTGTCTAGACTATGTGCTTAGGACTTCGATCGACAAAATCAGAGAAAATGGCTTTGAGCTGACTAAGAGAAGAAGCAAAAGGTACCCCGCAAAAACAATCACGGACGCCGACTACGCTGATGACTTGGCGTTACTAGCGAATACGCCTAATCAAGCAGAGACACTACTACATAGTCTGGAACGAGCTGCAGCTGGCATTGGCCTACATGTCAATGCAAACAAAACCGAATATATGTGTTACAACCAAACAGGCAACATTGCCACACTAGACGGAGCCTCTCTGAAACTAGTCGACAAATTCACCTACCTAGGAAGCAGCGTCTCATCAACCGAGAAGGACATCGACACACGACTGACGAAGGCATGGACAGCTATCGATAGGCTCTCGATCATATGGAAGTCGGACCTAACAGATAAAATGAAACGCAGTTTCTTCCAGGCAGCGGTTGTGTCGATACTGCTATATGGATGCACCACATGGACGCTTACGAAGCGGCTGGAGAGGAGGCTGGACGGAAATTACACAAGAATGTTGAGAGCAGTATTAAACAAGTCCTGGCGACAACACCCCACGAGACTCCAACTATACGGACACTTGCCCCCCATCACAAAAACTATACGAGTTCGAAGAACCAGACACGCAGGACACTGCTGGAGAAGCAAGGAAGAGCTCATAAGCGATGTACTCCTGTGGACCCCCACTCATGGATGTGCAAGAGTGGGACGACCAGCACGAACTTACATACAGCAGCTATGTGAGGACACGGGTTGTAATCCTGAGGACCTGCCGGAGGCGATGAATGATAGGGAGAAATGGCGAGAGACGGTCAGGGATATCCGCGCAGGCGGCGCGACATGATGATGATGATGATGATGATTAACCCCGCTGAGTGGATTAATCACTTGTTATATCTTTATTGGAAAAGTCTGTGTATTGAATTAAGGATGATACCACAACACAAACCAAATCCTATATATTCAATGTACATGTATAAAGAGGATTTGGCATTAAATAACCTACAATGGTTGATACGCCATAAAACCCAACCAAACCAAATCATATATATTCAATATACATGTATAAAGAGGATTTGGCATTAAATAACCTACAATGGTTGATATGCCATAAAACCCAACCAAACCAAATCCTATATATTCAATATACATGTATAAAGAGGATTTGGCATTAAATAACCTACAATGGTTGATAAGCCATAAAACCCAACAAAACCAAATTATATATATTTAATATACATGTATAAAGAGGATTTGGCATTAAATAACCTACAATGGTTGATATGCCATAAAACCCAACAAAACCAAATTATATATATTTAATATACATGTATAAAGAGGATTTGGCTTTAAATAACCTACAGTGGTTGATATGCTATAAACCCGACCCCCAACCAAACCAATAATCTGTGTTGCTCAGTTGACTGGGGCTGTAGAATACATTCACTGTACCTTTGCAGAGAGGTGAGACCCCCACCACCACCACCAAGAACAACAGCAAGTGTCCTGGATATGATGCTAACCATTCTGATGGTGAGGTTCCAGTGATGATGGAGCTTTGGGGAATGCAAAGTACCCCTTTATTGCCATCGCTCCATGTCCACTCTGGCCTGGAGTGGTAGCACCTGATAGGGTCCTATCTATGGGTCAAAAAGAATTAAAATGCATACTTAGGCTAAACTGAATTGCTTGAAATAGAACTGTTTTGACATTTAACTGTGTGTAAACAAAAACTATACTTATACTCAACTGAATT
>OY757947.1:11972380-11989880 GCA_963585895.1 Sepioteuthis lessoniana
GTCGACCCGGCCCAAAAAAAAATGCTATTCCAAGGTGATACACCGGAAGGAAGTGACACATTCCAACGGCCAGTAATCGAAAGAGATCGCGTGGGCGGATTAAGGCTTATGATATGGGAAAAGGTGAAGGTCCCATTCTGCCATTACAGTCATGCACCGGAAGAGAGTAACCTCTGAACTGCATGACAGTTATTTCCGCTTGATGACGATTAAACATTCGATTTCAAAGATCCAGTAGGCAATAGTGTGGGCGTTGAGTTATTATTTAACTCAGTTGAGTTTGGGTCCCAAAGCAGTTGCCAGCAGACTTCCAGACAGTAGAGACCAGATGTAGTAGGGAAGGCCACACCCGACCGAGGGGGCCCTCGGAAAAGCCCCGATGGAGTGGACCCCAAGACCTCTGGTTGAGCATCTAAGAGAACAAGAAAGACACAACGTGACGGTCATAACAGTGGGGTCAAAATATGAAATTTATGTTCAGTCTCCAGCATCCTCTCACATGCAAAGCCTTAAACAACCCTTTCGAACCCTTGCAATAAAGTGAGAGGTAAATATATTTCTAAAGAAGTCTTCATGCGTCCTTCATTCCTGCGTTATCCTTCATGCGTCTATCTTTCTGCGTGCGTCCGTCTTTACTATTATTGAGTCGTTATGATACGGCACATGACTATATAACAGAAGCTCAAATTGTTTACTAAGGATTATTATCACTAGTTATTTGAAATCATAGAACTGTAAATTATTTGTATTAAGAATAGTTACTTAAAGCTAGAATTGTTTACGAAGGATTATTATTATTAGTTACTTGAAATCATAGAACTGTAAATTATTTGTATAAAGAATAGTTACTTGAAGCTAGAATTGTTTACTAAGGATTATTATCACTAGTTATTTGAAATCATAGAACTGTAAATTATTTGTATTAAGAAGAGTTACTTGAAGCTAGAATTGTTTACGAAGGATTATTATTATTAGTTACTTGAAATCATAGAACTGTAAATTATTTGTATAAAGAATAGTTACTTGAAGCTAGAATTGTTTACTAAGGATTATTATCACTAGTTATTTGAAATCATAGAACTGTAAATTATTTGTATTAAGAAGAGTTACTTGAAGCTAGAATTGTTTACGAAGGATTATTATTATTAGTTACTTGAAATCATAGAACTGTAAATTATTTGTATAAAGAATAGTTACTTGAAGCTAGAATTGTTTACTAAGGATTATTATCACTAGTTATTTGAAATCATAGAACTGTAAATTATTTGTATTAAGAAGAGTTACTTGAAGCTAGAATTGTTTACGAAGGATTATTATTATTAGTTACTTGAAATCATAGAACTGTAAATTATTTGTATAAAGAATAGTTACTTGAAGCTAGAATTGTTTACTAAGGATTATTATCACTAGTTATTTGAAATCATAGAACTGTAAATTATTTGTATTAAGAAGAGTTACTTGAAGCTAGAATTGTTTACTAAGGATTATTATGACTAGTTATTTGAAATCATAGAACTGTACATTATTTGTATTAAGAAGAGTTACTTGAAGCTAGAATTGTTTACTAAGGATTATTATTATTAGTTACTTGAAATCATAGAACTGTAAATTATTTGTATAAAGAATAGTTACTTGAAGCTAGAATTGTTTACTAAGGATTATTATCACTAGTTATTTGAAATCATAGAACTGTAAATTATTTGTATTAAGAAGAGTTACTTGAAGCTAGAATTGTTTACTAAGGATTATTATGACTAGTTATTTGAAATCATAGAACTGTAAATTATTTGTATTAAGAAGAGTTACTTGAAGCTAGAATTGTTTACTAAGGATTATTATTATTAGTTACTTGAAATCATAGAACTGTAAATTATTTGTATAAAGAATAGTTACTTGAAGCTAGAATTGTTTACTAAGGATTATTATCACTAGTTATTTGAAATCATAGAACTGTAAATTATTTGTATTAAGAAGAGTTACTTGAAGCTAGAATTGTTTACTAAGGATTATTATTATTAGTTACTTGAAATCATAGAACTGTAAATTATTTGTATAAAGAATAGTTACTTGAAGCTAGAATTGTTTACTAAGGATTATTATGACTAGTTATTTGAAATCATAGAACTGTAAATTATTTGTATTAAGAATAGTTACTTGAAGCTAGAATTGTTTACTAAGGATTATTATGACTAGTTATTTGAAATCATAGAACTGTAAATTATTTGTATTAAGAAGAGTTACTTGAAGCTAGAATTGTTTACTAAGGATTATTATTATTAGTTACTTGAAATCATAGAACTGTAAATTATTTGTATTAAGAATAGTTACTTGAAGCTAGAATTGTTTACTAAGGATTATTATTATTAGTTACTTGAAATCATAGAACTGTAAATTATTTGTATTAAGAATAGTTACTTGAAGCTAGAATTGTTTACTAAGGATTATTATTATTAGTTACTTGAAATCATAGAACTGTAAATTATTTGTATTAAGAAGAGTTACTTGAAGCTAGAATTGTTTACTAAGGATTATTATTATTAGTTATTTGAAATCATATAACTGTAAATTATTTGTATTAAGAATAGTTACTTGAAGCTAGAATTGTTTACTAAGGATTATTATTATTAGTTACTTGAAATCATAGAACTGTAAATTATTTGTATTAAGAATAGTTACTTGAAGCTAGAATTGTTTACTAAGGATTATTATTATTATTTACTTGAAAACATATAACTGTAAATTATTTATTTTAAGAATAGTTACTTAAAGCTAGAATTGTTTACTAAGGATTATTATTATTATTTACCTAAAACCATCTTATATAAGCAAATGGTTTTTCTATTACTCCTTGAGAGTTTTTTATACCAGCCTTAACTGATGGTCTTTCACAAGAGTTTGAGTGACTGAAAAACTCCTTAAGTCTCTAGGACTACACTTACTGTCCAATGTTAGTAGTTTGGATGGTCTCGGCTTATCATCTTCCAGCCGTCTTACTTACTTAGCATTTAGTAATCATTCCAAGTTCCCTAATTACAATTGGTATCACCGTCACCTTCATGTTCCCTATCTTTTTTTTAGTTCTCTGGCAAGGTCTATGTACTTATCTCTCTTCTTTCGTTTTCTTTGATTTTCAGTCTGTGGTTTATTCGGCTGGTTCATTTTTTTTCTGTTAGCTATCACAAGGACTGGACCTCTGACTGACATTAGGTGATCTGTTTTTAACTCAAAATCCCATAGAATTTTAATGAATTGAAATAATAACTTGAAATCATATTATAGTGCATAGTTTGTTAGTATTTGATTGGAATACTTGAAACCATACAACAGCGTGTAAATTATTTGTATCAAAGAGGAATACTTGATATCATATAACTGTGTACAAAAAAAAAACTCTTAATAAACTACTGCATAACAAAAGTGAATATAAAAGTACCATGAATGTGCTCGTGGTGTAATGGTTATCGTCATAGAAAATGGATACGGCGACACGAGTTCAAATCCTGGACGAGACATATATATATATATATATATATATATATATATATATAATTCATGGAATATAGATTATGAATAGACTAAGAGCCCCATTGATCAACAAATAACATCTTTCTGCAGAATTATATATGAGGTTTGTCTGGGGTGCAGTAATGCATAAAAAAGATAAAACTGAAGGAAAACGAACCGAATAGACGACGGATATAGAAGGGATTTCAACACGAATAGAACCACCATTCCCGTGTGATTACGCAACATCAAGAAACGGTTGCTACGACATCAACGGCCAAAAGTAAAGGCGTTTTTAGATCACAAACTGCACTAAAACGAAGATGAACGAACGTTTCAATGTAATCTCTGCTTTTAGTTGATCTGGCTTTTATATATATATATATATATATATATCGTCATAGGAAATGGACACGGTGACACGTGTTCAAATCCTGGACGAGACTGATTGCATTTCACATAGCACTAATACCCTTGGGAAAGGTATAAAAGGCGATAAAGAGACTTACACTTTTTAAAAAGGGTATTATTCCGAAAGAGAACGTAATACCGTGACTGGAATTCGAACTCATATACTGCGATGTCGCAGTCCAACACGTTAACCACGACAGCACGGAGACTCCACGTTTCGTAGTGCGTGTAAGGAGGACGCCTATTTTTCAGCAATGAGTCAACAGTAATTTTTAGCAATGAGCTTCAAAACTGTCTTGATAAAACTGTGTATCGTGAGTGTCAACATGTTTATTTATTTATTTATTTATTTATTTTTATTTATTAATCGAGACACCTTGTAAACCAAATTGGTGGACGAACGATTAAAAGGTCACGTGTGCAACACTCGTCAGTTGTGAAAAATCATTTTAAATTCCTAGATTTTATTTTAGTTCGAAGATGTAACCACCTCACCCATCACGCAGGCCTTTTTTCTATTCTTTCTTTCTTTCAAATAGGTCTTTCTTTCTGTCTTTCAAATAGGTCGTTCTTTCTTTCTTTCAAATAGGTCTCTCTTTCTTTCTGATAGGTCTTTCTTTCTTTCTTTCTTTCTTTCTTTCAAATAGGTCGTTCTTTCCTTCTTTCTTTCTTTCTGATAGGCCTTTCTTTCTTTCTTTCTTTCTTTTATTCAAATAGTCTTTCTTTCTTTCTTTCTTTCAAATAGGTCCTTCTTTCTTTCTTTCTTTCTTTCTTTCTTTCTTTCAAATAGGTCTCTCTTTCTTTATGATAGGTCTTTCTTTCTTTCTTTCTTTCTTTCAAATACGTCTTTCTTTCTTTCTTTCTTTCTTTCTTTCTTTCTTTCAAATACGTCTTTCTTTCTTTCTTTCTTTCTTTCAAATACGTCTTTCTTTCTTTCTTTCTTTCTTTCTTTCTTTCTTTCAAATACGTCTTTCTTTCTTTCTTTCTTTCTTTCTTTCTTTCTTTCTTTCTTTCAAATAGGTCCTTCTTTTTCTTTCTTTCTTTCTTTATGATAGGTCTTTCTTTCTTTCTTTCTTTCTTTCAAATAGCTCTTCCTTTCTTTCTTTCTTTCTTTCTTTTTTCTTTCTTTCTTTCTTTCTAATTGGTCTTTCTTTCTTTCTTTCGCAGGTGTCCACATATAATCTTACACCTGTCAGGAAGACATGCTGAAATTCGATCCTGACAGATGGTTATAGATTCGGGCCGAATACAAAGAGGTTCTTTAAACATTGATTTTTTTGACGGACCCAAAATAATTAGTCTGATTTAATGTAACTTATGTTGTAACATGAGGAAGAGCAAGAGTAGTAGTAGTAGTATTAGTAGTTGTAGTAGTGGTGGTGGTGGTGGTTACGTTATTAGAAACAGGAAGTAAGGAGTATGATGAACAAGAGAAGGAGAAGACAAAGAAGAAAGAAAGGTTAAAGAAGAAGAAGAAGAAGAAGAAGAAGAAGAGAGCATAGATTTCGAAGAAAAAGCAGGATACATATATATATATATATATATATATATAAAAGTAAGTAAAGTTAGCGACCATAGTTGAAGGTGACCCGAATACTCCCTTTTCAAATGTTACTACACCGAGGTGTAGGGAAGGGCGCTAATCCTTTCCCTGGATTGCTTCACTTTACCCTTGATCCATAGCTTATAATGCAGCAAGGGGGCATCAAGTACCATTTTTTGAGTCTTTGATATGACTCGACTTGGGATTGAAACCCGAGCTCCCAGGCCACTGGACTGGTATATATATATATATATATATATATATATATATATTGTGTAATTAGAAGGAAACTCAAACCAGGTTAAGTTGTCATTATAAATTTATTTCGGAGGTGCCCGTGGTGTCTTGGTTATCGTCGTAGGAATTGGACACGGCGACGCGAGTTCAAACCCTGGAAGAGACTGATTGCACTTCACATAGCACTAATACCCTTGAGAAAGGTATGAATCTAATTATTCTCCCTCCAGCTATGGGTAAATAGTAGGACAGACTAGGTTCTTCAGCCTTGGTGAGGCAACTAGTCTAGGAGAAGGAAAACTCTGATTTCAAACCTGTTAAACTCCGCTTAAAAAAAAATTGACCTTGTGTCATATCCTGCCCGAGCAGAGGAATTGGTAAATATATATATATATATATATATATATATATATATATATATATTTCTTTTAAATACCCTGTCCGGTGGCAAAAGCTGCTTGGTAGCGCCAGGGGTTGGGTAAATATGATAAATGTATTTCGGCGGGGAATATTACTATACTCTCCGTCTCATCAGATGACTTTTTACATACTAGACTTGAAGTCGCAGAACAACAACGGAGAGTCTAGTAAAATTCTCCGCCGAAATAAATTTGTTATGACAACTTAACCAGGTTTGAGTTTCCATCTAATTACACTATATACGCTTTGAATATGAATTTTGTTATATCCCAGCAAGGGAATAAGTAATATAACAATATATATATATATATATGATTGTTGTTGAACAAGTCCTGGAGGCAACACCCTACAAAGCATCCATCACGAAAACTATCAAAGTTAGACGAACTAGACATGCAGGACACTGTTGGAGAAGCAGGGACGAGCTCATTAGTGATATACTCCTATGGACCCCCACATATGGCCGAGCAAAAGTAGGACGACCAGCTTGAACATACATACAGCAGCTATGTGAGGATACGGGATGTTGGCCTGAGGACCTGCCAGAGGCGATGAACGATTGGGAGAAGTGGCGAGAGAGGGTCAGGGATATCCGTGCTGGCGACAGGACATGATGATGATGATATATATGATTAAATAATAAAGACACATTTTGTCTATATAATTTCATTAGGATCCTTTCAAGTGGTAATTTACTAAGATTTTTGCTTAGACTGGGCACAAGGCTGTATGACTTGAGCACCCAATGAGACTCAAACTCACCCGTGAAGGTTTGTTAGTCTAGCTTGCTAACCATTACACCACCTGAGGCGCCCTAAAAGGTGTTTTGGTTTTAAGTAGGAGTTGGTAGATGAATTTACCGAAATTGTCCGAGCGCTTTCGGCCATCATCAGGGGTGGTTTGCAAGTGTAAGGACTGTTTTTTTTGTTCCTTTTTTAAAGTTTTTTTTTTATAACATTATAAAAATTGAGTAAACTTATAGTTGGATTAAACTGAGATGCTGTTTACATCGAACGAAATTAAAACAGAACGCTATTAAGAGAAATGGAATATTTAAAAAAAGGTTTTCTTAGCAATGCTGAAGATGACCTATGAAGGGCCCGAAAGCGCTCGAGACAATTTCGGTAAATTTATCTACCAACACCAAACTAAAATCAAAACACTTATCAGAAACCTTGAAAGGATTCTTATAAAATCATATCGAAAAATGTGTTTTCATAATCTAATAAAATATGCTTAAATTAAGGACGGCTCCCTAACTACACACACACACACACACAACTATATACATATATATATATATATCCTATTATTTCTTCGACTTCTTTGCTCTCCAACTCCTCTTCTTTCTCTTCTTCTTCTTGCCTTTCTTTTTTATTTCAATATATATATATATATATACATTAGAAGAAAAAGCAGGAAACACACACACACACACACACACACACACACACACGCACGCACACACAACCCTATATATATATATATATATATATATATATATATCCTGTTTTTTTCTTCGAATTCTTTGCTCTCCAACTCTTCTTCTTTCTCTTCTTGCATTTCTTTTTTATTTCAATATATATATATATATATATATATATATATATATATATATATATATATATATAAACTAGAAGAAAAAAAACAGGAAACACACACACACACACACACACACACACACACACACAACCGTATATATATATATATATACACATATATATATATATGAATCTTTATATCTAATATATAATTCTGCTGGTGTGAAAAAAACGCATATTGTAAAATTTGCAAATCCTGCAAACTGATATCTGGGAAAAAAATTCCTTAAAAAAAAAAAGAAAAGACGAAAAATACACGTGCTACTTGAAAATAATCAAGCTGCACATATGTCTAGTCAAAAGAAAACAAAACACCGACAGAATTACTAAAGGTAAAGCGTAATATAATGCTCAATACATGAGATGGAGCTAATCTTATGAAAATAATTCCAATAATGGCCAAGAACGTGTCTATCTAGGTTTTACCTAAATGGCCGTTGCGATACTGACGAATCATTTAGGTGAAACCTAGGTAGACTTGTTCTTGGCCATGTAGGAATTATTTTCGTCATATACGCTCCCCCATGGATGTTGAGCACTCTGGCGAAGGAACTTTCGGCCGCCGCTCGCATAATGCAAAGCTCTTCGAAAGAATTGAGCACTCTGGTAGCCGATTGGGTATTAAAATGTAAACAAACGGACGCTGCTGCTGTTGCTACATAGATACCTTAAAAATTCCCTTAGCCAACGTAGTCCGCTTGTTGGCCGAGTGGTCTGAGACTTAGTCTAACGTAAAGTTGGATGGGTTTCAATCCCGGCTTCGTGAGTCCTGCGGGTCTTGCCACACTTACGAGTTCTGATAGAACGAAACAGTCTCTCTGTGGATGACAAAATATATATATATATATATATCCCGTTTTCTTAAATCGAGATATGACCAAGTAGCTCTATGATTATCTTTAAGCCACTGAATTCTGGCACTGCTCGGAATTTCACTCGGGCACTGATGGTCAGCAATGGGATCCCGAATACTCTGGATATAATCCGGATTCGTTATCCTATCGTTCGATTTACACTCTTCTATCAAAAGATTACGTTGCTTACATCTTATGAATGCGCAATCCTCGCAAGCCGTTGAAAAGGCTAAGACAATTATACGCTGTAGCAGGTTTACATTCCAGCTCGTTAATCTTTCAGTCTGTCAAATATATATATATATACTCCCAACCCCGTACAGTCATCCCGAGGGCACTTTCCTTCGTTCATCACCCTATCATCAATATAGTATATTTGTATATTACATTTTTCTAATGTAAACATACCAGTTTTAATTGTCAGTGTGGCTTAATTGGAAGCTTTTATTATCGTCTGATTACCGTGAAAACATGAAACTGGTAGTTGCGATTCATAAGTCATCATTTTGATATATATATATATATATATATACCAAAATGATGACTTATCAATTGCAACTGCCAGTTTCAAGTTAGCACAAAACAACATTTAATCAAATTTTTTTTCATCATACAACGAGTGAAAGCACGTCCGATACCCTGCCCTCATCAGCCGCCAACCAGGGTGATAACACAGTTTCGGTAGCTCAAGGCAGTACTGCCACTCCTGGCGCTACCAAGCAGCTTTTGCCACCGGACAGGGTATTTAAAAGAAATATATATATACATATATATATTTACCAATTCCTCTGCTCGAGCAGGATATGACAAAAGGTCAATTTTTAAGCAGAGTTTAACAGGTTTAAATTCAGAGTTTTCCTTCTCCTAGATTAGTAGCCTCAACAAGGCTGAAGAACCTAGTCTGCCCTACTATTTACCCATAGCAGGAGGGAGAACAATTGAATTCATACCTTTCCCAAGGGTAATCGTGCTATGTGAAATGCAATCAGTCTCGTCCAGGATTTGAACTCGTGTCACCGTGTCCATTTCCTATGACGATATCAGGGGCGGGGACGGGACTAGTGCTACTCGTGCCCGGCACGACTAATAACTCGGTCAATGTTATTCAAAATGGATTAAAAATCATCCACTAATTTCAAGCAAACATACTTAGTCTGATCTCAATTAAATTACATATCTATTCAAGTTTCGATAACTAAGTAGCCAAAAGTTCATAAATATATCTGGGAATAATACAACGATGCTGTTTTGAACGGATGGTCTTTGTCCGGCCACCGTCAGATTCATTGAACATCCCATAAAATCGGCTATAATGTTGAACACGCGCAAATCCGGGCCGAGCACTAGACCCTTATAATAACAGTAATGTTAGAGAAATCCGCTTTTGGCTGTAGCCAATAGCAAGAGCAACCCAAACACCGTGCTCAAAAATCTTAGCACATTCTGACAGCTGTCTTGGGAAGAGGGAGAGGGACCGAGAGAGAGAGAGAGAGAGAGAGAGAGAGAGGAGGATAGCAGATTATGCCCGTCCCCGACGTCATCTTCATCGCTATGGTAAATGTTGGTTAAACAGCGTGTTTTGATTCGTTTTTTCACTAACAGATCTCTGTTTCTTTAATGAATGTTGCATATATTACATTCTGTAACTAAAATTTGTTTATTTGAATACATTTTCAACAAATAATCTTTATTTTAAGCGAAATTGAAACTACTAGCTGTGTCTGTGTATATTGTCATCAGTTTCTTTATTCTAATAAACATATTTTTCTCGTCATAGTAATGAACATCTCTTTTCTTCTATACTTTTGAAAGGAAAACAAAATAACTTATCTACTGTATTAACAAGACTACAAATTATATAGTATCTTGATTGTTTACAAAAAAAAACACCATGTAAGGTACGTTTGTCAATCTGTGCTATACAATGGAGAATCACGCAATAGCAACTATGATGACTTACTTTGGGTCCACGGACCACGGGTTGGGAACTTAAGTTGACAGAGGGCGGGGTGAGGGCACGAGTAGCAAAAATAGGCTAGAGTCGCCACTGGACGATATATATATACATATATACGCCAGATTACTAAAAGCAGACATTACATTGGACGTTCGTTCATCTTCATTTTAGTGTCGTTTGTGATTTAAAAAACGCCTTTACTTTCGGCTGTTAATGTCATAGCAACCGTTTCTTGATGTTGCGTAATCACACGGGAATAGTGGTTCCGCGTGCATTTCATTCATGTTGAAATCCCTTCTATATCCGTCGTCTATTCGGTTCGTTTTCCTTCAGTTTTATCTTTTTCATGCGTTACTGCACAAAGACAAACGTCATATATAATTCAGCAGAAAGATGTTATTTGTTGATCAAATGGGGCTCTTAGTCTATTTATAATCTATATTCCATGAATTAAATATATATATATTTATTTATTTATTTATTATTATATGATAGCTCTATCCTAGATATTGTGCATATTATATTGCCCTTGATTCGAAACATATCCACAATGTGATTTAGTGACAACCAAAACTCTTATAATATATATATATATATATATCGAATCATTCCTCGTTTATATATAAAAATTTGGAAACGGCCAATTTTTCTTGTCATAAACAGCCAACTTTTCTTGTTGTACAACTTTTCCAACTTTTTATATATTTTTACACTTTTTATACATCCATCTACACTTAACATCACTAATAAAACCCCTCACAGCCCTGATGATGGTTCAGCAGAAGCGAAACGCTATAGTGTCGACTGACTTTGTTTCTCTATAAATCCCCACTTTCTTTTTGGATTACTTGTTGTCAATTTTTCTTCACAAATTGTCGGATTACTATCCATTATTTTCTTCCATTTTGTCCCATTGACTAACTTGATCCAGACCCATTCTCCCACCCTAATATCACACATCAACAACATCAAGATGTTTCGCAGATGCCGAGACCTACTCAAAAACAAGAAGACATCTATAACCAACTTTACACAAGAAAAATCACACCTACCTAAATGTCCAGCGTTTTTCATTCATCTCAACATTTTCTTGGATTGCATAAATCTGTGCCTTGAAGCTTACATTCATATTTTAGGATTTTCCTAGGCATATACATTAATATTAAAAAAAACAAAAAAAAACAAAAACAAAAGAACAACAAAAAACAAAACAAATATATATATATATATAATTAAATAACTTATTGAATAATGGCACTTACGGTAAGGAAAAAAAAACGCAAGTAATTCGAAGTTAAAAATATACAACGAATTACTGTCTAGGGGGAAATATATATATATATATATATATATTATATATATATACTATATATATATATATATATATTGGAAAAAAAAGAAAAGGCCAACTTTGTCATACCAATTGAAAAAAAACCAACAGATACGCAATCGATTGGTCAAAAGCAAAAAAACCACCGTAAATTGCTGCTAAGTTTCAAGTGCAAAAAGTGCTCTATACTGTGTAGAGCAAAATAGTGACAAAAATTATTTCGTGAGTCAGGAACTAACCTACTACAGTTTCGCCTAAGCGGCTCATCAGGGTACCTAATCCCGACAATTAGGTACCCGATGAGCCGCTTAGGTGAAACTGTAGTAGGTTATTTCCTGACTCACGAAATAATTTTTGTCACTATATATATATATTTACGAATTTTTGTATATATATATATATATATAGAGAGAGAGAGATATTTAAAGGCCAACTCTATGCAACCAAAATCCAAAGCACACTCTAAATTTAATAAGAGACAATTGTTGCTTGACTAGGGTTGGTTTTGATAATATTTTTTCTTCCCCCTTGGTCTTGCAGTACGATTCTCATTTTCACCCCACCCCTTTTAATCTATGAATTTGTTCACATTGTCTTCAAATGACTTCCGATAGGTTTGCTTGATAAATATCGGATGAAAGTACCCTTGCGATTCCAATAAAATCTTTTTTCTCCATTTATTGTTATCACTCAGCATTTGTATGTATATATCTATATGTACCAATAACGGTTCATTGACCTAGTGGGTAGAGTGTTCACCAATGGTCCGGGAGATCTGGGTTCAATCCCAGGTCGCGTTCTACCAAAGACTTTAAAAATGGTACTAGATACCTCCTTGCTTAACACTCAGCAATATAAGGTACGTATCAAGGGTAAAGTGGAGCAATCCAGGGAAAGGAGTGGCAACCTCCCCTACACATCAGTGTAGTAGCTATTGAAAAGGGAGCCTTCTGATTGCCCTCGACTACGGTCACTAACTTTACTTATATATATATATATATATATATATATATATGTGTGTGTGTGTGTGTGTGTGTATTATTCAGTCCAGTGAAACCCGAGGTCGGAAATAATTCCGTCAGGACAATAAGATTATTAAACTATGAACATTTAAATTTTCCTGGTAAAGTGCTCAATGTAACTGACATCACAGAGCAATAATTCCTTTAAGAAAAACAAAAACTAAAACTGGTCACATTAGGATATCCTATTTTGTTTTTCTTAAAGGTATATATATTATATATATATATATTAGTGCTTTTAAAGGCGTATGTATTTTTTAAATCAATAAGATATTTTAAAATCGATTAAGATATAGTGAAATTCTATAAAAGGCCATCCCTCGTTTCAGTCACGTCTCTCAGAGAATTTTAAACCGTAACAGTTATGTTTATATGTAAGGAAATAAAGTTTGGGTCGTGGACTGTCGAAAACGCAAGGTTGAGGGTGGGGTGAGAGAATAGATTGAAAAAAAAATTTCTTCTGGCTTATGGTAACTGTTTTTTAAAGCATTTGGAAATATTTAATCGATTTTAAAATATTTTATTGATTTTGAAAAAACGCTTACACTTAAAAGCTCGATTTAAATTCTGTACGTACCACCCAATCTTCATATATAAAAAAAAGCTTGATACAAGATCTCTTAAATGGAGTCATCTGTTGGACGATTGAACACTCTGCTATATTGTCACTCGATCGATCGTACGTTTTGTAAATATATATATATATATTATATATATACAATAATTGGTATTATATATATATATATATATACAAAAATTGGTAAATATATGTTTATATCTACATCTATATATAAATATAAATATATCCAAAAATTGGTGAATATATATATATATATATATATATATATGTATATCATCCATCCATCTATCTATCAGAAGCATCCCCCCTTCCCTAAAAAGGGTGACCTCGGATTAGCCAAGAACTACCAAGGTATAACACTTACATTCATAGCGGCCAAAATATACAATGCCCTACTTCGAAACCGCATAGAACCCAAAATTGACAACATTCTTCGGAAAAAACAAAATGGCTTCCGAAGAAATAGATCCACAACCTCACAAATATTGACTATCCGTAGCATCCTTGAAGGCGTACGGGCAAAAAAACCTACAGGTGATAATACTATTTGTCGACTTCACCAAAGCCTTTGATTCCATTCACAGAGGGAAGATGGAACGAATTCAACAAGCATACGGCATACAAAAAGAGACCGTCGCTGCAATAACGATTCTCTATAGAAAAACCAAAGTGAAAGGCCGTTCTACGGATGGAGACATTGACTACTTCGACATTGTAGCAGGAGTACTGCGAGGAGACACACTAGCCCCATACCTCTTTATCATCTGTCTAGACTTCGTGCTTAGAACATCGATTGATAAAATCAAAGAAAACGGCTTCGAGCTGACAAAGAAAAGAAGCAGAAGATACCCCGCAAAAACAATTACCGACGCCGACTACGCCGATGACATAGCGATTCTGGCAAATACACCCACCCAAGCCGAAACACTACAGCATAGTTTGAAACGAGCTGCCGCAGGTCTTCATGTCAATTCACACAAAACGGAATACATGTGCTTTAATCAAACAGGCGAAATTTCTACACTAGGCGGTAGCTCTCTGAAACTTGTAGACAAATTCACCTACGTAGGAAGCAGTGTCTCATCAATCAAGGCAGACAGCGACACGCGGCTAAGAAAGGCATGGATAGCTATCGATAAACTATCGGTCATATGGAAGTCAGACCTGACGTATAAATTAAAACGCAGTTTCCAAACACTGGTCGTATCGATGCTATTATATGGATGCACTACATGGACTCTAACTAAACGGATAGAGAAAAAGCTTGTCGGCAACTACACAAGAATACTGCGAGCAATTTTGAACAATTCCTGGAGGCAACACCCTACAAAGCTCCGACTATACGGTCACCTACCTCCCATCATGAAAACTATCAAAGTTAGACGAACCACACATGCAGGACATTGCTGGAGAGCAGGGACGAGCTTATAAATGATGTTCCTCTATGGACCCCCACATAGGGCCGAGCAAAAGCAGGACGACCTGCTCGAACCTACATACAGCAGCTCCGTGAGGATACGAGATGTAGCCCTGAGGACCTGCCAGAAACAATGAACGATAGGGAGGAGTGGCGAGAGGGGGTCAGGGATATCCGTGCTGGCGGCATGACATGATGATATATATTATATATATATATTATAAGGGTGTTGGTTGTCACTATCACTATATAATAATAATAATAATAATAATAATCTATACTAGTTTATATATATATATATATATATATATACACGCATTTATGCACACACACATATATACGTACATATACACGCACATATATACATACATAAAGATTTATATATAAAATATATATATATATATATATATATATATGATATATACAAGTATATATGCACACATATTACATATATATGTACGCACACATCGAACAGTTTGCAATATTGTCACTCGATCGATCGTACGTTGGTCAATATATATATATATATATATATACAAAAATTGGCAAATATATATATATATATACATGTATATAAATTGGTAAATATCTATATCTATATATATATAAACATATATATACAAAAATTGGTTAATATATATATATATATATATATATTCTAACAGTGTTTGTTGTCACTATCTCACTCCTTGGGTTTCAAATGTGGTATAATTTTGAAGAATGATCAATATCTGTCATAGAGCTATTATATAATATTGATAAGTATTGGTTTATATATATATATATATATATATATATATACACAAATATACGTATATATATATATATATATATATATATATATATATATATAAATAAACCCATATATATGTATGTATGCACACATATTATATATATATATATACATATATATACAGCCACACATACACACATTTATATAAGTATGTATATATATATGAAAAAGAATTTTCCTTCCGTGTACGAGAGAAAGACGTATATATATATATATATATATATATGTATATATAGTTTGGTTTGGTTGGTTTGGTTTCTTTGTTTAATAGCATATCAACCTTCGTGGGTTATTTAATGCCAAAGCCATCCTTACAGAAGAATAGCAGTGATGCTATCTAACCCATAGCTGGGAGGATATAGGGGTTCAAACCTTTCCAAGGGTATTGTCCGAATGTGAACGTAATAGCGCGACTGGAGTTCGAACTCACTTACTACGATTCCATTGCTTAAACGAGTACACCACGAGGACACCCCTATATATACATATATATATATATTTATATACGTATGTACGCCCAGCGGTTAGAGTGTTCGCCAATGGCCCGGGAGACCTGGGTTCAATCCCAGGTCGAGTCATACCAAAGACTTTAAAAATGGAACTTGATACCACCTTGCTTAACACTCAGCATTATAAGGTACGGTTCAAGGGTAAAGTGGAGCAATCCTGGGAATGGAGTAGCGCCCTCCCCTACACCTTGGTGTAGTAGCTATCGAAAAGGGAGCCTTCGGGTCACCCTCGACTATGGTCGCTAACTTTACTTACTTATATATACGTACATAAAAAGAACACGGCAAGCTATTTTTATTAAGTACTCTAATCTACTTTGAATTATTTGCAAATCGTTGTTGGATTTCAAATAAATGATTATAACAATCCTTATAAAAAGATTGAACCGTTCGTTGTATTTGATCCATTAATGAGATTCTATCAGATACTACAACTCCAGATATGGGTGGATCTGGGAGTAATTCCTCAAACTTCCTAACTTGAGTGTTACCATCAAGTGCAGTCTAATGCCGCACACAGGGTATGAAATGGTTTCAAGTACTGCTATCTAACACAAATAATTCAACATTAATCAATTCTCTTACACTCAGTGAAATGGTTTCAAGTATCGCTATCTCAGCGAATTTGACCCTTAGCCATCGCCTTCTTGAACCTTTAAGATAAAGTAGGGTTGACCACTTATTGGTGTTATGGTTAAAGTGTTTGTCTGTAGTCCGGGAGACCGGGTTTCAATCTTTGCTTAAGTCATACAAAAGACTCTTAAAAATAATTCTTGAGTTGAGCAATCCAAGGAAAGAAGTTGTGCCTTGGTGTTGTAGCAATTGAAAAGGAAGCCTCCCGGTCGCTTTCGACTACGGTCTGCCAACTTACTTGTTGGCTAAAAGAGCTGTTTAAAGAATTCAGTCGGAACAAACATATACTATACAAGGGGTTTTGCTCTCTAAGGGCCAAAGTGGAGTGTGGCAGGTGATTTGACTAATTTGGTCGCCAGGTCACGGACTGCTTAGCTACCAGGAGTCCGTTTTTAAATATTACGGGTCGCTATACACAGTCAACAAGTTACCTTGCTTGAGGAGTGGTTGACGCCTTGTGTAGTGTAATGGTTAGCAAGATTGATCAGCAAACCTGCAAGAGTGAGTTCGAGTCTCATTGGGCGCCCTATTCATTCGGCCTTGAGCTATATCTTAGCAAAACGCTTAGTAAATAACGACCTTGCATGAGGAGTGGGAAGGCGGTCTTACGCAGACAGCGTAGTAATCTACAGCCAACAAAACGATAAATGCTTGGTGACTAGTGAGCCATGACAATTTTGTCGTTTAAA
>OY757947.1:11992380-11994880 GCA_963585895.1 Sepioteuthis lessoniana
GAGGAACTGTCTTGATATCCATCTTAGTCAAATAGTCTGTGACAAGGATGGAGTTGTGGACTGGTGCATTGTCCTGCTGGAAATGCAACTGACCCGATTTGAACAGTGCTGGCCTCTTCCCAAGGAATCTCTTCTTAAACTCCCTTAAAACCTCAACATAGTAACCCTAACCCTAAGCCTTTGGCCAATCAACACTGATGTTCTGACTTCCTTTTTGCTCCCGCACCTCTCATCATCCCTCACAGATTCCCTGCCTTCCTTGAATCTCTTATGCCACTCAAAAACTGGTGCTCGATTCATGCAAGATGCTCGAAAAACAGTCTGAAGTATTCCATACGTTTATGAGGCATCATTTTTTCCAAGTTTAAAACATAATTTTATTGCATATCGTTCTTCTAAAGTGTCCTCACGTCCAGATTGCATTTTTGAAATTCACTAGCTGTGACAATCAGGCTGTAGTAGGGTGTATTCCAATTGCTGTTGCAGCTGTTCATTTGAATCTGAAATCATAAAAAAATTGGTCAGTCATCTCAATAGATGTATAGCAATAACATACTGAATTTTCAAGAGTCTTCGACAATTTTAAATGCCTGAACAAAAAAGTCTGGAAACTTATTGAAGGCATTAGTATATCACTATCTATTTTCATCTATCAATCCATCTATCTCTCTGTCTGTCTCACTTTCTGTCTGTCTGTCTGTCTGTCTCTCTCTATATATATATTTCAATCTATCTATCTATCTATCTCAGTTGTTTGTTTCTATCTATCTATCTATCTATCTCGGCCTCTTATCTATCTATCTATCTATCTATCTATCTATCTCAGCCTCTTAAATATCTATCTATGACTGTTCATATTTATTTCATTGTGTTATAATCAATTTATCTATCTGTCTGTCTGCATGTTTGTCTCTCTCTATCTCTCTCTCTCTCTCTATATATATATATATATATATAAACCTGTCTTTATCTATCCACCACCCCCTCTCTCTCTCTCTCTCTATATATATATATATATATATATATATATATATTCTGAAGCACTAGTGGTATAATGGTTATCGTTGATGGAAACAGACTCATCGGTTTGAATTCAAATCCTCAAGAAAGTTGTTAGCCTTTTACATAGCACGCATCCCCTTACGAAAGGTATGAATGCAAATATTCCTCCAGCTATAGTCACATGGTAAGGCAGAGTGGGCGCTTTAACCTTTGTATTGCAACCAATCTAGGAGAAGGAAAACTCTGAATTCTTATCTAAGGGGCTTTCTTCTTGCTATTCGCTTAAAAATCGATCCTTCGTTGCTTCCTTCTCATGTGGAAGGTTTTGGGTTATATATATATATATATACGTTAGCTGACCTTAGTCGAGGATGACCCGAAGGCTCCCTTTTTTCAAAAGCTACTACACCGAGGTGTAGGAGTGAGCGCTACTCCTTTACCTCGATTGCTCCATTTTACCCTTGATCCGTTTTTTATAATTCTGAGTGTTAAGCAAGGAGGTATCAAGTACTATTTTTGAGCTTTTGGTGTGACTCAACGTGGGATTGAACTGCAGCCTCCCGGACCATTGATGAACACTCCAGCCAATGTGTATATATATGTATGTGAGCGTGAGCGTATATATATATATATATATATATATATGTGTGTGTGTGTACGTGTATGTGCGTGCGTATGTATGTATGTGTACATATGTAAGTATATATATATATATATGCTCGCGCGCGTGTGTGTTTATGTGTGTGTGTGTCAGAGACAGAGATAATTACCATTTCAGGAAATAGATACGGTGACCGATGTTCAAATCCTTGTCGAGGCTGTTTACTTTTCACACATTTTGTAAATAACATTTTTAAACAAGCCACAGCTCATTTTTTTTCCGCACACAGTTCAATGGTTTCACTTAATTTCAAACAATTCATTTTTAGCTTAAGTACACGGTTTTTTCTTTTACACAAAGTTAAATGTAAAAACAGTTCTATTTCAAACAAATCAGGTTCGCATAAGTACCTAGTTTTTTGTTTGCAGACAGTTGTAATTTATTAAGCATTTTACTTAGATGTGGCACAAGGCCATATGAAAGGGGCACCCAATGAGACTCGAACTCACTCGTGTAGGTTGCTAGTTGAGCTTGCTAACCATTACACCACCAGAGGCGCCCTCTTGTTTGCAGACAGTGAAATGATCGGACAGTTCAATTTCAAACAAGTGAATTTAGCATGTCAACTAAGTTAAATGTCTTCAAGTAATGCTATGGAAATTTACTAAGTATTTTTTTGCTTAGATGTGGCACAAGGCCATATGAAAGGGGCACCCAATGAGACTCGAACTCACTCGTGTAGGTTTGCTAGTCGAGCTTGCTAACCATTACACCACCAGAGGCGCCTAAATTCAAGTAATGCTATGTATCATTCAATTAAACAGCAGTCATTTCTTTACACACAGTTAAATGTAAAAACAATTCTATTTCAAACAATTCAGTTGAGCCTAAATACAC
>OY757947.1:11999880-12014880 GCA_963585895.1 Sepioteuthis lessoniana
CTACAAAGGTTCATATGCCATAAGAACCCATCCAACCAACCAACCTTACATACAATATTAAGAGACTAAAACAGATAGATAGATAGATAGATAGATAGGCAAGAAAATTAGATAGATAGATAGATAGATAGATAGATAGATAGCATTTTTTACTGGTTTTATCTGATAAGGCTTCTTTAAAGTCTTTAGATTTAAAAGAAATTCTGAAGAGAATATAAATATCAGACTTTCTACTTCGTTGTCACTTTCTTCGTGAATGAATTCACATACATACATAGTATTTTCTACTATTAAATAGGATAACAATAAAAACAGTAAAAACTCACGACTCTGGGTTTCACGCTACCGAAAATCAGGTAGGACAGTATCGAAACATCTCTACACACACACACACACACGTGTAAGTACTTTCTGCCCGACTTTGGGCCATCATCAGAGGAGGATCTATTACAAAAGTGATGAAAGTACTAGGGATACATACAACTATGGACAATACATAAATCAATTCCCCCCGAATACGATAAAAGTAATACGGGAATTCGAACGGATCCAGAAGAAAATATATCTCCATTATTATGAATTATTTCTTCTTTATTTTTCTTCTGATGTACATAATATAAGTCCCTAGTAAATTTACCTTACAGGCTATATAAATACATACCGAATACCTCTTAATTTGGTTTAGTTTTATGGCATACTTAACTGAATTGTTTCAAATAGAACTGTTTTTGACATGTAAACTGAGTACTTATGTTAAACTGAATTGTTTGAAGTAGAACTGTTTCTTCGTATAAAAATGGATTTGGCATTAAATAACCTACAAGGGTTGATATGCTATAAAACCAAAACAAACAAAAAAATAATACCGTAGTACACCTTTGATTTTTTTACAATTTAGTTTGGTTTTATGGCATATCAACCATTGCTGGTTATTTAATGCCAAATCCCTTTAATACATGTACATTAAATATATCATTTCTAAATACGTTTTGTAGATAACGTTTCCAAACGAGCCTGAGCTAATTTTTTTGTACACAGTTAAATGGTTCCCCTTATTTCTATTAAATACAGGCCATCATCAGGGGAGGATCTATTATAAAAGTGATGTAACTTTTGTTTTAGCATATTACTCTTGCAGAGTGTAATTTGATGGCCCAAAGTCGGGCAGAAAGTACTAGGGATACATACAACTATGGACAATACATAAATCAATTCCCCCCGAATATGATAAAAGTAATACGGGAATTCGAACGGATCCAGAAGAAAATATGTAGACATAAAATGTCTATTATGTTTAATGAAATTTGTATCAACGAAGAAATGCTGCCAAAATATACATATATTTATATATATTTACTAATCTAATATCTACCAGTATTCACGGTATCGGAAAAAACAAAAAAACCCTGGTCAGGAACAAAAGATAAAAGTACCTCGAATCACCGCCCAGGGAAAAAAGAAAAAAGTTTTTTGGGTAAAAAAGAAAGAAAAGGCCAACGTCGTCCGACTCCTTGAAAAAAATCAAGGGGTATTTAGTCAGTGGTCAAAAGAAAACCAAAAAACCCTCCGCGAATGCTGCAATGCAATAATTACTAAAGTGCTCAACTCAATACAATGGAGCCAATTATAGAATTGACTTAAATCGCGAGTCGAAAATCTTCTATTAAAGTTTCACCTTAACGGATCATCAGGAAGTTTTCATTCGACTAAATTCTAAGGAGAAATGGCTTTTCTTTATTCACAAATAAAGTGAATAAAGAAAAGCGATTTCTCCTTAGAATTTAGTCGAATGAAAACTTCCTGATGATCCGTTAAGGTGAAACTTTTGTAGAAGATTTTCGACTCGCGATTTAAGTTAATTCTATATATATATATATATATATATATATGTGTGTGTGTGTGTGTGTGTGTGTAACATACCCATGATACGGATATGTGAAATAGACATAATGTTCATAAAATGTTCATAAACATATATAGGAATGTAAAAACACGAAATTCACGGAATTAGTTTAGGTACGAAACTTTTTATTACCTTTGAGTTAAAGGTAATTCGACATGAGGAGAGACAGACACAATCGTTCTATGCTGACTTTTCCATCTGTGCCCCACCACGTGCGGCACCCAGCCGCAAACTACTGGTCTGGTCTGGGCGAGCCGCGAAAGTCAACCTTCTTCTTCCGAGACAAGAACTCAACTCACTGCTTTTTCTCAAATCCCCAAATCCTCAGCCCACGCTTCCGGGCAAGACGTCATTCACCTCCCTAGTCCCATTTCTTATCTGGGAATTTTATTTTGACATCTATGAATAACGCATCCTCTCCGCGCGCGCGTGAACACCTGCGTTAATGCTGCACTTAACTAACCCATGCGCTAAGCGAAAGTTTCTCAGCCTAACTAAACCGAAAGGCAAGATATACAAAGCGAGATCCCTCCGCAATTATATTACATGTGCATGTGTATATATATATATATATATATATATAGATGTGTGTGTGTGTGTGTGTGTGCATATGAGTGTGTGTATATTTTGAATGTGTGTGTGTTTGTGTGTCTATATATATATATATATAGGTGTGTGTATGTGTATATGTGTGTATATATATATGTGTGTGTGTATGTGTGTATATATATGTGTGTATATATATGTTTGTGTGTGTATATATGTATGTTTACGTGTGTAATTATATGTGTGTGTGTATGTGTGTGTGTATATATATATATATATATATAGTGACACGCATAAGAATTGGATACTTCTTATTTTCTGATATAACTCTAGTTTATGTTCGCCATTTTGCCTAATATTTGGTAAGTAATACGTGGTGCTTTCAATAAGTTTCCAGACTTTTTTGTACAGGTATTTTAAATTGTCGAAGACTCTTGAAAATTCAGTATGTTATTGCTATACACCTTATGAGATGACTGACCAATTTTTATGATTTCAGGTTCAATTTCAAATCAACGGCTACAGCAGGAATTGGAATACACCCTACTACAGCCTGATTGTCACAGCTGGTGAATTTCAAAAATGCAATCTGGACGTGAGGACACTTTAGAAGAACGATATGCAATAAAATTGTATTTTAAACTTCGAAAAAGTGCAACAGAAACGTATGGAATACTTTAGACTGCTTTTGGACCATTTGCATGAATCGAGCATCAGTTTTTGATTGGCATAAGAGATTCAAGGAAGGCAGGGAGTCTACGAGGGATGATGAGAGATGTGGGAGGAGTAAGGAAGTCAGAGCATCAGAGCTGATTAGCCAAATAAAGAATTTCAAGGCTAAGGACCGTCGTGTGTCTATAGAGACAATAAGTGCACAGTTTGATGTCAGTGTGGGAACTGTACACACAATTATTCGCCAGGAACTGAAGATGCGGAAGATTTGCGCGAAGTTTATCCCAAGGGTGCTTAGAGAAGATCAGAAAAAAGACGTTTTTATGAGAGCAGGGAGATGGTCAAGCTGATCAATTCAGATGCCGCAGTTTTTCATGCTCTGGTGACCTGCAATGAAAGCTGGATCTGCTGCTATAAGCCAGAGACCAAAAGACAGAGTTCCCAGTGAAAGCATGCTGGCCCTCCCAGGCCCAAGAAGGACAGACAGAGCAAATCCACCCACAAATTTCTGATGATACTTTTTTTTTTGACAGCACTGGCATGATCTACATGCACTGGGTTCCCACTGGACAGACAGTCAACAAGGAATACTATGTTGAGGTTTTAAGGGAGTTCAGCAAGAGATTCCAAGGGAAGAGGCCAGCACTCTGCAAATCGGGTCAGTGGCATTTCCATTAGGACAATGCACCAATCCACAACTCCATCCTTGTCACAGTCCCAATAGTCCTGACCTTGCTCCCTGTGACTTTTGGTTATTCCCTAAGCTCAAGGAAAAAACTCAGAGGCTGACGTTATGGGACAATTGAGGGAATGAAAGAGGCTGTGACGAAGGTCATTGACACGCTCACACAAGAGGACTTCGATGGGGCCTTCTAGAAGTTGTTTGAACGGTACAAAGATTGCATTGCAACCGGAGGAGATTACTTCGAAGGGGACTAGAGTTTCATGTGTGTACTATCAATAAAAGTGCCCATACGAAAAAAGTCTGGAAAACTTATTTAATGAGCCTTGTATATGTGTGTATGAGTGTACGTGTGTATATGTGTGTGTATATATATATATATATACGGGGTGGAACGATAAAATTGTCACCCTAGAAAAGATGACATGATTCCATTTCCGTTTAATGAAAACCGGTTTTCTTTTTTTGTTGCAGACCATCTACTAGTTGGCCAGTTGTGTACAAATCCCAAGAGCGATAGGAGCCTTCTGTTATGTCTGAAAGTGACACAATGTTCAACGAGCGAGATCGGAGATGCACCGCTGTACAACTCATGCTCTCTACCGATCCAAGTTATAACAACAGGACCATTGCCAGCGCCCTCAAAATGCAAATCCAGACGGTTCAACGTGCCCAGGGTGATGAAAACAAAGTTTCCGGCTACGGTTATGGTCTTTGGTGAGATTAAAAGTGTGGGCCACATCATGCCACCTCACATCTTCGAAGTCGGCTTGAAAGTCAACCGAATATTAAATTGATGTATCCAATACTTTTGCATAGGGTAATTTTGAACTTTGATTAAAAAAAAAGGATTCAACCTTGAGTTTTTAATTTTCCTTCCACATAGAACTAAAACATCTTTACGAGATATTATTTACCAAATATCAGACAAAATGGCGAACATAAACTAGAGTTATAACAGAAAATAACATGTATCCAATACTTATGCGTGTCACTGTATATGTATATGTGTATAGAAATGAATATATATATATATATATATGTGTGTGTGTGTGTGTGTGTATAGAAATGAATATATATATATATATATATATGATTTTTTTTATATAAAATAAAAAAAGATTCTCGTCTTTTGTGTTACTATAAATTTATTTCATGTAATGATTACCAACAACAGTTGTTAAGTGAAAAAAAATGTTTTTTCACCAAACATCTACATTTGGGGGGGGCCCTGCACGTTGATTTTTACTGTATTCTTAATACTAAATTAATTATACGTAGATAACTGTTGACATTGAGTACTCAAAATGGATACTTCTACCCCTTACTTCTACTTCTCGGATTATACGAGTGTTGTATTTTGACCTTCGACCCGGCCAAAAATGCCATTCCAAGGTGATGCGCCGGAAGGAGGTGACACATTCTAATGGCAGTTATGAGAGGAAATCGCGTGGGCGGAAATTGGCTGATGAAATGGGACGAGGTAAAAAAAAATTCCCATGGTACACTCATAGACTGATGCACCGGAAGAGAGTGACCTGTGAACTGCATGACATGCAATTTCAAAGATCGAGTAGGCGACTGAGTGGGCGTTGAACTTTTATATAACTCAGTCAAGACAGAAGTCAAGACAGTTACAGCTGGAGGGGAGTTATAGACGAGATGTGGTAGGGAAAGCCACACCCGGCCAAAGGGGCCCTCGGGAGCCATGATGAGTTGAGGTCCAGAGAAGATGCTGATAAGATGCAGTAAAGAAAGCCATCATCCAGCCGAGAGCTGGGCCGCTAGGCCTCCGGTTGAGCATCAGGAGAACAAGAAAGACACAACGCTGACAGCCATAAGAGTAGGGGTCAAAATGTTGCAGTTATGTTCGGTCTCCAACTCCCTCTCACACGCAAACCCTGAGTAACCCTTTCGAACCCTTACAATAAAGTGAGAGGTACATATATTTATAAGGAAGTCTTCCTGCGTCTGTTTATTTATCGTGTCGTTATGATGCTGTGTGCATATGTGAGAATATAACACGAGTTGCATACGATAAGTTTCCTAACATTTTTCGTATGGGCATTTAAAATTCAGTATGTTATTGCTATACATCTTATCAGTTGACTGACCAATTTTTATGATTTCAGCTTCAAATGAACAGCTACAACAGCAATTGGAATACATCCTACACAGCTGGTGAATTTCAAAAATGCAATCTGATACTTTAGAAGAACGATATGCAATAAAATTCTGTTTTAAACTTGGAAAAAATGATGCCACAGAAACCTATGGAATGCTTCAGACTGCTTTTGGAGCATCTTGCGTGAATCGAGCATCAGTTTTTGAGTGACATAAGAGATTCAAGGAAGGCAGGGAGTCTATGAGGGATGATGAGAGGTGTGGGAGGAGTAAGGCTGTCAATGCACCACAGTTGATTGGCCAAAGGCTTAGGGTTAGAGTTACTATGTTGAGGTTTTAAGGGAGTTTAGGAAGAGATTCCTTGGGAAGAGGCCAGCACAGTTCAAATCAGGTCAGTGACATTTCCACCAGGACAATACACCAGTCGACAACTCCATCCTTGTCAAAAACTTTTTGACCAAGATGGGTATCAAGACAGTTCCTCAGCCTCCCTATAGTCAAGACCTTGCTCCCTGTGACTTTTGGTTATTCCCTAAGCTCAGAAGCTGTCGTTATGAGACAATTGAGGAGATGAAAGAGGCTGTGACGAAGGTCATTGATTTCCATGGCGCCCTGCAGAAGTTGTTTGAACGGTACAACAAGTGCATTGCAGCCGGTGACTAGAGTTTCATGTATGTACTATCAATAAAAGGGCCCATACGAAAAAAATCTGGAAACTTATCGTATGCACATCGTATATATATATATATATATATGCAGGTGTGTACATATATGTGCGAGGGAGTGTATAGAAGTGAAATATATATATTAGAGTGTTCGCCAATGGTCCGGGAGATTGGTGTTCCATCCTAGGTCGAGTCATACTTAAAAATTGGTACTTGATGCCACCTTGCTTAACACTCAGCATTATAAGGTAAATATCAACGGTAAAGTGGAGCAATCCAAGGAAGGAGTAGAACCCTTCCCTACACCTTGGTGTAGTAGCTATTGAAAAGGGAGCCTTCGGGCAACTCTCGACTAAGGTCGCTGACTTTACTTTTATATATATATATCATAACACCGAATTTTCTCTCATCTTATATATGTGTATGTTCTCGTCTTTGTATCTCTGTGCAAATACACACACACACACACACACACATATACATACACAGACGTGTCCATTTCCGACGAAACCGTTACACCTCGGGCGCCTCCATAAATTATAATACATATATGTGTGTGTGTGTGCGTGTGTGTGTGTGTGGAGGAACTTATGACGGTTCTCTGTAAATGAATAATGGTTCAGTCCAAGAGTTTTGGCATGTCTGACAATAGCGTTTTGTTTTTGCCTGACGAAACAAACCTGACTTTTAAGCAGCGATTTTGACACGTTCAAAATCCTTGCGTAAGACTGTAAAAGACACATTGTTTCAGAGATTTTTTCCGGGTCAGGGCGAATTCTTGACGGTATGAAATCGTGCCGACACGGCACAAAGGAATCTCCTGTATATTGCTGATCTGGGCACTCTTTCTCCTCCCCCCACCAACTCCAGGGAGCTCTTCCCAAACCTCCACACACATACTCCACGCCCTGCCCGTCCCCTCCAACTAACTTGTGTTTGCCACGCGACAGTACACCCGCATACCAGGACCCAGCCATAAAAACCGGTACTTTATGATGTGAACGCGCACACACAGACACACACAGACACACATATACGTATAAACAAACAGATTGACTCTTACCCCTATGCACACATTCTCTCAGAAAGTCATATCCACATGGCTCAATGGACGAAGTAAGAAAGAAATCTAAGTCTTTATCATATCATAAATTGTAACAAAACCTTATTCAGTCAAAGACAAAGTTTCCTTATTTAGTGAATCTATTTATCTCTGTCTATTCATATCTATCTATCTATCTATCTATCTATCTATCTATCTATCTATCTCAGTTGTTTGCATCTATCTATCTATCTATCTATCTCAGTTGTTTGTATCTATCTATCTATCTATCTATCTCAGTTGTTTGTATCTGTCTATCTATCTATCTATCTCAGTTGTTTCTATCTATCTATCTATCTATCTATCTAGCTCAGTTGTTTGTATCTATCTATCTATCTATCTATCTATCTATCTATCTCAGTTGTTTGTATCTATCTATCTATCTATCTATCTCAGTTGTTTCTATATATCTATCTATCTATCTATTATCTCAGTTGTTTCTATCTATCTATCTATCTATCTATCTATCTATCTATCTATCTCATTCTCTTATCTATCTATCTATCTATCTATCTATCTATCTATCTCAGTTGTTTCTATCTATCTATCTATCTATCTCATTCTCTTATCTATCTCTCTATCTATCTCAGTTGTATCTATCTATCTATCTATCTATGTCAGTTGTTTGTTTCTATCTATCTATCTATCTATCTATCTATCTATCTCAGTTGTATCTATCTATCTATCTATCTATCTATGTCAGTTGTTTGTTTCTTTCTATCTATCTATCTATCTATCTATCTATCTCAGTTGTTTCTATCTATCTATCTATCTATCTATCTATGTCTTTATTTCATCATATTTTTTGTTGTCACCTATCTATCTCTGCCTGTTCATATCAATCTTAGTCTATTCCTATCTATTTTGCTATCAATGACTGTCCACACCAATATCAGCCGATTCTTATTTAAAATGAAATATCCGACGGAATGGAAAAGAAAACATTCCGGCCTTTATGAGTGTGATCTAATCAAGTAATACTTGGCAAAATAGCATAAATACACACACACACACACAGGCACATATATATATATATATATATATATATAATATTTACCAACCCCTCCGCTCGGGCAGGATATGACACAAGGTCAATTTTTAAGCGGAGTTTAACAGAGTTTTCCATCTCCTAGACTAGTTGCCTCGCCAAGGCTGAAGAACCTAGTCTGCCCTACTATTTATCCATAGCTGGAGGGAGAATATTTGGATTCATACCTTTCCCAAGGGTATTAGTGCTATGCGAAATGCAATCAGTCAGGTCCAGGGTTTGAACTCGTGTCGCCGTGTCCATATCCTGCGACGATAACCATTACACCACGGACACCCCCACAATATATATATATATGTTTGTGTGTGATTTACACTGATAATAAGCGCATCCAAACCGCACAATCTGCTCAATACAAGTGCAGAGTATATATATATATATATATATATATATATATATATATATATATATATGAATTTATTTTCTTTTTTTAAGTAGACGAATTATATTATGAATTGCCGGGTTTTTTTTTTCTGGTCATGGTATTTAAATTTCAATATATATATATATATATATATATATATGTAGTGACGACTCCGGAACTCTGAAAGTAGAGGGGCCGCTTGAAGGGAGCAATATTTTTCTGTGGAAGAATGGAGGCAAGTTAAAGCAGCGTCTTTATTTTCATACTAGATTACAATCGTATACACAACATAGGAATGTGTTTTAGTAGGAGAATGTACTTCACTAAATTAAACGGAATTAATTTTCATTCATAACAGTAGAGTTCTAATCTATTCTAGCCTTCTATTCCACTCCCAAGCTGTTGGACCACAAAAGAGGTTAACTTCAACACAAAATCAAAGAGTTAATAATAACGTCATTACTAGCTGCTCTGATTTTTTTCTTCTACAAAATGGTTTCGAAGGAAAATGAAAAAAAAAAAAAAAAAAAGAAATAGATACGAGGATCATGAAATTAGATTCCAGACTTTTTTTCGTATGGGCACTTTTATTGATAGTACACACAATAAACTCTAGTCCTCTTCGAAGTAATCTCCTCCGTCTGCAATGCACTTGTTGTACCGTTCCAACAACTTCTGGAAGGCTCCATGGAAGTCCTCTTGTGTGAGCGTGTCAATGACCTTTGTCTCAGCCTCTTTCATCTCCTCAATTGTCTCATAACGACAGCCTGTGAGCTTAGGGAACAAGCAAAAGTCTCAGGGAGCAAGGTCTGGACTATAGGGAGGGGGACGAACTGTCTTGATAGCCATCTTGGTGAAATAGACTGTGACAAGGATGGATTTGTGGATTGGTGCATTGCCCTGGTGGAAATGCCACTGACCCGATTTGAAGAGTGTTGGCCTCTTCCCTTGGAATCTCTTCCTGAACTCCCTTAAAACCTCAACATAGTAACCCTAACCCTAACCCTTTGGCCAATCAATTCTGGTGTAATGACTTCCTTACTCCTTCCACACCTCTCATCATCCCTCACAGACTCCCTACCTTCCTTGAATCTCTTATGCCACTCAAAAACTGATGCTCAATTCATGCAAGATGCTCCAAAAGCAGTCTGAAGCATTCCATAGGTTTCTGTGGCATCATTTTTTCCAAGTTTAAAACCCGATTTTATTGCATATCGTTCTTCTAAAGTGTCAGATTGCATTTTTGAAATTCAGCAGGCTTTAGTAGGGTGTATTCTAATTGCTGCTGTAGTTGTTCATTTGAAGCTGAAATCATAAAAATTGGTCAGCCATCTCATAAGATGTATGGCAATAACATACTGAATTATCAAGAGTCTACAACAATTTTAAATACCTTTACAAAAAAAGTGTGGAAACCTTTTGAATGCATCCCGCAAACAAATGCGAAAATAAAATAATGCAACGAAATCACTCAAAATGCTGTGGGTACTTGGGGCGTACAAAAATCTGATTTCGGCAAACTCCGGTGTTACGATCAAAAAGCTTCTTTGAAATAAGTAAATTTGGCGAGCGCAGTTGAGGGCGACCCAAAGGCTCCCTTTTCAATAGCTACAACACCGAGGTATACGGGAGGACACTACTCCATTCCCTGGATTGCTCAACTTTACGCTTATATATATATATATATATATACACATACAGCACGGAGACACAAATATATAGTAACTTATATATATATATATATATATATATATATATATATATCTTTGATATAGTATATATAGTATATATATATAATAAGTGTAAATCATAGGTGTAAATGATATATATCTTTG
The DNA here is from genome assembly GCA_963585895.1 of Sepioteuthis lessoniana. Lineage (NCBI taxonomy): Eukaryota > Metazoa > Mollusca > Cephalopoda > Myopsida > Loliginidae > Sepioteuthis > Sepioteuthis lessoniana. The sequence continues at coordinate 12,010,822 of OY757947.1, forward strand.
AGTTACTATATATATATATATATATATATATATGTATCATTCACACATATGCTAACAGAAGCGTTATATATATGTGTGGGTTTATATATATTTGTAAACATCGAGAGAGTAATTCATATATATATATATACATATATATACAATAACGAGAAAAACATGAATACACACACACACACATACACACATATATATGCTGACACACACACACGCACACACACACACACACACACACACACACATATGCCTATATAGACAACGTCTGTGTGACGATATAAGAATAAATGATAAATATCTTTGAGTTACTAAGTATACATATATATATAAAACAACGAAAAAAATGCAAATATATATATATATATATATATATATATATATATATATATAAGGGTCTGTATGTCCTTGAGTATATATGTGTTTGTGAGCGTGCATACGTATGAGAAAGTGGATGTAAATATGTATGTGCGGTGACATCCCTTCAAAACAAAAGTTGTAATGTTAGCCATTGGTGACCCATTCAAATTTCATGGGGTCATGCAACTAAGCTTCTAGTCAGACAGTGTCAACAAAAATGAAAAAGAAAATCAAAAATTAAAAAAGAAAAAACAATAAAAAAACAAAACAAAAATCGACAAAATTTTGATATGCGAAAAGCTGGTTATGGCAAGCGTGGGAAATACACCCGAGCTTAACATACACAACAGCTCCAACCGGTACCGCCACCCGAGTTAGGAGCAGGAAAATCACTCTACATCCCCCACCCGACCTAGATGTCAATAATATGATGAGCATATTTTGCGCACGTTGACCGCTGGCTGATATGGATGCAAAGAAGGAAACAGATTGGCAGGGAGTGATATATATATATATGTGTGTGTGTGTGTGTGTGTGTGTGTGACGCAATCACTTCACACGAACAGGATATGATTCAAGGTCAATTTTTTAAGCAGAGTTAAATATGTTTAAATTAAGACGTTTCCTTCTCCTACATCTGTTGCCATTGACCCAGTAGGCTGAGACTGTTGAATACACTGACTGTATCTCTACAGAGGAGTTAGATTCCCCCAACGAGTGTCCTGAATTGACTCTAAACAATCTGACGATGAGGCTCCTATAATGCTTTAGAGAATTAGGAGCACCCCTTCATTGCCATTATTCCTAGGTCCACTCTGACCCGGAGTGGTAGCACCTGATAGGGTCCTATCTATAGGTCAAATAGAAATGTTTGACATATAAACTGTATACTCCTGCTGAAATGAATTGTTTTCACATTTAACTGTGTGTAGACAAAAACTATACTTCCGCTAAATTGAATTGTTTGAAATAGAACTGTTTTCACATTTAACTGTGTGCTGTTTTTACATTTAACAGTGTGTAAACTAGAACTGTGAACGTATGCTAAACTGAATCATTTCAAATATTTGAAATATATCTGATTTTACATTTAGCTCTGTGTAAACAAAAATGTACTTAAACTAAATTGAAGGGTTTGAAATAGAACTGTTGGATCATTTAACTGTGTGTAAACAAATGCCTGATATCTAAATGAAATGTTAGTGATACATGGCAATACTTGGAACAATTTAGATTTGTCGACATTCTAAACTGAATTGTTTGAAATAGAACTGCTTTTACTTTTAAAAAAATGACTAACTGTGTATAAACAAAAAATGTGTATTCATGCTAAACTGAATGGTTTGAAATTGAGTGAAACCACTTAACTGTGTGCAAAAAATGCACTCAGGATTGTTAAAAATGTTATCTATAAAATGTGTTAAGAAATCATATCTTTAATATATATGTATAAACAGAATTTGGCATTAAATAACCTACAATGGTTGATATGCCATAAAACCCAACCAAACCAAATCATATATATCTAATATATATGTATAAAGAGGATTTGGCATTAAATAACCTACAATGGTTGATATACCATAAAACCCAACCAAACCAAATCATATATATTTGATATATGTGTATAAAGGAAATTCGGCATTAAATAACCTACAATGGTTGATGTGGCATAAAACCCAACTAAACCAAATCATATATATTTGATATATCTGTATAAAGGAAATTTGGCATTAAATAACCTACAATGGTTGATATGCCATAAAACCCAACTAAACCAAATCATATATATCTAATATATATGTATAAAGAGGATTTGGCATTAAATAACCTACAATGGTTGATATGCCATAAAACCCAACCAAACCAAATCATATATATCTAATATATATGTATAAAGAGGATTTGGCATTAAATAACCTACAATGGTTGATATACCATACAACCCAACCAAACCAAATCATATATATTTGATATATATGTATAAAGGAAATTCGGCATTAAATAACCTACAATGGTTAATATGCCTTAAGACCCAACTAAACCAAATCATATATATTTGATATATCTGTATAAAGAGGGTTTGGCATTTAATAACCTACAAGGGTTGATATGCCATAAAACCCAACCAAACCAAATCCTATATATCTAATATATATGTATAAAGAGGATTTGGCATTAAATAACCTACAATCGTTGATATACCATAAAACCCAACCAAACCAAACCTGTTTTCATGGCAAGGTCGAAGAGCCCAATCTGCCCAACTATTTACCCATAGCTGAAGGAAGAATAGTTGGATTCGTACCTTTCACAAGCGTATTAGTGTTAAATGTAGTGCAAACAGCTTCGTCTCGGATTTGAACTCGGGTCGCTGGGCCAATTTCTAATGATGATATCTATTATCACACACACACACACACACACACACATATACATATGTGTATATATATATATATATATATATCATCAAATCATGCTAATTGCATGGAAAACTTGATTCTCTCTCTTTCTTTCTTTCTCTCTCTCTCTCTCTCTCTCTCTCTCTCTCTCTCTCTCTTTCCATTCGTCCCTATAGTTCATCACTCTCGGCAGGTCCTCCAGACAGCAACTGGTGTTCGCACAGAAATGTTGTTTACGGATTTTAGCCGATCGCCCATTACTGGTATGCCCATGCGTATGAGTCCATCGGAGGACGTCACTTATTAGTTTGTTCTAACTTATTTTGCAGTGCCCAGTATTTTTGCTCGTTTTTAGTTGAATGGTTCCTAAAATGGGAGGCAGAAGACCGTACAGCGGCTGTTTTGTGAGGTGCTTGTTGTTGCCAGGATTCGTTCAAAACAGCACCGATTATTCTCATATAGTTTCCACCAAGCTACTTTTCTAAGCTTCTCGTTTGGCTCGAGGTGGTGCAGCCATACAGTAGGACTAAGAAGGACACAGCTTGGAAGGATCCCGTTTCATATAATCTGGTAATCAGATTCTTATTTGATCGACAGCCTGACAATATCAGTCTACTCCTTTCTTATGTGTATATTGACATCACTTTCAGTAAAGGAGATATTGCTACCGATGTATGTGATTTAAAGCTTCTGAAATATATATATGTATATACACACACACACACACACACATATACACACTTGCCCAGTGGTCTGGGACTGCAAAATACACCAACTGCTTCTCTGCAGAGAGGTAAGACCCCCCCACCATCAAGTGTCCTAGATAGGACACTAAACAAACTGATGGTGAGGCTCTGGTTATGCTGGAGCTTTGGGGAATGTGGAATACCCTTTCATTGCTATCGCTCTCAGGTCCACTTTGGCTTTGAGTGGTAGCACTTGATAGGGTCCTATCTATGGGTCAAGTAGAACTCAACTGCATACTTATGCTAAACAGAATTGTTTGAAATAGAACTGTTTTTGTATGCTCAAGTAAATTGCTTGAAATAGAACTGTTTTGACATGTAACTGTGTGTAAACAAAAAAGTTATACTTATACTAAACTGAATTGTTTGAAACTTTTATCAAAATGATTAAATTCGGCGTTAAATGATCCGAAAAGATTGGGACTCCATAAAACAAAACAACCAACCAATCAACCACATAAAAACATATATATATATATATATATATATATATATATATATATATATATATATAAATTACACACCTACATACATACACTCACAAACGTATATGAATGTAT
>OY757947.1:12019880-12047380 GCA_963585895.1 Sepioteuthis lessoniana
TCTACGTGTCTCGCAACACTGAAGAGTTGTGATACAACGAAACAGTCTGTCTGTGGATGACAATATATATATAAGAGAGAATTTGGCATTAAATGACCTACAAAGGTTGATATGCCATAAAAACCAACCAACCAACCAACCGAATTTTCTTGCCCAGTCGGTGGGGCTGTAGAATACACTGACTGCATCTTTGCAGAGGGGTAAGACCCACCCTCCAAAAGGTGTCCTGAATATGACACAAAACAATCCGATTGTGAGACTCCAGTCCTGGAGATTTGGGAATTGTATAGTACCCCTTTACTATCATCACTTCCACGTCCACTCTGGCCCGGAGTGGTAGCACCTGATAGGGTCCTATTTATAGATCAAATAGAACTGTTGGAAATCGAAACTGAGTCCAAACAAATGAAGTATTGTTCTTCTTTCTTACCTCATCACGCTATACAACAAATAGAGAGAGAGAGAGAGAGAGAGAGAGTCAGCATGGTTTGATGATGATGCTGATGATGATAAAATATGGGAGAATGCATATTCAAAGAACACTTAGTAAGTTGTCTCCCTTTAGTCGGGGACGACCCGAAGGCTCCCTTTTCAATAGCTACTACACCGAAGTGTAGGGGGGGCGCTACTCCTTTCCCTGGATTGTTTCACTTTACCCTTGATATATACCTTATAATGCTGAATGTTAAGCAAGTAGGTATTAAGTACCATTTTAAAAGTTTTTGGTATGACCCGACCTGGGATTGAACCCCGGTCTCCCGGATCATTGCCGAACACTCTACTCACTAGACCACAGGTTTTTTTTGTATACAGGGCTTTTTTTTAAAAATATTTTCCTGTGGTGATGCAAGAAGAAATATTGTAATATATTGTATTATCCGACGAAGAACCCGGCGGATTCAGTGTTGGTAGATACATCCAGTCGTAGTTGAAAATCAACAAAGTGGCTACCGGAAAAACCGAATTGCGTAGGCGTGATACCTGAGGCATAAAAAAATGCGTGGGTGTAAGCCGTGACTAATGGAGAACGAGCATTGCGTGGATGAAGAGGCGTGGCTATGAGGGTTGCGCGGGAGTTTTAAGACTATATAAGGTCTAGAATTTTGGCTGAAGTCAGTTCCCGCTGGATGTTTATGTGTGCAAACTCTCTCTATCTGCTTCCCTGCTCCACACAAGGGTCACCGTCAATGAATAAAAATATAAGATTATATTTTATATATACGTGTTCATCGTTGTTTGTCAAGATCCAGCGGCAGTATACCACATTATGTGTGGTCATTTTCGTGGGTTGATCTTCAATCAACTAGCAAAAATCGAACTAAATAAGCAACCTCTTACATTTTCACCAGAGAGGTACACAGAACGTTTTAGTGTGAAATTTGACAAAGAACGTCCCGGAAGCAAATAAAATTGGCATGTGCGGGCGCCACTCGCTCACATACACTCTCGGAGCAAGAGAAGGGTGAAGGGATGTGATCTGGGGGGGGGGATAAAATCAGTTGGATGAGACCCATTTATTGAGAATATAAATAGAATGAATTTTTATTCAACAACATCTGGTTTACTATATTGGGCTAACACAGGCACACACGCGCGCACGCGCGTTGTATATTTAAGCAGCAAGCCGTTATCTAAACACGTGTAATATAATGGCCTAGGGATTTCGTTTTATATATCTTGCCTTTGGGTTTAGTTAGGCTGAGAACCTTTCGGTTCAGTGCATGGGTTACTTAGGTGCAAACATGAGCGCAGGTGTTCACGCGCGCGCAGGGAGGATGTGTCATTCAGAGATGTCACAATAAAAATCCCAGATTGAGGATATGACCAGGGATGTGAATGACGTCACGCACCGGAAGCGTGGACTGAGATTTGAGAAAAGTCAGTTTGTTGAGTTTCTGCCTGGGAAGAAGACAGTTGACTTTCGGAGCTCGCCGAGGCCTTGCGGCGGGTGCGCACGTGGTGGTGATGAGGGGGGGGGGCAGATGGAAAAGTCGTCATAGAAAGATTGTACATCTCTCTTCCTCATCTCGAAAAACCTTTTAATTCAAAGGTAATAAAAAGTTTCGTACCTGAACTAAGAAGTCGTAAAGATATGGATCAACTGTGATAGATAGATAGATAGATAGATAGAAAAGGACTCAAACGCAATACTTTCAAAAGATAATCCCTGACATGCCAATTGGAAGTGCCGTTCATAAGTATTTAAACTAATACACAATGTATTGGTGTTTCGGGATTCCTATGTTATATATATATGTGCGTTATGGACATTATGTACGTTTTACATATACGTATCATGGTTATGTTACACATGTTCTGTTAAAGACCATGGATTGTTTCCTTTCAAAATCTTCAAGCGAAGACGTTCGAGAAAGTAACCCATACTTGGCCAAGCGCTTTCGACCACTTCGCTGGTCATCCTCAAGGATAGTATTAGGTTGTTTGTTGCTGAGACTTTTTTTAATATTCATTTGAAGTGCTTTTTGGTTATTTTTATTTATTTATTCGTTTAGATGGGGTTGGCGCATTCTGTTAGGGTGGGTGGCAGGGTTAGAATCACCACCTGATGCCTTTTCGTGTCATGGCCAAGACATGGACCCAAGCATCTTTTACTTCCGAATGGATTGATAGAAACAAGAACAAATCAGCCTTTTCATCAAATCTGAATAAAAAAAATCAATATCTTATTCACGAGTCTTATAGTACAATGTCTTTTTATTCCAACCAAAAAATCTCAACAAAACAAAGGATCGACTTCTACAACTGGGCTACATCGAAACCTTTACTATTGGTCGATAAAACCTTTGTAAAGATATGGATTTTGAACCTGCCGTATTAGTCGATCCATAATTTCATAGAAATTTTCCTGGTTTTAAAAGGTCGACTTATACGCAGCAATTTACTCTATGTTGATTCGTTCATATCTATCTATCGATCTCTTTCATTCTGTTTCTTATCTATCTATCTATCTATCTATCTATCTATCTCATTAGATTCATTATCTATCTATCTATCTATCTATCTATTTCAGTCTGTTTCTTATCTATCTATCTATCTATCTCATTAGATTCATTATCTATCTATCTATCTAGATTCATTATCTATCTATCTATCTATCTATCTATCTATCTATCTATCTATCTATCTATCTATCTATCTCTTTCAGTCTGTTTCTCATCTGTCTATCTATCTATCTATCTATCTATCTATCTAATCCGGACCTTTCCAAAGGAATGATCAATTAGATAGATATGAAAAAAATGAGATAGATAGATAGATAGATAGTGTTGTGTCCTGGTTAGTGAACACAAGTAGTAATAATAAATAGACAAACCATGATATGCGAGGAAAATAGTTATATTTACAGGAAAGAGTATTTACAAGAGAGAGAGAGAGAGAGAGAGACTGTTAGGAGTTAGAACATAGGATTAGTGATAGAGTAATAATATACTTCAACAATAGGAAACGGCTCTTCAGACTCGTAGACGTAGACTGATCGTAGACTGGTCTCAGACTGATCTGTACTGATCGCCGTTACTGCCATATATGGCAGATGGAACAGCACATTCTGTCGGGAAGGTAGGTGATACCCAACAGATAGATAGATAGATAGATATGAATTAACTGTGATAGATAGATAGATAGATAGATAGATAGATAGATAATGAATCTAATGAGATAGATAGATAGATAGATAGATAGATAGATAGATAAGAAACAGACTGAAAGAGATAGATAGATAGATAGATAGATAGATAGATAGATAGATAGATAGATCGAAATTTTCCTGGTTTAAAAAGGTCAACTTATACGCTGCAATTTACTCTATGTTGATTCGTTCATATCTATCTGTCTATCTATCTATCTATCTCATTAGATTCATTATCTATCTATCTATCTATCTCTTTCAGTCTGTTTCTTATCAATCTATCTATCTATCTGTCTAATCCGAACCTTTCCAAAGGAATGATCAGACAGATTGATAGATATGAAAAAAAATGAGATAGATAGATAGATAGATAGAAAATGACTCAAAAACAATACTTTCAAAACATAATCTCTGACATGCCAATAGGAAGTGCCGTTCATAAGTATTTGAACGAATACAAAATCCATTCTTTTTTTTACTAAGACTGCAGGTGTCAAAAAGGATTTGGACGGTAGATAAAATCGTCGTTTTCTTTCTTTCAATCTATCTATCTATCTATCTTTGCTAACTCTTTCAAAGAGTAATATCATTTCGCCTTTACAATCTCCTTGATCAATTCTGAACAAAGCTTTATCAGGCATTTGATTAAAAACTTTATTTTTTAGATTACATTTGCGATTTATTTGGGTTTTTTTTTTTCAGAACCAATTGTACAAGAAAAGTAATCCGGCCATTTTTCCGTCCGACTAGTTGTATCTATTTGTGTCGATTCATGAAACTTAAAACTCAAGGTAAGTGTATAACAAGTGGGTCAGACGCTCTTTGTTCAGCATTGACAGGTGCTTAATAATTTAACACCTGTCACTTGCCGGGTGGATGTAGGAGTGTCAGTAGAAATAAACCCGTACGTATCCGGCTCTCAAATTCGGGTGGAAACGATTCTAGGTAAAGTGCTGAATGATTACAATTATATCTATCCCTGTCTGTCTGTCTGTCTGTCAGGGTGTCTGTCTCTTTCTCCCATGCACACGCATTGGTGCACACATAGGCATTATGACACGGGAATTAAAAACCAAAAATTGTTAGTAATGATTTCACGCTTCTGCGGTCATCAGGTAGAATTGTGAGTATTATTGGAGGGTGGTACATGAAAAGCACGGACTATAAAGTAGAACCGGATTTACATTACGAAAAGTTTAATAAGTATATCTGCACTGACGGTGGTGCTTAGAATATACTGAGTGTACCCCACTACAGAGGGGTAAAATCACAACCAAACAGGTGTCCGGGGTATACGATTGAACGGCAGCTCTTTCTGAAAGGGCGGAATGTGGAATCGCCATTTATAACATTTTTGGCATTTTTGTGTGTGTGTATGTAAAAGGTGGACGCAGAGCGGTTATATTGGTGGTTGATTTTGTTACGAACGTTAGTTTCTCCTTTACTGCTCTTTCACATTGGCAAGAACTGCTATGTGGAAGGAAGAGCGACATCAGTTTGAGCGACTCTAGCCTTTTAAAAGAATATCGACTGATCATCGGAAACGCTGTAAAGTACCCATAAAAACTGCCATGGCGTTGTGGTTAAAGAGCTGGACTGTGACATTTAAGAGTGTAAATTGGAACTCCGTGTCGCTATAACGTTCACTTTCGGACTTATATACTTGGGAAATGTATGAATCCCTTTATCACCACCCCTAACTATGGGTTAAATAAAGCCACTATTGTTGCTTCAAAAGAATGGCTTTGGCATTAAATAACCCACGAAGATTGATATGCTATTTAAAATAATATATACGGGGTGCCTTCAATAAGTTTCCAAACGTTTTTGTACAGGCATCTAAAATTGTCGTAGACTCTTGAAAATTCAGTATCTTATTGCTATACATCTTATGAAATGACTGACCAATTTCAGGTTCAAATGAACAGCTACAGCAGGAATTCGAATACACCCTACTAAAACCTAATTCTCACAGCTGGGGAATTTCAAAAACAGAAACGTATGGAATGCTTCTGACTGCTTTTCGACCATCTTGCATGAATCGAGCATCAGTTTTTGAGTGGCATAAGAGATTCAAGGAAGGCAGGGAGTCTGTAAGGGATGATGAGAGGTGTGGGAAGAGTAAGGGAGTCAATACACCACGGTTGATTGGCCAAAATGTTAGGGTTAGGGTTACTATGTTGAGGTTTTAAGGGAGTTCAGGAAGAGATTCCGTCGGAAGAGGCCAGCACGCTTCAAATCGGGTCAAAACCGGTATATATATATATATATATATATATATATATATATATATATATTTATATATGGAAGTAAATAAGGGTATTAAATCCGGTTATTTAATGCCAAATCCACTTTATACATATATATTAAACATATATGATTTGGTTTGATTGGGTTTTATGGCATATCAACCATTGTAGGTTATTTAATGCTAAATCCTCTTTATACATATATATTAAATATATATGATTTGGTTTGGTTGGGTTTTATGGCATATCAACTATTGTAGGTTATTTAATGCCAAATCCTCTTTATACATATATATTAAATATATATGATTTGGTTTGATTGGGTTTTATGGCATATCAACCATTGTAGGTTATTTAATGCCAAATCCTCTTTATACATATATATTAAATATATATGATTTGGTTTGATTGGGTTTTATGGCATATCAACTATTGTAGGTTATTTAATGCCAAATCCTCTTTATACATATATATTAAATATATATGATTTGGTTTGGTTGGGTTTTATGGCATATCAACTATTGTAGGTTATTTAATGCCAAATCCTCTTTATACATATATATTAAATATATATGATTTGGTTTGATTGGGTTTTATGGCATATCAACCATTGTAGGTTATTTAATGCCAAATCCTCTTTATACATATATATTAAATATATATGATTTGGTTTGATTGGGTTTTATGGCATATCAACCATTGTAGGTTATGCAATGTCAAATCCTCTTTATACATATATATCAAATATATATGATTTGGTTTTGTTGGGTTTTATGGCATATCAACCCTTGTATGTTATTTAATGCCAAATCCTCCTTTTACATATATATTAAATATATATAATTTGGTTTGGTTGGGTTTTATGGCATATCAACCATTGTAGGTTATTTAATGCCAAATCCTCTTTATACATATATATTGAATATATATGATTTGTTTTGGTTGGGTTTTATGGCATTGTTGGTTATTTTATGCCAAATCTTGTTTTTATATATTAAATATATGATTTAAACACATTTTATAGATACAGTAAAATGATCAAATAGTTTTATTTCGAACAATTCCATTTAACATAAGTCATTTGCTTGCACTCACTTTAAATGTCAAACAGCTCAATTGGACCCACCCCGGGCAAGAGTGAACCTAGGAACAATGGCAATTAAGGGTACTCTGCTTCTCACAAATGGAGCCTCATCATCAGATTGTTTAATGTCATATCTAGGACATTCGTTAAGTGGGTGGGGTTTTTCTTACCCCTCAGCAGAGATGCTGTCGGTGTATTCTACAGCCCAAGCGGACAGACCAATGGTAAATTTTAGTAAGCAGTATAACTAAAAGGCAGTTTAGAAGCAGGAATTGCTTCATAAAAATACAAGGAAATGTAAGTTTAAGTTACAATAATCTCTTCTCTAATCATTTAAACCAAAAGGCATGAATCCACTTTTCCCGACGTCTACTCCCATTGTCGGATATTTAATCGAAAAATATTACCGAAGGTATGCCACACTGGTTGACAAGAAAGCATGTGGTTGAGTGAACGTTTGATTAAACTATATTTTACAACTACCTTACCTGATTGAATGCCTTGACCGAAGCCAACCAAGCAAGTGGATGATTGAGAACTAAAGAAAACCACTCCCTCATGACTACTTTATCGTTTCAGCCGTACGGTTGTCAATTTTTATAGGACCCAATCACGGTAAACACTTCATACTTAGTTGCAATATCAATGTTTTAAGAGGCAATGTATTTATAAAGTTCACTATCATTTTAAACAGCTAAACACTTCATACTTAGTTGCAATATCGATGTTTAAAGAGGCAATGTATTTATAAAATTCACTATCATTTTAAACAGCTAAACACTTCATACTTAGTTCCAATATCAATGTTTTAAGAGGCAATGTATTTATAAAGTTCACTATCATTTTAAACAGCTAAACACTTCATACTTAGTTGCAATATCAATGTTTTCAGAGGCAATGTATTTATAAAATTCACTATCATTTTAAACAGCTAAACACTTCATACTTAGTTGCAATATCAATGTTTTAAGAGGCAATGTATTTATAAAGTTCAGTATCATTTTAAACAGCTAAACACTTCATACTTAGTTGCAATATCAATGTTTTAAGAGGCAATGTATTTATAAAGTTCACTATCATTGTAAACAGCTAAACACTACATACTTAGTTGCAATATCGATGTTTAAAGAGGCAATGTATTTATAAAATACACTATCATTTTAAACAGCTAAACACTTCATACTTAGTTGCAATATCAATGTTTTTAGAGGCAATGTATTTATAAAGTTCACTACCATTTTAAACAGCTAAACACTTCATACTTAGTTGCAATATCAATGTTTTAAGAGGCAATGTATTTATAAAATTCACTATCATTTTAAACAGCTAAACACTTCATACTTAGTTGCAATATCAATGTTTTAAGAGGCAATGTATTTATAAAGTTCACTATCATTTTAAACAGCTAAACACTTCATACTTAGTTGCAATATCAATGTTTTAAGAGGCAATGTATTTATAAAATTCACTATCATTTTAAACAGCTAAACACTTCATACTTAGTTGCAATATCAATGTTTTAAGAGGCAATGTATTTATAAAGTTCACTATCATTTTAAACAGCTAAACACTTCATACTTAGTTGCAATATCAATGTTTTAAGAGGCAATGTATTTATAAAGTTCACTATCATTTTAAACAGCTAAACACTTCATACTTAGTTGCAATATCAAGGTTTTAAGAGGCAATGTATTTATAAAGTTCAGTATCATTTTAAACAGCTAAACACTTCATACTTAGTTGCAATATCAATGTTTTAAGAGGCAATGTATTTATAAAATTCACTATCATTTTAAACAGCTAAATACTTCATACTTAGTTGCAATATCAATGTTTTAAGAGGCAATGTATTTATAAAGTTCAGTATCATTTTAAACAGCTAAACACTTCATACTTAGTTGCAATATCAATGTTTTAAGAGGCAATGTATTTATAAAATTCACTATCATTTTAAACAGCTAAATACTTCATACTTAGTTGCAATATCAATGTTTTAAGAGGCAATGTATTTATAAAGTTCAGTATCATTTTAAACAGCTAAACACTTCATACTTAGTTGCAATATCAATGTTTTAAGAGGCAATGTATTTATAAAGTTCAGTATCATTTTAAACAGCTAAACACTTCATACTTAGTTGCAATATCAATGTTTTAAGAGGCAATGTATTTATAAAATTCACTATCATTTTAAACAGCTAAATACTTCATACTTAGTTGCAATATCAATGTTTTAAGAGGCAATGTATTTATAAAGTTCAGTATCATTTTAAACAGCTAAACACTTCATACTCAGTTGCAATATCAATGTTTTAAGAGGCAATGTATTTATAAAGTTCACTATCATTTTAAACAGCTAAACACTTCATACTTAGTTGCAATATCAATGTTTTTAGAGGCAATGTATTTATAAAGTTCACTATCATTTTAAACAGCTAAACACTTCATACTTAGTTGCAATATCAATGTTTTTAGAGGCAATGTATTTATAAAGTTCACTATCATTTTAAACAGCTAAACACTTCATACTTAGTTGCAATATCGATGTTTAAAGAGGCAATGTATTTATAAAGTTCACTATCATTTTAAACAGCTAAACAGTTCATACTTAGTTGCAATATCAATGTTTTAAGAGGCAATGTATTTATAAAGTTCACTATCATTTTAAACAGCTAAACACTTCATACTTAGTTGCAATATCAATGTTTTAAGAGGCAATGTATTTATAAAGTTCAGTATCATTTTAAACAGCTAAACACTTCATACGTAGTTGCAATATCAATGTTTTCAGAGGCAATGTATTTATAAAGTTCACTATCATTTTAAACAGCTAAACACTTCATACTTAGTTGCAATATCAATGTTTCAAGAGGCAATGTATTTATAAAGTTCACTATCATTTTAAACAGCTAAACACTTCATACTTAGTTGCAATATCGATGTTTAAAGAGGCAATGTATTTATAAAGTTCACTATCATTTTAAACAGCTAAACACTTCATACTTAGTTGCAATATCGATGTTTAAAGAGGCAATGTGTTTATAAAGTTCACTATCATTTTAAACAGCTAAACACTTCATACTTAGTTGCAATATCAATGTTTTAAGAGGCAATGTATTTATAAAATTCACTATCATTTTAAACAGCTAAACACTTCATACTTAGTTGCAATATCAATGTTTTAAGAGGCAATGTATTTATAAAGTTCACTATCATTTTAAACAGCTAAATACTTCATACTTAGTTGCAATATCAAGGTTTTAAGAGGCCATGTATTTATAAAGTTCAGTATCATTTTAAACAGCTAAACACTTCATACTTAGTTGCAATATCAATGTTTTAAGAGGCAATGTATTTATAAAATTCACTATCATTTTAAACAGCTAAACACTTCATACTTAGTTGCAATATCAATGTTTTAAGAGGCAATGTATTTATAAAGTTCACTATCATTTTAAACAGCTAAACACTTCATACTTAGTTGCAATATCAATGTTTTAAGAGGCAATGTATTTATAAAGTTCAGTATCATTTTAAACAGCTAAACACTTCATACTTAGTTGCAATATCAATGTTTTAAGAGGCAATGTATTTATAAAATTCACTATCATTTTAAACAGCTAAATACTTCATACTTAGTTGCAATATCAATGTTTTAAGAGGCAATGTATTTATAAAGTTCAGTATCATTTTAAACAGCTAAACACTTCATACTTAGTTGCAATATCAATGTTTTTAGAGGCAATGTATTTATAAAGTTCACTATCATTTTAAACAGCTAAACACTTCATACTTAGTTGCAATATCAATGTTTTAAGAGGCAATGTATTTATAAAATTCACTATCATTTTAAACAGCTAAATACTTCATACTTAGTTGCAATATCAATGTTTTAAGAGGCAATGTATTTATAAAGTTCACTATCATTTTAAACGGCTAAACACTTCATACTTAGTTGCAATATCAATGTTTTAAGAGGCAATGTATTTATAAAGTTCACTATCATTTTAAACAGCTAAACAGTTCATACTTAGTTGCAATATCGATGTTTAAAGAGGCAATGTATTTATAAAGTTCAGTATCATTTTAAACAGCTAAACACTTCATACTTAGTTGCAATATCAATGTTTTAAGAGGCAATGTATTTATAAAGTTCACTATCATTTTAAACAGCTAAACACTTCATACTTAGTTGCAATATCAATGTTTTTAGAGGCAATGTATTTATAAAGTTCACTATCATTGTAAACAGCTAAACACTACATACTTAGTTGCAATATCAATGTTTTTAGAGGCAATGTATTTATAAAGTTCACTATCATTGTAAACAGCTAAACACTACATAGTTAGTTGCAATATCAATGTTTTAAGAGGCAATGTATTTATAAAATACACTATCATTTTAAACAGCTAAACACTTCATACTTAGTTGCAATATCCATGTTTTAAGAGGCAATGTATTTATAAAGTTCAGTATCATTTTAAACAGCTAAACACTTCATACTTAGTTGCAATATCAATGTTTTAAGAGGCAATGTATTTATAAAGTTCACTATCATTTTAAACAGCTAAACACTTCATACTTAGTTGCAATATTAAGAGGCTATCTATCCATAAAGTTTGCAATGATCTTAAACATCTTATTGTTATTACTAACTTGGCTATCTTTGTCTTTTTTACCATTATTTCAAAATTACTTTAATATAGCTTATATAATATATATAAATGAATAGGTATTTCAGAGAGAGAGAGAGAGAGAGAGAGAGAGAGAGAGAGTGAAAGAAAGAAAGAGAGAGTGTGTGTGTGTGTGTGAGTGAGTGAGAGAGAGAAACAGAGTTAGAGAGAGAATTAGTAGTTATGTGTGTCATAAAAATACAATGAGAGAGAGACAGAGACAGTGAGTGAGAGACAGAGAGAAAGGGAGAGAGAGAATATGTATGTATGTGTGTAACAGAGATAATGTGAGTATGAGAGAGTGAGAGAAACAGAATGAGAGTGGCAGAGAATGTGTGTTTATGAGAGACAGAGACAGACAGATTGAGAGAGAGAGAGTGTATATGTATAAGAGTGGAAGAGAGTGTTTGCGAGTAAGAGAGAGAGAGAGAGAGAGAGAGAAAGAGAGAGAGAGAGAAAAAGGGAGAGTGAGATATTATGTGCGTAAGATAGACAGAAAGAAAGAGAGAAAGAAAGAGAGAGGGAGAGAGAGAGTGTGTGTGCGTGTGGTCAAATTTACCAACCCCTCCGCTTGGGCAGGATATGACACAAGGTCGATTTTTAAGCGGAGTGTAACAGGTTTGAATTCAGAGTTTTCCTTCTCCTAGACTAGATGCCTCACCAAGGCTGAAGAACCTAGTCTGTCCTACTATTTACCCATAGCTGGAGGGAGAATAATTGGATTCATACCTTTCCCAAGGGTATTAGTGCTATGTGAAATGCAATCAGTCAGGTCCAGGATTTGAACTCGTGTCGCCATGTCCATTTCCTATGACGATAACCATTACACCACGGGTGTGTGTGGTGGGGAGTGAGAGAAAGTATGTGCGTGAGTGAGAGAGAAACAGAGTTAGGGACAGAACTAGTAGTTATGTGAGTCATAAAGATACACCCGTGGTGTAATGGTTATCGTCGTAGGAAATGGACATGGCGACACGAGTTCAAATCCTATACGAGACTGATTGCATTTCCCATAGCACTAATATCCCTGCGAATGGTATGAATCCAATTATTCTCCCTCCAGCTATGGGTAAATAGTAGGACAGACTAGGTTCTTCAGCCTTGGTTAGGCAACTAGTCTAGGAGAAGGAAAACTCTGAATTCAAACCTGTTAAACTCCGCTTAATAATTGACCTTGTGTCATATCCTGCCCGAGCGGAGGGGTTGGTAAATAGTATAAAGATACAATGAGAGAGAGAGAGTGAGAGAAAGAGAAAGAGAGAGAGAGAGAGAGAAAGAGAGAATTTGTACGTATGTACGTGAGAGAGATAATGTGAGTATGAGGGAGTGAGAGAGACAGAATTTGAGAGTGGCAGAGAGTGTGTGTATGAGAGACAGAGACGTAGACAGACAGATTGAGAGAGAGAGAGTGTATATATATAAGAGTGGAAGAGAGTGTTTGCGAGTAAGAGAGAGAGAGAGAAAAAGAGAGATTATGTGCGTGTGAGAGAGAGACAGACTGAGAGAGAGAATGAGTGAGTGGTTATGAGTGTCATAAAAATACAGTGATAGAGAGAAAGAGAGAGTATGTGTGTGTGTGTGAGAGAGAGAGAGAGATGGTTATATATAGAGAGAGATGGAGTGAGAAAAAGAGGGAGTGATAATGTGTCTATAAATAATTGACACCTTTTTACTTTCCAAATACGAATGAATAATGTTAAATAGAATAAATAATGTTAAATAGAATAAATAATGTTAAAAAACAATATTTGCAACCACTTCATTGTCCACAAATAAATGATTATTCCTGAATAGAATTATTCTTATTAGATAGAAATACTTGAAACAATTTAACTGTGAGCGAAAAAATGAACTCAGGTTCGTTTAAAAGAGTTATCTACAAAATGTGTTTACAAATCACATACATATATTTAATATATATGTATAAAGAGGATTTGGCATTAAATAACCTACAATGGTTGATATGCCATAAAACCCAATAAAAATATATATCTAATATATATGTATAAAGAGGATTTGGCATTAAATAACCTACAATGGTTGATATGCCATAAAACCCAACCAAACCAAATCATATATATTTAATATATATGTTTCAAGAGGATTTGGAATTAAATAACCTACAATGGTTGATATGCCATAAAACCCAACCAAACCAAATTATATATATTTAATATATATGTATAAAGAGGATTTGGCATTAAATAACCTACAATAGTTGATATGCCATAAAACCAAACCAAACCAAATCATATATATTTAATATATATGTATAAAGAGGATTTGGCATTAAATAATATACAATGGTTGATATGCCATAAAACCCAACCAAACCAAATTATATATATTTAATATATATGTATACAGAGGATTTGGCATTAAATAACCTACAATGGTTGATATGCCATAAAACCCAACCAAACCAAATTATATATATTTAATATATATGTATAACGAGGATTTGGCATTAAATAACACCTAATAGTTGATATGCCATAAAAAGCAACCAAACACCCTCCATTTAAGAATGCGAGATCATAGAAATAATAATGATGGTTAGTCTTTTACTTCTGAAATAAGAATAATCTATAAATATATTTTCCGGTTGCGTTTAAAACTTTGGATTTATTTGGAGAGAAAAATCATTGAAAACTGTCTTAAAATAGGTGCAATCCATTAACATCTCAATATACATGGAGGCCATGTTACTGCCCTATTATTTCTGCTCTCTCAGTATATTTATATATATATACATACACGCACACACACAAACACACACACACACACACACAGGGTGTCTCAATATACATGAGAGCCATGTGACTGCCCTATTATTTCTGCTCTCTCAGTATATTTATACACACACACACACACACACACACACACACACACACACACACAGAGGGTGTCTCAATATACATGGGACCACGTGACTGCTAATAACTCTACTAATAATAATGTGTTCTTTTTGTTTCAGATTTGAAAATAATATACTATAACAACTATTAATCCTCGATCACAATGCCTTGGACAAGAGAGGGAAAATATTTTGCCTCACTACTTATTCGTAGAAAAATCATTGAAAACTGTCTTAAAATAGATGCAACCCATTGATATGCAAATGATTTATTACTGAGACAAGAGACTCAAAAAAAGATTGCATGTTCTGGAAGTTGATATAATAACGATTAAAAAACATCAATTTGATGTCTCTAGCAGAAAGGGTAGATTTTTTACAGGACGTGTTCCAAAATTACCACTATTGCACTTGTCTCAGTAATCATTCATTATCATATTAATGGTCTTTATCTCTTTTGAGACACCCTGTATATATATATATATATATACATATTCAATATCGAAATTTGATTCATATATATATATATATATATATATATATATATGAGCAGTAACGCCAACAGTCACCGATTTTGTACTTCCCCATCCCAACACACTTTGTCATCTATTTTCCCGTTTTCTGCATTCGCTGACCAAAAGCCTTTCCAGTATCTTCACTTTCATCTGTAACTTACGGTACAAATGGAACGGGTCGACAACTTTCCTAAGGCCTTTTGGGGGATTTACGCGCGGAAACGCGCCACCCAGCGGTAATCTCGGTACTACAGACCGGAAGAAACTCTCATCTTGTCTTGTGATGCTGAAGTAGCCACACTCTGACAACCCTTCAAAACGAGGTCATGGCTTCCAGCTTCCAGTCCGTAATTTGATTATCTTTGAGTTGAGGGCACAGGAAAAAATGTCTTTTCCGTTTTTCTTCCTCTTTCTTTCAATGTTTTCTTCATTTATTTCTTCTGTTATTTTTTTGAGGGCGGTCTTTTTTCAACTTCTTTTTCACCCAGTTTTCTTCCTTTTTTCTTCCGTTTTTCCCATTGCTTCTCTTTTTTCAGTTTTTTCGACTTTTTCTTCTTCCATTTTCCTGTCTTCTTCTTCTTCTTCTTCTTCTTCTTCTTCTTCTTCTTCTTCTTCTTCTTCTTCTTCTTCTTCTTCTTCTCTTTCCAAGACTGTCATATGTCTATTTTTTATCCTGTTCTTTCTGTTCTTTTTTCTTTATTCGCTGGTTTCTTTCTTTCTTTCTTTCTTTCTTTCTTTCTTTCTTTCTTTTCTTCAATTTCTTCTATTTCTTTCGTTTTCTTTTTGTTTCTTCATATCTCTTCTTTCTTTCTGTCTGTTTGTCTGTCTTTCTTTCTTTCGTTCTTTCTTTTTTTCTTTCTTTCATTTTTTTTCAATTCTTTATATCTCCTCTTTTCTTTGTTTCTTTTGGTTTGTTTGTTTGTTTGTTTCTTTCTTTCTTTCTTTCTTTCGTTTTCCTTTCAATTTTTATATCTCCATTTCTTTCTTTCTCTCTTTCTTTCTTTCAATTGTTTATATCTCCATTTCTTTCTTTCTTTCTTTCTTTTTCCTTTCAATTCGTTATACCTCAACTTCTTTCTTTCTTTCTTTCTTTCTTTCTTTTTAATTCGTTATACCTCCACTTTTTTTCTTTCTTTCTTTCTTTCTTTCTTTCGTTTTCCTTTCAATTCGTTATATGTCCACTTCTTTCTTTCTTTCTTTCTTTCTTTCCTTTTCCTTTTGATTCGTTATACCACCACTTCTTTCTTTCTTTCTTTCTTTCTTTCAATTCGTTATATCTCCACTTCTTTCTTTCTTTCTTTTTCCTTTCAATTCGTTATACCTCCACTTTTTTTCTTTCTTTCTTTCTTTCTTTCTTTCTTTCTTTCTTTCTCCCGATGAGTTATTCATTACGGAAATTTGAATAATTTGTAAATGCTAAATTGTAATTCAAGCAATATTTTCAATGTTCCATGGGATTTTCTCAGATTTCATTTTCTTTGTCTTGAATCCTTTCTTTACTCATAATATAATTTCAAGTATTCTTAATTAATATACACGTATCTTTTCAGTTGTTTTAAGACTTTGTTTTCGCACGGTATTCCTATCTAATACTAATTGTTCTTGTCGGCTGCAACAGTAGAATACACCTACATGTGGCCCACTTGGTTTGGGCAGTAGAACACACCAACTGAATCTCTGCAGGGGGGTAACTCTTCTACATGTGGCCCACTTGGTTTGGGCAGTAGAACATACCAACTGAATCTCTGCTGGGGGGTAACTCTTCTACATGTGGCCCACTTGGTTTGGGCAGTAGAACACACCAACTGAATCTCTGCAGGGGGGTAACTCTTCTACATGTGGCCCACTTGGTTTGGGCAGTAGAACACTCCAACTGAATCTCTGCAGAGGGGTAACTCGTCTACATGTGGCCCACTTGGTTTCGGCAGTAGAACACACCAACTGAATCTCTGCAGAGGGGTAACTCTTCTACATGTGGCCCACTTGGTTTGGGCAGTAGAACACACCAACTGAATCTCTGCAGAGGGGTAACTCTTCTACATGTGGCCCACTTGGTTTGGGCAGTAGAACACACCAACTGAATTTCTGCAGGGGGGTAACTCTTCTACATGTGGCCCACTTGGTTTGGGCAGTAGAACCACCAACTGAATCTCTGCAGAGGGGTAACTCTTCTACATGTGGCCCACTTGGTTTGGGCAGTAGAACACACCAACTGAATTTCTGCAGGGGGGTAACTCTTCTACATGTGGCCCACTTGGTTTGGGCAGTAGAACACACCAACTGCAGAGGTTATTTAATGCCAAATCCTCTTTATACATATAAACAGTTTTATTTTAAACAATTCAGTTTAACCTGAATACGCAGTTTTAATGTCAAAAACATTTCTCTTTCAATCTATTCAGTTTAGTCTAACAGTTCTAATTCAAACATTTCAGTTTAGTATAAGTATAATTTTTGTTTACACACAGTTAAGTATCAAAAAGATTCTATTTCATATAATTCAGTTTAGTTTAAGTACAGTTTCAATGTCAAAAACAGTTCTATTTCAATATTTGATATCCCAAACAAACAATATCTCTGCACAAACTGGATGTCCCACAAAGTTAATTTTTAGTGGAGTTTAACAGGTTTGAATTCAAAGTTTTCCTTCTCCTAGACTGGTTACCATAAAAAGGTTAAAGAGCACAGGCTGCTCTACTATTTATCCATAGCTGGTGAGAAAACTGTTGGATGATCACCTTTCCTATGGGAAATGCAAATGGCCCCTAACAGATCTATTTGACCCATAGACAGGTCCCTAACAGGTACTACAACTCCTCGTCAGAGTGGACCTGGGAGTAATGGCAATCAGATGCAGTTTAGTGTCATATTCAATATAATGCCCTTTTTTGGTGGGGATGGGTCTTACCCCTCAGCAGAGAATGCAGTCAGCACATTCTGAGGACGACCCATATGGTTAGGGCCCACCAGATTAGAACAGGAATAAAAGAGATACACATGTGGAAAAAAAATGCTGAGAACCTCTGACTTAAAGAAAATCTAGAAAGAAAATAGTTCGAATCCCAGTCGAAGCTGTTTGTATTTTCTCATATCACCAATGTACTTGTGACAGGTACGAGAATCATTTAAAATATTTCCAGACTTTTTTCGTATAGGCACTTTTATTGAGAGTACACACATGAAACTCTAGTCCCCTTCGAAGTAATCTCCTCCGGCGGCAATGCACATCTTGTACCGTTCCAATAACTTGTACCGTTCCAGTAACTTCTTGAAGGTCCCATGGAAATCCTCTTGTGTGAGCGTGTCAATGACCTTCGTCACAGCCTCTTTCATCTCCTCAATTGTCTCATAACGACAGCCTCTGAGCTTAGGGAATAACCAAAAGTCACAGAGAGCAAGGTCTGGACTATAGGGAGGGTAAGGAACTGTCTTGATACCCATCTTGGTCAAATAGTCTGTGACAAGCATGAAGTTGTAGACAGGTGCATTGTCCTGGTGGAAATGCCACTGACCCGATTTCAAGAGTGCTGGCCTCTTCCGACGGAATCTCTTCCTAAACTCCCTTAAAACCACAGCATAGTAACCCTAACCCCAACCCTTTGGCCAATCTACTCTGGTGTATTGACTTCCTTATTCCTCCCACACTTCTCATCATCCCTCACAGACTCCCTGCCTTCCTTGAATCTCTTATGCTACTCAAAAACTGATGCTCGATTTATGCAAGATACTCAAAAAGCAGTCTGAAGCATTCCATACGTTTCTGTGGCATCATTTTTCCAAGTTTAAAACAGAATTTTATTGCATATCGTTCTTCCTCACATCCAGATTGCATTTTTAAAATTCACCAGCTGTGACAATCAGGCTTTAGTAGGGTGTATTCCAATTGCTGCTGTAGTTGTTCATTTGAAGCTGAAATCATAAAGATTGGTTAGTCATCTCATAAGATATATAGCTTTAAGATACTGAATTTTCAAGTGTCTACGACAATTTTAAATGCCTGTACAAAAAAATGTCTGGATGCTTATTGAATGCACCTCATATGAATCCACTCTCTAGTTATGAGTAAATAGTTGGGCAGACAGGGCTCTTTAGCCTTGATATGGCAACTGATCTAGAAGAAAATCGCTGAATTCCAACCTGTTAAACTCCGCTTAAAAACTGACCTTGTGTCGCATACTGCGCAGCTTGGTTGGTTGGTTGGTTGGTTAATTGCGTTTTATGGCATATCAACCTTTGTAGGTTATTTAAAGCCATGTACTTTTTTATACAAATAATCAGTTCTATTTCAAACAATACAGTTTAGCATAAGAATACAGTTTAATTGTGAAAAACATTTCTACTTCAATCTATTCAGTTTATATAAACAGTTCTAATTCAAACAATTCAGTTTAGTATACGAATAGATTTTGTTTACACACAGTTAAAGTTCAAAATAGTTCTATATTAAACAATTCAGTTTAGTGTAAGTACAGTTTCAATGTCAAAAACAGTTCCATTTCAAATAATTCAGTTTAGCATAAGTACGCAGTTTAAATGTAAGTACACAGTTTAATTGTCAAAAACATTTTTTTCAAACTATTCAGTTTAGTCAAACAGTTCTAATTTAAACAATTCAGTTTAGCATAAGTATGCAGTTTAGTTCTATTTAACCCATAGATAGGACCCCTATCAGGGGCTACTATTCCGCGCCAGAGTGGACCTGGGAGCAATGGCAATGAAGGGTTTCTCCAGATTCCCCAAAGCTCCAGCACAACTGGAACCTCACCACTAGATTGTTTAGTGTCATATCTTGGATACTCGTTGAAGGGTCCTACCCCTCTGCAGAGGTGCTGTCGGTGTATTCTACAACCCCAGTCTACTGGGCAACGCACATGTTGGATAGGTTTGGTAAATACATATATGAAATAAAGACTTTTTCAGATAGCGAGGAATCCCGATGGCGAAGTGAGTAACGTGAAAGACTGCGGCCTTGAAGAAAGTGAGTTCGAGCTCCAATTGGGCTATTACATTCACTTTCGGACGAATACCCTTGAGAAAGGTAAGAGCCCTCTTATCCATCTCCCATCTCTGGGTTAAATAATACCACTACTGTTCTTCTACAAGGATGGCTTTGGCATTAAATAAGCCACAAAGGTTGATATGCCATTGAACAAAGAAACCTTAAATAGTATCACTTCTGTTCTTCTACAAGGATGGCTTTGGCATTAAATAACCCATAAAGGTTGATGTGCCATTGAACAAAGAAACCTTAAATAGTATCACTGTTATTCTTCTACAAGGATGGTTTTGGCATTAAATAACCCACAAAGGTTGATATGCCATTGAACAAAGAAACCTTAAATAGTATCACTTCTGTTCTTCTACAAGGATGGCTTTGGCATTAAATAATCCACAAAGGTTGATATACCATTGAACAAAGAAACCTTAAATAATATCACTACTGTTCTTCCACAAGGATAGCTTTAGCTTTGAATAACCCACAAGGGGTGATATGCCATTGAAATAAAAAAAAAACGAGAAGATTGCTGTTGGAAACGTTTGCATCGGCAAAACGTCTATGTCTTTATATATCGGCATAAGGCCGATAGTGGGGGTCTCATATGTTCCTGAATCTATGGTACTCCTCCCTCGAATTTATAATAGTGTTGGGGCCTTATTTACCGCCCCCACCCAGCGACTCCATTGTATGCCACCCCGAATCTATTATACATGGCCCCTATTCTACAACATTTTTCATAAAGTTGCATTCACAGAAAATATACGAACCCACCCTTCCAGTGCCCTAAAACAGGGCGGACACCCCTCCCCCGGGTCATGGGGTTCATGGCTGATAGGTGCCATCCATGTATTTACATAAATCCCTATTTTCGCTTTGTTCAGCGTCAGGCATGGGGAGCGGAAGCGAGATGCATTGTGGGATTATGAGAGAGAGAGAGAGAGAGAGATGATATTGATTGCAGAAAAGGAACTGCGTGGTGCGTTCTTATCATTATGGCACTATCTATTGTCGGAGTGGCACGCGTGTTCACCCCCCCGCCCCACCTCATCTATCGTCCCCCGCCGAACATCATCGCCACAGACCTAAGTATATTTAGGTCAGAAGGCAAGACAACAGAAAGCAATTTCACTTCACGTGTGTGTGTGTGTGTATGTATGTACGTGTGTGTGTGTATGCATATTTGTTTGAGTTGGGTTTTATAGCATATCAATACTTGTAAGTTATTTCATGCCAAATCCTGTTTATATAAATATATATATTAAATATGTATCATTTGCAAAGGTTGGTTGATTGTGTTTTATGGCATATCAATCCTTAAAGGTTATTTAATGCCAAATCCCATATATATATATATATATATATATATATATATTAATGGTTGGTTGGTTGGTTGATTTTTGGCATATCAACACTTGCAGGTTATTTGAAGTCAAATCCTGTTCATACATATATTTTAAATATAGATGATTTTAAACACATTTCGTAGGTATCATTTTTAAACGACAGTGAGCTTCTTTTTGTCCATGCAGTTAAATGGTTTCAAGTATTTCTATCAAACACGAATAATTCATTATTAATCATTTGTTTGCCCACAGTTAAATGGTCTAGTTTGCTTTTATTTTAATGACATATCAATCCTTATAGGTTATTTATTGCCAAATCCTCTTCGTACATATACATTAAATATATATGATTTGGTTTGGTTAGGTTTTATGGCATATCAACCATTGTAGGTTATTTAATGCCAAATCCTCTTTATACATATATATTGAATATATATGATTTGGTCTGGTTAGGTTTTATGGCATATTAACCATTGTAGGTTATCATATTTACCAACCCCTACGCTCGGGCATGATATGACACAAGGTCAATTTTTAACAGGTTTGAATTCAGAGTTTTCCTCCTCATAGACTAGTTGCCTCACCAAGGCTGAAGAACCTAGTCTTTCCTACTATTTACCCATAGCTGGAGGGAGAATAACTGGATTCATACCTTTCCCAAGGGTATTAGTGCTATGTGAAATGCAATCAGTCTCGTCGAGGATTTGAACTCGTGTCGCCGTGTCCATTTCCTACGACGATAACCATTACACCACGGGCAACTCCACAATTTACACCACGGGCACCTCCACAAACCATTGTAGGTTATTCATTGCCAAATCCACTTAATACATATATATTAAATATATATGATTTGGTTTGGTTGGGTTTTATGGCATATCAACCATTGTAGGATATTTAATACCAAATCCTCTTTATACATATATACTAAATATATATGATTTGGTTTGGATTGGTTTTATGGCATATCAACCATTGTAGGTTATTTAATGCCAAATCCTCTGTATACATACACACACACACACACACATATATATATATATATATATATATATATGATTTGAAAACGTATAATTTATAAATAATCTTTTTAAGCCAGCCAGTGCTAATTTGTTTGCGTACAGTCAAATGGTTATATGATTTTTAAATGAATAGTTTGTAGCTAATCTTATTTTTTAAATGAGTCAGAGCTAATTTGTTTGCACACAGTTAAATCGTTCCAAATATTCTCACACAAATAGTTCTCTTTTATATTCCTCATTTGTTTACACTCACTTAAATGCTTTCAAATATTGTTATCTAATATAGATAATTTTATTTGCACACAGTCAAATGGTTTCAAACATTGCTGTGTTGCACTAACAATTCAATTTAGGCATACAGTTAAAGAGTTTCAAGTATTGCTAATCAGCACTAATAATTCTATTCAACATTAGCCATTTGTTAGCGTTCTGTCAATTCGTTTCAAGTACTGCAATGTATCAATAATAATTCAATCAAACATCAGTCATCTGTTTACACACGGTTAAATGACCAAACAGTTCTATTTCTAACAATTCGATTTAACGTAAGTTTGTTGCTTGCAAAATATCAAACAGTTCCATTTGACCCTTAGATAGGGCCCTATCAAGTGCTAATAATCCAGTTTAGAGTGGACTAGGGAGTAATGGCAATGAAGGCACACTCCATATTCCCTAAAGCTCCGGCATTACCGGAGCCTCGACATTCGATGGTGTGATGTCATATCCTGGACACTCATTGAGCGGAGGGGTGGGGTCTTACTTCTCTGCAGAGGGTGCAGTCGGTGTATTCTCACCGTACCAGCTGATAGGGTGATTATTTTTTTAGGAGGTGCCCGTGGTGTAATGGTTATCGTCGTATGAATCGGACACGACGATACGAGTTCAAATCCTTGACGAGACCGATTTCATTTCACATGGCACTAATACCATTGGGAAAGGTATGAATCTAATTATTCTCCCTCCAGCTATGGGTAAATAGCAGGACAGATTAGGTTCTTCAGCCTTGGTGAGGCAACTAGTCTAGGAGAAGGAAAACTCTGAATTCAAACCTGTTAAACTCCTCTTAAAAATTGAACTTGTGTCATATCCTGCCCGAGCGGAGGGGTTGGGTAAATGTGATAGGGTGATTTTTTTTAGAGATTTTAGTTTTTTACTTTAACTTCGTAGTAGCTCTATCTAAAGATATCGAGCATTTTTCTTTCTTTCTTTCTTTTTTTTCTTTCATTCATTTTATCTATCTATCTATCTATCTATCTATCTATCTATCTTTTTATTTAACTGTGGCGGCCATATCACATGATTTTATTTATTTATTTATTTAATAACATATATAGATGTAAGGTTTGTACTTGAAGACCCTTACAAGGGTTTTTTTCCTCTCTCTGGTTTCCATCCGGAAATACAGTCAAGAGCTTCCACCTATCCTCTCTCATACGGACCACTCCTTGGTTTTAGTGCACAACCGGTACTAACAACTCTGTCGCACCTTAGAACATTAGCGAACATATGAACTTCTTCAATCCTATTTACCAAGACGATTATATCTGACTACCAACTCGTATACCAATATAAAGATTAATATAGGACGCTATTCACGTTCCTTAAGAAGTTTCTAAAAAATAAACGAATTAATAAATAAATAAAACGAACGGAAGATTTTTTAAAAAATTTATACAGAACTGAAGCAATCCAGACGACAGCATTATTAAAATCAGATAGATTCGTGAGGAAAATGCCGGAGTTTTGAGGGAAATTGCTGTCACTCAATCCCCAGCGATAGCCACCAGATACGACTGCCGTGAAAATTCATATAATGACGATTATAACGTTGTTATCGTCGTAGGAAATGGACACGGCGACTCGAGTTCAAATCCTGGACGAGAATGATTGCATTTCGCATAGCACTAATACCCTTGGGAAAGGTATGAATCCAATTATTCTCCCTCCAGCTATGGGTAAATAGTAGGGTAGACTTGGTTCTTCAGCCTTGGTAAGGCAACTAGTCTAGGAGAAGGAAAACTCTGAATTCAAACCTGTTAAACTCCGCTTAAAAATTGACCTTGTGTCATATACTGCCCGAGCGGAGGGGTTGGGTAAATATGGATATTCATATGATAATAATAGAGAGCAGTGTCCTGGACCACTTATGAGACTTGTTGTCACTTGATATCCTGTGTGAGCCACTAGATATTAAAAAAGTAAAGTTGGCGACGGTAGTCGAGGGGATCAGAAGGCTCCCTTTTCAATAGCTACTACACTGAGGCGTAGGGGAGGGCGCTACTCCTTTCCCAGGATTGCTCCACTTTACTCTTGATACGTACGTAATATTGCTGAGTGTTAAGCAAGGAGGTATCAAGTACCATTTTTTTAAAGTCTTTGGTATGATACGACCTCGGATTGAACCCTGGTCTCCCGGACTACTGGCGAACACTCTACCCACTAAGCCAAGGAGCCGGTTTATTTATATAATATTATCATTATATAATAAAAGTTGTATATGATAATCATCATCATCATATCGCGCTGGTAGCACGGATATCCCTGACCCTCTCTCGCCACTCCTCCCTATCGTTCATCGCCCTAGGTAGGTCTTCAGGACAACATCCTGTATCCTCACATAGCTGCTGAATGTACGTTCGAGCTGGTCGTCCTGCTTTTGCGCGGCCATGTGTGGGGATCCATAAGAGTACATCTCTTATGAGTTCATCTCTGCTTCTCCAGCAGTGTCCTGCATGTCTGGTTCGTCTAACTTGAATAGTTTTCGTGATAGGGGGCAGGTGGCAGTACAGTTGGTGTCTTGTGGGGTGTTGCTGCCAGGACTTGTTCAAGATTGCACGCAGCATTCTTGTGTAATTGCCATCTAGCTTCTTCTCCAGTCGTTTTGTTAGCGTCCATGTAGTGCATCCATATAGCAGTATCGATGTGACCGCTGCCTGGAAGAAACTGCGTTTCATTTTATCGGTTAGGTCTGATTTCCATATAATCGATAGCCTATTGATAGCTGTCCATGCTTTCGTTAACCTCGTTTCGATGTCCTTTTCGGTTGATTCAACGCTGCTTCCTAGGTACGTGAATTTGTCTACTAGTTTAAGTGGGGTTCCTTCTAGAGTGGAGATGTCCCCCGTTTGGTTATAGCACATATATTCCGTTTTGTGTGCATTAACATAGAGGCCTATGCTTGCTGCTGCTCGTTCCAAACTATGCAGAAGTGTTTCGGCTTGGTCAGGTGTATTTGCCAGTATCGCTATGTCATCGGCGTAGTCGGCATCGGTAATTGTTGTTGCGGGGTATCTTCTGCTTCTTTTCTTCGTCAGTTCGAAAATATATATATATATATATATATATATATATAATGTTACTCTCCGTGTACAGCTATCGTTCAATCTTTCTTTCTATGTATGTGTATATAATCTATTTCTCTTATTTGTATGCACATACAGACACACACACACGTATATATATGTATATATTGATAGATTATGGTTTCTGTATTTAATGTCAATCAATTCATGAAACACAAGTGGTCCTCACTATTCTAGCTTTTATATATATGTTCATCAATAGCTCGGATGACCGGGGTTCGATCTCAGGTCGAGTCATACCGAAGACTAAAAAAAAAAGTACTTGATTTCTATTTACTTAACTCTCACCATTATAAGGTAGGGATCAAGGGTAAAGTGGAGCAATATAGGTAAAGGTGTAGTACCGTCCCTCACACCTCAGGTCGCCTTTGACTTCGGTCGCCAACTTTACTTACTTTACATATATACTTATATATATATATATATACTCTCTCTCTCTCTCTCTCTGTCTCTCTCTCTCTCTATATATATATATATGAATCAACTCCTCTGCACAAGGAGGATATGACACAAGGTCAGTTTTTGAGTAGAGTTTAACAGGTTTTATAATTCAGTTTTCCTTCTCCAAGGCTGGTTGCCTAGCCAAATTTAAAGGACTCAGTATGTCCTAATATTTAGTCATAGCTGGAAGGAGAATAATGGGATTAGTAACTTTCTTAAAGGTATTAGCGTCATATGAAATGCAATCAGCCTCGTTCAGGAGTTGAACTCGGGTCCCCGCGTCTCTTTTCTGTTACGGGAACCATTACACCTCGAGCACCTCTTTCCATCTCTCTATCTCTGTTTGTCAAGGTCTCTCAGTCTCTCTCTCTCTCTCTATATATATATATTCATATGTGTGTGTGTGTGTGTGCGCGAAAAAATAAGAAAACAAGTGGATAAACGAAACACAGACGATGGTTCAATTGATATTTCGTCTTTACTCAAAAACTTCATCATAATGATGATGAAGTCTTTGGGTAAATAAAGACGAAATATTAATTGAATCCGTTGTCAATATTACGGTTTATTCACTTTTCCTCTAATTATTTCATATTTAGTCGGATTTTTCAATCTGTTATTTCTCCATATATATATATATCTTACATTCACCAGCACTATATGTGTGTGCATGCGTGCGTGCGTGTGTGTGTGTGTGTGTGTGTATGTGAATATAGCTGTATATATATATATATATAGATAGATAGATAGATAGATAGATAGGGAGAGAAATTGATAGACAGAAAATTGGAGAGAGTAAGAGAGAGTGAGGGAGGGAGAGAGATAAGGAAGAAAGTAAAGAGAGGAAGAGAATGAGAAGGAGAGGGGAGAGGAAAAGGAGGAGAAAGAGGGGAAGAGAATAAATCGGAGAGAAAGAGGAAGAGAAGGAGAGAGAGAGAGAAAGAGGGAAATGAATAAGGGGTAGGGAAGAGAGAGGGAGATATATAGGGAGAAAGCTTTTACGGATTATGCATGCGTAATAGATTAGAAGAAGAAGAAGAAGAAGAAGAAGAAGAAGAAGAAGAAGAAGAAGAAGAAGACTGAGGTCAAGAAGAAGAAGAAGGAGAAAAAGAAGAAAGCCCAACCTAGATTGTGAATACCCCTTTGCCACCCACGGGAATATTTAGACGGATGTCAAACTCCACTTAAAATTCCTTGCGCGTTGGGCAATTCGAGGGAATGGCACATTGAATATGACACCCAGGAGGATGTGTGTCGTCTGCATCAAACCCCTCGCGCCTTCCATATTTTAGGGCCTCTGAGACAATT
>OY757947.1:12049880-12099880 GCA_963585895.1 Sepioteuthis lessoniana
ACTTAGTATATATATATATATATATATATATATATATACCATGACTAGTTGATTTGGCATCGCTTACGTGGGGAGTGCATTGGTGGCCCATAGGTAGAAGTTCGGTTTCTACATTGCGGACTTGCTGTTTCGATCTATAGTGGTCGAGATTATGGTATGCACTGCTGATGAGACCCAATAAGGTCGAAACAGCTATTCAGTGTTCCCTATGTCGCATTTGGGTGTTCCTGGATTTTCTGGCCATGGTAATTCAATTAATATATGTAGTTTTTGATGTGCTGTTGATAATTTGTATGTCTGAGGCGTGTAATGTATTATTGAGGTTTTTAATCATTAAGTTTGTGGGTATTATGATTCTTCTGGTATTGTTATTGTTCAAGTTATTGTTATTGTATATTTTGTTGGTTGGTTGGTTGGGTTTTATGGCATATCAACCTTTGTCGGTTATTTAATGCCAAATTGATTTTATACAAATTATCTGTTCTATTTCAAAGAATTCAGTTTAGCATGAGTACACTGTTTAGTTGTCAAAAACACTTCTATTTCAAGCTATTCAGTTTATTCAAACAGTTCTAATTCAGTCAATTCAGTTTAGTAAAAGCATAGATTTTGTTTACATACAGTTAAAAGTCGAAACAGTTCTATGTTAAACAATTCAGTTTAGCGTAAATAGTTTCAATGTCAAAAACAGTTCCATTTCAAATAATTCAGTTTAGCATACGTACACAGTTTAAATGTTAGTACACAGTTTAACTGTTAAGGGTCGACTTTTGCTTGCTCGCCGAGGCCTTGGGCAGGTGTCGCACGAGATGGTGGTGGTGGTGGGGGCAGATGAAAAAGCCAGAATAGCAAGAATGTGTATCTCTCTCCTTATATCAAAGAACCTTTAAACTCAAAGGTAATAAAAAGTTTCGTACCTGAACTAAGAAGTCGTAAGTGTTTTTCGTGTTTCGGGATTCCTATGTTCTATGTATATATGTTATGAACATTCTATGTACGTTTCACATATCCGTATACTTGTATGGCTATGCTACAAAACAATTGTTTAGAACCAGCTGATATTTGTCACTTGGCAGTTATCTATCACTTAAAGAAGATTGATCACGTAATTAATAATATATATATATATATATATATATAGTGGGGACTTGTTTACTATTTTAAGCAAGTCCCACTCGGACTATCACCTGAAAGTACTTGAGACCATTCATATTCTCACCCATAAACCGTCCCTTTGTAAACAGAGGGAATGTTTGTTGGGTATGAATTTGATCAGTACTTAATTTACCCTCCCTTTCTAATGAACATACATTTTTTTTCTTCCACCTCACTACACAGTCCCTGTCCCTTTTCCTTCTAAATCGTTGTCCTCATTTTAGCTGTGATCAGGGAGGACCGGAACCGGTTATTTTATTTTATCTTTTTTTAAAGTGATTAAAATTGGTCTATTTGTGAGTATATTAGAATTTTGTACCCCCCCCCCCCCATATTTAAATATTGTGAAAATTTCCTTCAAAAACCATGAGGACTTGATTAAGGAAGACGTGTCGACTCAAGACATGCTCCATTCTTGACCGAAGGCCGCCAGACTTTGAGGCACCAGATTCCAGTGAACTCTACCTCGTCCTCGTCTCCCAATGTTAATGAGAAAACAGTCAGTGGTCGGTTCGGCTTTAACTTGTAAGGATCTGAAAGAATCAACCCCCTCAGACTGAAGTGAAAAATAAGTCCTGGAGCAAACCTTGAAATTGAACAAATTCAACTCCAAGACAACCCACGAAATTATACATCAACGAATCACCCTTCAACAATAAGGAATTTTTGCTGTATAGCCATGAACAACTATACATACACATATACATACAGAAACATATTCAACACAATAAAGACGAGCGGACACAGTTCTTTAGAAAAATATACCTCTCACTTTATTTGAAAGGGTTCGAAAGGGTTACTTAAGGTTTTACTGTGTGAGAGGTGAGTTGGAGACTGAACAGAACTGCAACATATTGACCCCCACTCTTATGGCCATAACAGTGTTTCTTTCCCGTTCTCCTGGGCTGCTCAACCGGGGGCCTGGGGGCCCAGCCTCTCTGGGAGATGGTCCTCATTCCAGCATCTTCTCTCCAACTCATCTGAACTTCAACTGTTCAATCGGGGGTCCTGCTGGGTGCTGGTTCTCTCTACCGTATCATATATCCAACTAACTCGAACTTCCTGTGCACCGAGTTATATTATTGTTTTACGTCCACTCAATTCAACCTGTCGACAGTCAAGGTTATCCCCTTGATACCTTCGACCGGATGCACCTGTTATTTACACAGGTGCATTTCCTATTTTGACAGCTCGGCCGGGGTCAATATGCAACATTTTGTAGCACAGTTACCTTATTGTCTTGAAAAAAGAAGTAATCTACGACTGAAGAAAACTTCGACATCCCTCGAAATTTTCCAACTTTGTCAACCGGACTCTGAGTAAAGTTCTCCGCAAATCACAACAAAATTTGCAAAAACTATCCCTTTATCTGTCTTTCCTTTTTTCTTGTTTTTTACGAATCAAATTTGCTGTAGAAAATATTTGTCTTGTCTTGTCTTTTTATTCAGTGTCCGAACTTGTAACTTGCGGTAATTTCCCCCACAAGTGAAAATTAATCCTTTTACAATTTTAATTCTCATAATATATACATATATATATATATATATATATATATATATATATATATATATATATAAGAACAGACTCTAATAGAAGAGGAGGGACACAGGAGGTGGCACAAAACAGTGGAAATGGACACGCGGAACAATCACGCACACACAAAACAGCCAATGCTCTTTCGTCTCTCGCTGTGAGCACTATCTGTTTCTGCTTTGCTGGCACAAGCTTTTCTCTCTCTCTCTCTCTCTCTCTCTCCCTCTCTCTATTTTGGGTTGGCTGTTAAGGACGGATTGAAAGAACAAATAAATTTCGTACATACAAAACAAACGGAAGCGTTTTGTGTTTGACTTCATTTTATCAATGAGGTTACCACAGTCAGGCTGATGGTTTTAGGGGTATCATTACAACGTCTTAAGTTGTTCTAAAATCTTTTCTCCTGAGACGAGAAATGACTACGTGACCATAATTTTAAATGCACATTTTATTCGATTTGCTTTTTTAAAAAAATTCTTGGTGACTTTGACAGGGATTCAGTGAAAGCAAGATGGAGCAGAAAGAACTTCGTATTTTTGTTTGGTGCGTAAACTAATTTGACCGTTATGGTCGATGCATATTTTCACCCAATGAGGGTGACTTATCCTATTCAGCCCGGACCATTTTTTTCGGGCAGCACCAAATTGGGGAAAGCCCGCAAAACACACTCTTCCTCAGAACCTTTCGAAAAGGGCAGACGTACTTACTGTCCGCTCACTTCATTAGCAGCAGCATCATGACACCATGATGAAAGCCATCTAATTTATGGACCTCTTGAATCTATTCTCTTAGACCAAGGGTTCCCAGTTGAATATGAACGAGATGAATTCAATCCGCCTCACACAGAAACAACTTTACGTCCCCTCCAACTTTGGCTATGTCGACTGCGACGCAAAATTCCGCTCAGACATCCAGCTACTTCATCCCTGGGCAACATTTTCTGGAGACATGCTTCTCTCCCATAATAACCAGGACCACACATTCATGGGTGACTACATCATTCCTGTCCTTAACCAGCAAACACGACTTTTGCTACACCTATGGCGACCATATCTCACTCACACATTCAACAATGCCTTAACCCTAACGATACACATTTCGCTCCGGCATTTAACTGCTAAAATGCCTTCTCAACTCCATGACTCCTTCCTTCCTACGAGATGTGCAGCATAAACGTAAACCCTTTTTCCACGCTGCCATTAAAAACCTTCATAAAAAACTTTTCGACGTCTTGGTTCTTCTCTCGTTTATTTACCTTAAAACTTAGTGAAGAAAAAACGTAACAATACGTAACAAAAACTCTAGCTAAAGAGTTTTCAGCCGGTCGAGTAGAGAGTTTTGACTAACTTATTTCTAACTCTAGAATCGTTTTGATCACATAACTGAAACTATCCCGTGATACTTGTTGACCAGTTGAATTTTTCCACTCGTTAAAAGGTTCATGACTAAATTTAGATGCTACACTACGCGTCAATAATAGAACTCCCCAATCTATCTTGCAGTACTCACAGACATATATACACAAACACACTTATATATATATATATATAGTCATCCACAGACGGATCTGTTTCGTTCTATCAGAACTCATCAGTGTGGCTAGACATACTAGCTTCCCGTAGCTGGGATCGAAACCCGGTTGACTCAAACGCCAAGCCAAGACTCTACCCCTCAGCCACGAGGAACCAGCAGCAGCGAAATAAATTTTAAACTGTTATGAATCACAATTACTATCGTTTACATACATCCGCTTAACGGCTACCGAGAGCTCAATTCATATGAAGAGCCTTGCAATAAACGCAAATGGCAACGCGATTACTTCATTCGCTAGAGAACTCAATCCTACCGGGGTAGGGGAGTATATATATATATATAGTCATATATATGCTTAGTATATATAGTATGTATATATATATATATGACCCAGTCAGCTGGGGCAGTAGAATACACCGACGGCATCTCTACAGAAGTGTAACACTTCCTCAACAAGTGTCCTACGTATGATACTAAACAATCTGATGGTCAGGTTCCAGTAAAGCTGGTGCTTTGGGTAATACGGAGTACCCCTTCATTACCATTACTCCTAGGTTCACACTGGCCCAGAGTGGTAGCACCTGATAGAGTCCTATCTATGTGTCAATAGAATTGTTTGACATTTAAACTGTGTGCAAGCAAATGACTGATGTCAAATTGAATTCTTAGAAATAGAACTGTTAGATCATTTAACAGTTTGTAAACAAATGACTGTTGAATTGTGAGTGATACATATCAATACCTGGAACTATTTAACTGTGTGCAAAAGAATGATCTTAGTCTCGTTTAAGAATGTTATCAACAAAATGTATTTACAAATCATATTTCCTAATATATATGTATAAAGAGAATTTTGCATAAAATAACCTACACTGGTTGATATGCCATAAAACCCAACCCAACCAAATCATATATATTTAATATATATGTATAAAGAGGATTTAGTATTAAATAACCTACAATGGTTGATATCTCTTAAAACCCAACTAAACCAAATCATATTTATTTAATATATATGTATAAAGAGGATTTGGCATTAAATAACCTACAATGGTTGATATGCTCTGAAACCGAACCAAACCAAATCATATATATTTAATATATATGTATAAAGAGGATTTGGCATTAAAAAACCCTACAAGGGTTGATATGCCATAAAACCCAACCCTACCTAATCATATATATTTAATATATATGTATAAAGAGGATTTGGCATTAAATAACCTACAATGGTTGATATGCTCTGAAACCGAACCAAACCAAATCATATATATTTAATATATATGTATAAAGAGGATTTGGCATTAAATAACCTACAAGGGTTGATATGCCATAAAACCCAACC
Organism: Sepioteuthis lessoniana; assembly: GCA_963585895.1. NCBI lineage: Eukaryota > Metazoa > Mollusca > Cephalopoda > Myopsida > Loliginidae > Sepioteuthis > Sepioteuthis lessoniana. The sequence goes on from OY757947.1 coordinate 12,055,447, forward strand.
CTACCTAATCATATATATTTAATATATATGTATAAAGAGGATTTGGCATTAAATAACCTACAACGTTGATGTGCCATAAAATCCAAGCAAACCAAATCATACATATCTAATATATATGTATGAAGAGGAATTGGAATTAAAAAACCCTACAAGGGTTGATATGCCATAAAACCTACAAGGGTTGACCGGCTCTTGGTCTAAAGGGTAAAGTGTTCGCTAATGACCTGGGAGACTCGGGTTCGATCCCACGTCGAGTCATTTCAAAAACTCAAAAAATGGTACTCCTTGCTTAACACTCAGCATAATAAGGTACGTATCAAGGGTAAAGTGGAACAAACCAAGGAAAGGGGTAGCGCCTCCCTACACTTCGGTGTAGTAGCTAATGAAAAGAGAGCTTTCGGGTCACCCTCGACCATGGTCGCTAACCTGAATGTATAAACAGGATTTGGTATTAAATAACCAGAAATGGTTGATATGCAATGAAACCAAATCAAACCAAATATATATATATATATATATATATATATATATATATATATATATATATATATATATATATATCTTTAAAATACTCCAAATAGTTTTGACAGTAGATGCAATTTGTGCTTAGAAGAGAAAATACATATTTTGACATATAAATTGCTTGATAAGTCATTAAATAAGAGAAATGACTAATAGCTTGATGTAGACATAGGACAAAATTTAAACTCGAGACTATAAATTTTTAAAAACATAGAAATAAATAGTGAAACCAGACAAAAAACGTATCCAATATACACACATGAAAAAATAGGTAGCTAAATAAATAGTACCGAAATTAATATAAGCATTGATATTTCCCTTAAAAGTTAATTATCGAACTTAACAAGAAAAGAAAAGAAATAAAATAAAATAAATAAAAAAGTTAAATTACCGTAATTATAACTGACAGAAGAATTTTGAAAATAAAATAAATAGGTAAATAAAAAAACGGAAATTCAATAAAACGAGGAGGTAACTCTTTAAATCTCTTCTTCCGCCTCCGTGTCTATTCTGTTTTATTTATCCATTAGATCTGAAGAAGTCCAGTTATATTTTTCTTCGTGTTTTTGGTTCACACCAGAAGCGAAAAACAGGATGGAAATAAGTTTATAATCCTAAAATATCCGGTCTTTGGTTTTTTCTTTAAAGAAATATTGCTCTGTAAAATCAATTACATTGAGCTCTCTACCAGGAAAATTTAAATGTTCAGCTCCTGAATGATTTTCTTGTCCTAAAATAATTACTCCCAACTCTGGTTTAACTGGACCGAATAATACTATATATATATATATATTAACCCTCCAATGTTATCCTTTTGCTGTTTTGGTTAGTTTTCCGTAATTCAATGATGACAACGTAATCCTAACCATTCTATGTGTACCATACCAATGATACGGATATGTGAAATGTACATAGAATATTCATAACTCATATATAGATAACATAGGAATCCCGAAACACAAAAAACACTTACGACTTCTTAGTTCAGGTACGAAACTTTTTATTACCTTTGAGTTAAAAGGTTTTTCGACCTAAGGAGAAAGACACAACCCTTCTATGCTGATTGCTTTTACATCGTCCGCTCTCAACCCAACTAACGCGCGGCGCCCGTAGCGCACAAATTCGTCTGGCCACGACGAGCCTCGAAAATCAACCTTCTTCTCCCCAGGCAGGAACTCATCTAACTGACTGTTCTCAAATCTCAGCCCACGCTTCCGGTGCATGACTTCACCCACATCCCTGGTCATATCCCCTATCTGGGATTTTTAGTGTGACATCTCTGAATGTGTCATTACAGGGATGTGGGTGACGTCTCGCTCCTCGCGTACGTGAACACCTACGCTCATGTTTGCACCTAAATAACCCATGCACTGAGCCGAAAGGTTCTCAGCCTAACTAAACCCAAAGGCAAGATATATAAAACGAAATCCCTCGGCCATTATATTACATATGGATCTCCGACAAGGTCTTGGTATTTTTCATGCGTTTGCTCCCTTCCATCTTCACTGATCATGTTGTCTATTGTACGCATTCGTCTATAATATTCGCCCTTCACTTTGGGCGACGAAATTCTGATAAAGAATTTCTCGTGTATAATACGCACTGATATTTTGAAATTTGAAGCCGCTAAATTTAGATTCAATTTCATATTTGTTTAACATTTTACCTGCTTTGTATTAACAAAAATAAGAATTTATATAGTAAATCAGACCTAACCGATAAAATGAAACGCAGTTTCTTCCAAGCAGCGCTCGTATCAATACTGCTGTATGGATGCACTACTTGGACGCTAACCAAACGGCTCGAGAAGCTAGACGGCAATTACACAAGATTGCTGCGAGCAATATTGAACAAATCCTGGCGGCAACACCCCTCAAGACACCAACTATACGGCCACCTGCCTCCCATCACGAAAACTATCCAAATTAGACCAACCAGACATGCAGGACACTGCTGGAGAAGCGGCGACGAGTGATATACTCCTATGGAACCCCACATATGGCCGAGCAAAAGCAGGACGACCAGCACGAACATACACTCAGCAGCTATGTGACGATACAGGATGTTGCCCTGAAGACCTGCCAGAGGCGATGAACGATAGGAAGAAGTTGCGAGAGAGGACCAGGGATATCCATGCTAGCAGCACGACATGATGATGATAATGATGACATAATGTTTGTAACTGGGTCATTGACCAAGTAGGTAGAGTGTTCACCAATGGTCAGGGACACCTGGGTTCAATCCCAGGTCGCGTCATACCAAAACTTTAAAAATGGTACTTGATATCTCCTTGCTCAACACTCAGCAATATAAGGTACGTATCAAGGGTAAAGTGGAGTAATCCAGGTAAAGGTATAACGCCCTCTCCAACACCTCGGTGTAGTGGCTATTGAAAAGGGAGCCTTCGGGTCGCCCTCGACTACGGCCGCCAACTTTACTTACATAATGTTTCGAAACCCACAATCATCGCTGTACTTGGAGCAAAGGAAACGACATGTTCACACAAAAAATGTAACAAAGATTTGGCGAAAAGAAGTCCACACAATCCTGTGTTTATTTCTCAGTAGCGGTATAAAACAAATGTTTGTTATACAGTAGTTAGTTTAGACGAGAGATATCTGGTTTGTACTGACTAAAAATAAGAATTTATATAGTCTATTAAATAATGTTTTAAAACAAACAATCTACACAGAATTAAGAGCAAAATGGTTATGTCTCTATAGCGGTATAAAACAAATGTTTGTTATACATTAGTTAGTTTGGACCAGAGATATAACTTAGTCTTGCTCATGCTGTCATAAATATAACGACACAAGCGTCCAGAAAAGAGGCAATATTCAATTCTTGTGTATAATACGGTTTTAGGCTTAAAAATCTGCCAAAAAGTGCGTATTATATACAAATAATTTCAGTACACCATGTGAAGTGCCTATTTAAGAACATAGCCGAGCGGCACACGATAAGTTTCCAGACTTTTTTTCGTATGGGCATTTAAAATTGTTGTAGAGTCTCGAAAATTCGGTGTGTTATTGCTATACATCTTATGAGATGACTAACCAATTTTTATGATTTCAGGTTTAAATGAACAGCTACAGCAGCAATTGGAATACACCCTACTAAAGCCTGATTGTCACAGCTGGGGAATTTCAAAAATGCAATCTGGACGTGAGGACACTTTAGAAGAACGATATGCAATAAAGTTCTATTTTAAACTTGGAAAAAATGCCACAGAAACGTATGGAATGCTTCGGACTGCTTTTCGACCATCTTGCATGAATCGAGCATCAATTTTTGTGAGTCTGTGAGGGATGATGAGAGGCGTGGGAGGAGTAAGGAAGTTAATACACCATAGTTGATTAGCCAAAGGGTTGAGGTTAGGGTTAATTAAGATTAGTATGTTGAGGTTTTAAGGGAATTCAGGAATATATTCCGTTGGAAAAGGCCAGCACCCTTCAAATCGGGTTTTCCATCCTTGTCACGGACTATTTGACCAAGATGGGCATCAAGACAGTTCTCCACCCTCCATATAGTCCAGACCTTGCTCCCTATGACTTTTGGTTATTCCCTAAGGCTGTCGTTATGAGACAATTGAGGAGATGAAAGAGGCTGCGACGAAGGTTATTGACACGCTCACACAAGAGGACTACCATGGGGCCTTTCAGAAGTCGTTGAAACGGTACAAGTGCATTGCAGCCGGAGAAGATTACTTCGAAGGATACTAGAGTTTCATGTGTGTACTATCAATGAAAATGCCCATACGAAAAAAGTCTGGAAACTTATCGTATGCACCTCGTAATTTATTTACTTCTATAATTCCTTTGTTTGTATATTATGATTTCGAAACATGTTTCTGTGTTTAATTTGTTATACATACAAGTAGTTACAAAAGAAAGAATACATAAAGTCTTCCCATGATAAAATTATACAGATATTGGTCAACGAACAAGCAGTATATGAAAGTGGTACAAAATTTTTAAAAAAAGGCTTACTTGACAAAAATGAGACAAAGCGATTAAATTATTTAAAAAATTGATATAATGTTTCAAAAACAAAATCTCATAAAGAAGAGCAAAGACAAGGACGTGTTCAATCGAATGACTAACGATGAATTAACTTTAGTAATGTGACCTTCAATCAGTGTGGCCAATCTGAAAAATATTTTTTTTAAATCACCCTTATTACATATTACTCACACACACACACACACTTACAACTTTCTACACACACATGCAAAATACAATCTCATAACTTTCTAGACACAAACACACACACACGCACACACGCGCACACACATAAAAACAATCTTATAGCTTTCTACACACACATACACACACACACACAAAAACTAATCATATAACTTTCTATAAATGCGCACACAAACACGCAAATAAACACACACAAAGACACATTAAAAACTAATCATATAATTTCGTGCACACACACACACACACACACACACTTACAGCTTTCTACACACACATACAAAATACAATCTCATAACTTTCTAGACACACACACACAAACACACACACACACACACACATACAAACAATCTTATAGCTTTTTACGCACACATACACACACACACATACACACATAAAAACTAATCATATAACTTTCTATAAACGCGCGCACACAGACGCAAATAAACACACAGAAAGACACATAAAAAAACTAATCATATAATTTCGTGCACACACACACACAAAGCAATCTTATAACTTTCTGCACTTACGCACGTACACACACACGCAGAAGCAGAAGATACCCCGCAACAACAATTACCGACGCCGACTACGCCGATGACATAGCGATACTGGCAAATACACCTGACCAAGCCGAAACACTTCTGCATAGTTTGAAACGAGCAGCAGCAAGCATAGGCCTCTATGTTAATGCACACAAAACGGAATATATGTGCTATAACCAAACGGGGGACATCTCCACTCTAGAAGGAACCCCACTTAAACTAGTAGACAAATTCACTTACCTAGGAAGCAGCGTCGAATCAACCGAAAAGGACATCGAAACGAGGTTAACGAAAGCATGGACAGCTATCAATAGGCTATCGATTATATGGAAATCAGACCTAACCGATAAAATGAAACGCAATTTCTTCCAGGCAGCGGTCACATCGATACTGCTATATGGATGCACTACATGGACGCTAACAAAACGACTGGAGAAGAAGCTAGATGGCAATTACACAAGAATGCTGCGTGCAATCCTGAACAAGTCCTGGCAGCAACACCCCACAAGACACCAATTGTACGGCCACCTGCCCCCTATCACGAAAACTATTCAAGTTAGACGAACCAGACATGCAGGACATTGCTGGAGAAGCAGAGATGAACTCATAAGAGATGTACTCTTATGGATCCCCACACATGGCCGCGCAAAAGCAGGACGACCAGCTCGAACGTAGATTCAGCAGCTATGTGAGGATACAGGATGTTGTCCTGAAGACCTACCTAGGGCGATGAACGATAGGGAGGAGTGGCGAGAGAGGGTCAGGGATATCCGTGCTACCAGCGCGATATGATGATATATATATATTTACCCTCTCTTTCTAATGAACATACATTTTTTTTCTTCCACCTCACTACACAGTCCCTGTCCCTTTTCCTTCTAAATCGTTGTCCTCATTTTAGCTGTGATCAGGGAGGACCGGAACCGGTTGTTTTATTTTATTTTTTTTTTAAAGTGATTAAAATTGGTCTATTTGTGAGTATATTAGAATTTTGTACCCCCCCCCATATTTAAATATTGTGAAAATTTCCTTCAAAAACCATGAGGACTTGATTAAGGAAGACGTGTCGACTCAAGACATGCTCCATTCTTGACCGAAGGCCGCCAGACTTTGAGGCACCAGATTCCAGTGAACTCTACCTCGTCCTCGTCTCCCAATGTTAATGAGAAAACAGTCAGTGGTCGGTTCGGCTTTAACTTGTAAGGATCTGAAAGAATCAACCCCCTCAGACTGAAGTGAAAAATAAGTCCTGGAGCAAACCTTGAAATTGAACAAATTCAACTCCAAGACAACCCACGAAATTATACATCAACGAATCACCCTTCAACAATAAGGAATTTTTGCTGTATAGCCATGAACAACTATACATACACATATACATACAGAAACATATTCAACACAATAAAGACGAGCGGACACAGTTCTTTAGAAAAATATACCTCTCACTTTATTTGAAAGGGTTCGAAAGGGTTACTTAAGGTTTTACTGTGTGAGAGGTGAGTTGGAGACTGAACAGAACTGCAACATATTGACCCCCACTCTTATGGCCATAACAGTGTTTCTTTCCCGTTCTCCTGGGTTGCTCAACCGGGGGCCTGGGGGCCCAGCCTCTCTGGGAGATGGTCCTCATTCCAGCATCTTCTCTCCAACTCATCTGAACTTCAACTGTTCAATCGGGGGTCCTGCTGGGTGCTGGTTCTCTCTACCGTATCATATATCCAACTAACTCGAACTTCCTGTGCACCGAGTTATATTATTGTTTTACGTCCACTCAATTCAACCTGTCGACAGTCAAGGTTATCCCCTTGATACCTTCGACCGGATGCACCTGTTATTTACACAGGTGCATTTCCTATTTCGACAGCTCGGCCGGGGTCAATATGCAACATTTTGTAGCACAGTTACCTTATTGTCTTGAAAAAAGAAGTAATCTACGACTGAAGAAAACTTCGACATCCCTCGAAATTTTCCAACTTTGTCAACCGGACTCTGAGTAAAGTTCTCCGCAAATCACAACAAAATTTGCAAAAACTATCCCTTTATCTGTCTTTCCTTTTTTCTTGTTTTTTACGAATCAAATTTGCTGTAGAAAATATTTGTCTTGTCTTGTCTTTTCATTCAGTGTCCGAACATGTAACTTGCGGTAATTTCCCCCACAAGTGAAAATTAATCCTTTTACAATTTTAATTCTCATAATATATACATATATATATATATATATATATATATATATATATAAGAACAGACTCTAATAGAAGAGGAGGGACACAGGAGGTGGCACAAAACAGTGGAAATGGACACGCGGAACAATCACGCACACACAAAACAGCCAATGCTCTTTCGTCTCTCGCTGTGAGCACTATCTGTTTCTGCTTTGCTGGCACAAGCTTTTCTCTCTCTCTCTCTCTCTCTCTCCCTCTCTCTATTTTGGGTTGGCTGTTAAGGACGGATTGAAAGAACAAATAAATTTCGTACATACAAAACAAACGGAAGCGTTTTGTGTTTGACTTCATTTTATCAATGAGGTTACCACAGTCAGGCTGATGGTTTTAGGGGTATCATTACAACGTCTTAAGTTGTTCTAAAATCTTTTCTCCTGAGACGAGAAATGACTACGTGACCATAATTTTAAATGCACATTTTATTCGATTTGCTTTTTTAAAAAAATTCTTGGTGACTTTGACAGGGATTCAGTGAAAGCAAGATGGAGCAGAAAGAACTTCGTATTTTTGTTTGGTGCGTAAACTAATTTGACCGTTATGGTCGATGCATATTTTCACCCAATGAGGGTGACTTATCCTATTCAGCCCGGACCATTTTTTTCGGGCAGCACCAAATTGGGGAAAGCCCGCAAAACACACTCTTCCTCAGAACCTTTCGAAAAGGGCAGACGTACTTACTGTCCGCTCACTTCATTAGCAGCAGCATCATGACACCATGATGAAAGCCATCTAATTTATGGACCTCTTGAATCTATTCTCTTAGACCAAGGGTTCCCAGTTGAATATGAACGAGATGAATTCAATCCGCCTCACACAGAAACAACTTTACGTCCCCTCCAACTTTGGCTATGTCGACTGCGACGCAAAATTCCGCTCAGACATCCAGCTACTTCATCCCTGGGCAACATTTTCTGGAGACATGCTTCTCTCCCATAATAACCAGGACCACACATTCATAGGTGACTACATCATTCCTGTCCTTAACCAGCAAACACGACTTTTGCTACACCTATGGCGACCATATCTCACTCACACATTCAACAATGCCTTAACCCTAACGATACACATTTCGCTCCGGCATTTAACTGCTAAAATGCCTTCTCAACTCCATGACTCCTTCCTTCCTACGAGATGTGCAGCATAAACGTAAACCCTTTTTCCACGCTGCCATTAAAAACCTTCATAAAAAACTTTTCGACGTCTTGGTTCTTCTCTCGTTTATTTACCTTAAAACTTAGTGAAGAAAAAACGTAACAATACGTAACAAAAACTCTAGCTAAAGAGTTTTCAGCCGGTCGAGTAGAGAGTTTTGACTAACTTATTTCTAACTCTAGAATCGTTTTGATCACATAACTGAAACTATCCCGTGATACTTGTTGACCAGTTGAATTTTTCCACTCGTTAAAAGGTTCATGACTAAATTTAGATGCTACACTACGCGTCAATAATAGAACTCCCCAATCTATCTTGCAGTACTCACAGACATATATACACAAACACACTTATATATATATATATATAGTCATCCACAGACGGATCTGTTTTCGTTCTATCAGAACTCATCAGTGTGGCTAGACATACTAGCTTCCCGTAGCTGGGATCGAAACCCGGTTGACTCAAACGCCAAGCCAAGACTCTACCCCTCAGCCACGAGGAACCAGCAGCAGCGAAATAAATTTTAAACTGTTATGAATCACAATTACTATCGTTTACATACATCCGCTTAACGGCTACCGAGAGCTCAATTCATATGAAGAGCCTTGCAATAAACGCAAATGGCAACGCGATTACTTCATTCGCTAGAGAACTCAATCCTACCGGGGTAGGGGAGTATATATATATATATAGTCATATATATGCTTAGTATATATAGTATGTATATATATATATATATGACCCAGTCAGCTGGGGCAGTAGAATACACCGACGGCATCTCTACAGAAGTGTAACACTTCCTCAACAAGTGTCCTACGTATGATACTAAACAATCTGATGGTCAGGTTCCAGTAAAGCTGGTGCTTTGGGTAATACGGAGTACCCCTTCATTACCATTACTCCTAGGTTCACACTGGCCCAGAGTGGTAGCACCTGATAGAGTCCTATCTATGTGTCAAATAGAATTGTTTGACATTTAAACTGTGTACAATCAAATGACTGATGTCAAATTGAATTCTTAGAAATAGAACTGTTAGATCATTTAACAGTTTGTAAACAAATGACTGTTGAATTGTGAGTGATACATATCAATACCTGGAACTATTTAACTGTGTGCAAAAGAATGATCTTAGTCTCGTTTAAGAATGTTATCAACAAAATGTATTTACAAATCATATTTTCTAATATATATGTATAAAGAGAATTTTGCATAAAATAACCTACAATGGTTGATATGCCATAAAACCCAACCCAACCAAATCATATATATTTAATATATATGTATAAAGAGGATTTAGTATTAAATAACCTACAATGGTTGATATCTCTTAAAACCCAACTAAACCAAATCATATTTATTTAATATATATGTATAAAGAGGATTTGGAATTAAATAACCTACAATGGTTGATATGCCATAAAACCCAACCAAACCAAATCATATATATTTAATATATATGTATAAAGAGGATTTGGCATTAAATAACCTACAATGGTTGATATCTCTTAAAACCCAACCAAACCAAATCATATTTATTTAATATATATGTATAAAGAAGATTTGGAATTAAAAAACCTACAATGGTTGATATGCCATAAAACCCAACCCTACCTAATCGTATATATTTAATATATATGTATAAAGAGGATTTGGCATTAAATAACCTACAATGGTTGATATGCTCTGAAACCGAACCAAACCAAATCATATATATTTAATATATATGTATAAAGAGGATTTGGCATTAAAAAACCCTACAAGGGTTGATATGCCATAAAACCCAACCCTACCTAATCATATATATTTAATATATATGTATAAAGAGGATTTGGCATTAAATAACCTACAATGGTTGATATGCTCTGAAACCGAACCAAACTAAATCATATATATTTAATATATATGTATAAAAAGGATTTGGCATTAAATAACCTACAAGGGTTGATATGCCATAAAACCCAACCCTACCTAATCATATATATTTAATATATATGTATAAAGAGGATTTGGCATTAAATAACCTACAACGTTGATGTGCCATAAAATCCAAGCAAACCAAATCATACATATCTAATATATATGTATGAAGAGGAATTGGAATTAAATAACCTACAAGGGTTGACCGGCTCTTGGTCTAAAGGGTAAAGTGTTCGCTAATGACCTGGGAGACTCGGGTTCGATCCCACGTCGAGTCATATCAAAAACTCAAAAAATGGTACTTGATACCTCCTTGCTTAACACTCAGCATAATAAGGTACGTATCAAGGGTAAAGTGGAACAAACCAAGGAAAGGGGTAGCGCCTCCCTACACTTCGGTGTAGTAGCTAATGAAAAGAGAGCTTTCGGGTCACCCTCGACCATGGTCGCTAACCTGAATGTATAAACAGGATTTGGTATTAAATAACCAGAAATGGTTGATATGCAATGAAACCAAATCAAACCAAATATATATATATATATATATATATATATATATATATATATATATATATATATCTTTAAAATACTCCAAATAGTTTTGACAGTAGATGCAATTTGTGCTTAGAAGAGAAAATACATATTTTGACATATAAATTGCTTGATAAGTCATTAAATAAGAGAAATGACTAATAGCTTGATGTAGACATAGGACAAAATTTAAACTCGAGACTATAAATTTTTTAAAAACATAGAAATAAATAGTGAAACCAGACAAAAAACGTATCCAATATACACACATGAAAAAATAGGTAGCTAAATAAATAGTACCGAAATTAATATAAGCATTGATATTTCCCTTAAAAGTTAATTATCGAACTTAACAAGAAAAGAAAAGAAATAAAATAAAATAAATAAAAAAGTTAAATTACCGTAATTATAACTGACAGAAGAATTTTGAAAAGAAAATAAATAGGTAAATAAAAAAACGGAAATTCAATAAAACGAGGAGGTAACTCTTTAAATCTCTTCCTCCCTCCCCCCACCATGTGTCTATTCTGTTTTATTTATCCATTAGATCTGAAGAAGTCCAGTTATATTTTTCTTCGTGTTTTTGGTTCACACCAGAAACGAAAAACAGGATGGAAATAAGTTTATAATCCTAAAATATCCGGTCTTTGGTTTTTTCTTTAAAGAAATATTGCTCTGTAAAATCAATTACATTGAGCTCTCTACCAGGAAAATTTAAATGTTCAGCTCCTGAATGATTTTCTTGTCCTAAAATAATTACTTCCAACTCTGGTTTAACTGGACCGAATAATACTATATATATATATATATTAACCCTCCAATGTTATCCTTTTGCTGTTTTGGTTAGTTTTCCGTAATTCAATGATGACAACGTAATCCTAACCATTCTATGTGTACCATACCAATGATACGGATATGTGAAATGTACATAGAATATTCATAACTCATATATAGATAACATAGGAATCCCGAAACACAAAAAACACTTACGACTTCTTAGTTCAGGTACGAAACTTTTTATTACCTTTGAGTTAAAAGGTTTTTCGACCTAAGGAGAAAGACACAATCCTTCTATGCTGATTGCTTTTACATCGTCCGCTCTCAACCCAACTAACGCGCGGCGCCCGTAGCGCACAAATTCGTCTGGCCACGACGAGCCCCGAAAATCAACCTTCTTCTCCCCAGGCAGGAACTCATCTAACTGACTGTTCTCAAATCTCAGCCCACGCTTCCGGTGCATGACTTCACCCACATCCCTGGTCATATCCCCTATCTGGGATTTTTAGTGTGACATCTCTGAATGTGTCATTACAGGGATGTGGGTGACGTCTCGCTCCTCGCGCACGAGAACACCTACGCTCATGTTTGCACCTAAATAACCCATGCACTGAGCCGAAAGGTTCTCAGCCTAACTAAACCCAAAGGCAAGATATATAAAACGAAATCCCTCGGCCATTATATTACATATGGATCTCCGACAAGGTCTTGGTATTTTTAATGCGGTTGCTCCCTTCCATCTTCACTGATCATGTTGTCTATTGTACGCATTCGTCTATAATATTCGCCCTTCACTTTGGGCGACGAAATTCTGATAAAGAATTTCTCGTGTATAATACGCACTGATATTTTGAAATTTGAAGCCGCTAAATTTAGATTCAATTTCATATTTGTTTAACATTTTACCTGCTTTGTATTAACAAAAATAAGAATTTATATAGTAAATCAGACCTAACCGATAAAATGAAACGCAGTTTCTTCCAAGCAGCGCTCGTATCAATACTGCTGTATGGATGCACTACTTGGACGCTAACCAAACGGCTCGAGAAGCTAGACGGCAATTACACAAGATTGCTGCGAGCAATATTGAACAAATCCTGGCGGCAACACCCCTGAAGACACCAACTATACGGCCACCTGCCTCCCATCACGAAAACTATCCAAATTAGACCAACCAGACATGCAGGACACTGCTGGAGAAGCGGCGACGAGTGATATACTCCTATGGAACCCCACATATGGCCGAGCAAAAGCAGGACGACCAGCACGAATATACACTCAGCAGCTATGTGACGATACAGGATGTAGCCCTGAAGACCTGCCAGAGGCGATGAACGATAGGAAGAAGTTGCGAGAGAGGGCCAGGGATATCCATGCTAGCAGCACGACATGATGATGATAATGATGACATAATGTTTGTAACTGGGTCATTGGCCAAGTAGGTAGAGTGTTCACCAATGGTCAGGGACACCTGGGTTCAATCCCAGGTCACGTTATACCAAAACTTTAAAATGGTACTTGATATCTCCTTGCTCAACACTCAGCAATATAAGGTACGTATCAAGGGTAAAGTGGAGTGATCCAGGTAAAGGTATAACGCCCTCTCCAACACCTCGGTGTAGTGGCTATTGAAAAGGGAGCCTTCGGGTCGCCCTCGACTACGGCCGCCAACTTTACTTACATAATGTTTCGAAACCCACAATCATCGCTGTACTTGGAGCAAAGGAAACGACATGTTCACACAAAAAATGTAACAAAGATTTGGCGAAAAGAAGTCCACACAATCCTGCGTTTATTTCTCAGTAGCGGTATAAAACAAATGTTTGTTATACAGTAGTTAGTTTAGACGAGAGATATCTGGTTTGTATTGACTAAAAATAAGAATTTATATAGTCTATTAAATAATGTTTTAAAACAAACAATCTACACAGAATTAAGAGCAAAATGGTTATGTCTCTATAGCGGTATAAAACAAATGTTTGTTATACATTAGTTAGTTTGGACCAGAGATATAACTTAGTCTTGCTCATGCTGTCATAAATATAACGACACAAGCGTCCAGAAAAGAGGCAATATTCAATTCTTGTGTATAATACGGTTTTAGGCTTAAAAATCTGCCAAAAAGTGCGTATTATATACAAATAATTTCAGTACACCATGTGAAGTGCCTATTTAAGAACATAGCCGAGCGGCACACGATAAGTTTCCAGACTTTTTTTCGTATGGGCATTTAAAATTGTTGTAGAGTCTCGAAAATTCGGTGTGTTATTGCTATACATCTTATGAGATGACTAACCAATTTTTATGATTTCAGGTTTAAATGAACAGCTACAGCAGCAATTGGAATACACCCTACTAAAGCCTGATTGTCACAGCTGGGGAATTTCAAAAATGCAATCTGGACGTGAGGACACTTTAGAAGAACGATATGCAATAAAGTTCTATTTTAAACTTGGAAAAAATGCCACAGAAACGTATGGAATGCTTCGGACTGCTTTTCGACCATCTTGCATGAATCGAGCATCAATTTTTGTGAGTCTGTGAGGGATGATGAGAGGCGTGGGAGGAGTAAGGAAGTTAATACACCATAGTTGATTAGCCAAAGGGTTGAGGTTAGGGTTCATTAAGATTAGTATGTTGAGGTTTTAAGGGAATTCAGGAATATATTCCGTTGGAAAAGGCCAGCACCCTTCAAATCGGGTTTTCCACCAGGACAATACACCAGTTCACAACTCCATCCTTGTCACGGACTATTTGACCAAGATGGGCATCAAGACAGTTCTCCACCCTCCATATAGTCCAGACCTTGCTCCCTATGACTTTTGGTTATTCCCTAAGGCTGTCGTTATGAGACAATTGAGGAGATGAAAGAGGCTGCGACGAAGGTTATTGACACGCGCACTCAAGGGGACTACCATGGGGCCTTCCAGAAGTCGTTGAAACGGTACAAGTGCATTGCAGCCGGAGAAGATTACTTCGAAGGACACTAGAGTTTCATGTGTGTACTATCAATGAAAATGCCCATACGAAAAAAGTCTGGAAACTTATCGTATGCACCTCGTAATTTATTTACTTCTATAATTCCTTTGTTTGTATATTATGATTTCGAAACATGTTTCTGTGTTTAATTTGTTATACATACAAGTAGTTACAAAAGAAAGAATACATAAAGTCTTCCCATGATAAAATTATACAGATATTGGTCAACGAACAAGCAGTATATGAAAGTGGTACAAAATTTTTAAAAAAAGGCTTACTTGACAAAAATGAGACAAAGCGATTAAATTATTTAAAAAATTGATATAATGTTTCGAAAACAAAATCTCATAAAGAAGAGCAAAGACAAGGACGTGTTCAATCGAATGACTAACGATGAATTAACTTTAGTAATGTGACCTTCAATCAGTGTGGCCAATCTGAAAAATATTTTTTTTAAATCACCCTTATTACATATTACTCACACACACACACACACACTTACAACTTTCTACACACACATGCAAAATACAATCTCATAACTTTCTAGACACAAACACACACACACGCACGCACACACGCGCACACACATAAAAACAATCTTATAGCTTTCTACACACACATACACACACACACACAAAAACTAATCATATAACTTTCTATAAATGCGCACACAAACACGCAAATAAACACACACAAAGACACATTAAAAACTAATCATATAATTTCGTGCACACACACACACACACACACACACTTACAGCTTTCTACACACACATACAAAATACAATCTCATAACTTTCTAGACACACACACAAAAACACACACACACACACACACACACATACAAACAATCTTATAGCTTTTTACGCACACATACACACACACACATACACACATAAAAACTAATCATATAACTTTCTATAAACGCACGCACACAGACGCAAATAAACACACAGAAAGACACATAAAAAAACTAATCATATAATTTCGTGCACACACACACACAAAGCAATCTTATAACTTTCTGCACTTACGCACGTACACACACACGCAGAAGCAGAAGATACCCCGCAACAACAATTACCGACGCCGACTACGCCGATGACATAGCGATACTGGCAAATACACCTGACCAAGCCGAAACACTTCTGCATAGTTTGAAACGAGCAGCAGCAAGCATAGGCCTCTATGTTAATGCACACAAAACGGAATATATGTGCTATAACCAAACGGGGGACATCTCCACTCTAGAAGGAACCCCACTTAAACTAGTAGACAAATTCACTTACCTAGGAAGCAGCGTCGAATCAACCGAAAAGGACATCGAAACGAGGTTAACGAAAGCATGGACAGCTATCAATAGGCTATCGATTATATGGAAATCAGACCTAACCGATAAAATGAAACGCAATTTCTTCCAGGCAGCGGTCACATCGATACTGCTATATGGATGCACTACATGGACGCTAACAAAACGACTGGAGAAGAAGCTAGATGGCAATTACACAAGAATGCTGCGTGCAATCCTGAACAAGTCCTGGCAGCAACACCCCACAAGACACCAATTGTACGGCCACCTGCCCCCTATCACGAAAACTATTCAAGTTAGACGAACCAGACATGCAGGACATTGCTGGAGAAGCAGAGATGAACTCATAAGAGATGTACTCTTATGGATCCCCACACATGGCCGCGCAAAAGCAGGACGACCAGCTCGAACGTAGATTCAGCAGCTATGTGAGGATACAGGATGTTGTCCTGAAGACCTACCTAGGGCGATGAACGATAGGGAGGAGTGGCGAGAGAGGGTCAGGGATATCCGTGCTACCAGCGCGATATGATGATATATATATATTTACCCTCTCTTTCTAATGAACATACATTTTTTTTCTTCCACCTCACTACACAGTCCCTGTCCCTTTTCCTTCTAAATCGTTGTCCTCATTTTAGCTGTGATCAGGGAGGACCGGAACCGGTTGTTTTATTTTATTTTTTTTTTAAAGTGATTAAAATTGGTCTATTTGTGAGTATATTAGAATTTTGTACCCCCCCCCATATTTAAATATTGTGAAAATTTCCTTCAAAAACCATGAGGACTTGATTAAGGAAGACGTGTCGACTCAAGACATGCTCCATTCTTGACCGAAGGCCGCCAGACTTTGAGGCACCAGATTCCAGTGAACTCTACCTCGTCCTCGTCTCCCAATGTTAATGAGAAAACAGTCAGTGGTCGGTTCGGCTTTAACTTGTAAGGATCTGAAAGAATCAACCCCCTCAGACTGAAGTGAAAAATAAGTCCTGGAGCAAACCTTGAAATTGAACAAATTCAACTCCAAGACAACCCACGAAATTATACATCAACGAATCACCCTTCAACAATAAGGAATTTTTGCTGTATAGCCATGAACAACTATACATACACATATACATACAGAAACATATTCAACACAATAAAGACGAGCGGACACAGTTCTTTAGAAAAATATACCTCTCACTTTATTTGAAAGGGTTCGAAAGGGTTACTTAAGGTTTTACTGTGTGAGAGGTGAGTTGGAGACTGAACAGAACTGCAACATATTGACCCCCACTCTTATGGCCATAACAGTGTTTCTTTCCCGTTCTCCTGGGTTGCTCAACCGGGGGCCTGGGGGCCCAGCCTCTCTGGGAGATGGTCCTCATTCCAGCATCTTCTCTCCAACTCATCTGAACTTCAACTGTTCAATCGGGGGTCCTGCTGGGTGCTGGTTCTCTCTACCGTATCATATATCCAACTAACTCGAACTTCCTGTGCACCGAGTTATATTATTGTTTTACGTCCACTCAATTCAACCTGTCGACAGTCAAGGTTATCCCCTTGATACCTTCGACCGGATGCACCTGTTATTTACACAGGTGCATTTCCTATTTCGACAGCTCGGCCGGGGTCAATATGCAACATTTTGTAGCACAGTTACCTTATTGTCTTGAAAAAAGAAGTAATCTACGACTGAAGAAAACTTCGACATCCCTCGAAATTTTCCAACTTTGTCAACCGGACTCTGAGTAAAGTTCTCCGCAAATCACAACAAAATTTGCAAAAACTATCCCTTTATCTGTCTTTCCTTTTTTCTTGTTTTTTACGAATCAAATTTGCTGTAGAAAATATTTGTCTTGTCTTGTCTTTTCATTCAGTGTCCGAACATGTAACTTGCGGTAATTTCCCCCACAAGTGAAAATTAATCCTTTTACAATTTTAATTCTCATAATATATACATATATATATATATATATATATAAGAACAGACTCTAATAGAAGAGGAGGGACACAGGAGGTGGCACAAAACAGTGGAAATGGACACGCGGAACAATCACGCACACACAAAACAGCCAATGCTCTTTCGTCTCTCGCTGTGAGCACTATCTGTTTCTGCTTTGCTGGCACAAGCTTTTCTCTCTCTCTCTCTCTCTCTCTCCCTCTCTCTATTTTGGGTTGGCTGTTAAGGACGGATTGAAAGAACAAATAAATTTCGTACATACAAAACAAACGGAAGCGTTTTGTGTTTGACTTCATTTTATCAATGAGGTTACCACAGTCAGGCTGATGGTTTTAGGGGTATCATTACAACGTCTTAAGTTGTTCTAAAATCTTTTCTCCTGAGACGAGAAATGACTACGTGACCATAATTTTAAATGCACATTTTATTCGATTTGCTTTTTTAAAAAAATTCTTGGTGACTTTGACAGGGATTCAGTGAAAGCAAGATGGAGCAGAAAGAACTTCGTATTTTTGTTTGGTGCGTAAACTAATTTGACCGTTATGGTCGATGCATATTTTCACCCAATGAGGGTGACTTATCCTATTCAGCCCGGACCATTTTTTTCGGGCAGCACCAAATTGGGGAAAGCCCGCAAAACACACTCTTCCTCAGAACCTTTCGAAAAGGGCAGACGTACTTACTGTCCGCTCACTTCATTAGCAGCAGCATCATGACACCATGATGAAAGCCATCTAATTTATGGACCTCTTGAATCTATTCTCTTAGACCAAGGGTTCCCAGTTGAATATGAACGAGATGAATTCAATCCGCCTCACACAGAAACAACTTTACGTCCCCTCCAACTTTGGCTATGTCGACTGCGACGCAAAATTCCGCTCAGACATCCAGCTACTTCATCCCTGGGCAACATTTTCTGGAGACATGCTTCTCTCCCATAATAACCAGGACCACACATTCATAGGTGACTACATCATTCCTGTCCTTAACCAGCAAACACGACTTTTGCTACACCTATGGCGACCATATCTCACTCACACATTCAACAATGCCTTAACCCTAACGATACACATTTCGCTCCGGCATTTAACTGCTAAAATGCCTTCTCAACTCCATGACTCCTTCCTTCCTACGAGATGTGCAGCATAAACGTAAACCCTTTTTCCACGCTGCCATTAAAAACCTTCATAAAAAACTTTTCGACGTCTTGGTTCTTCTCTCGTTTATTTACCTTAAAACTTAGTGAAGAAAAAACGTAACAATACGTAACAAAAACTCTAGCTAAAGAGTTTTCAGCCGGTCGAGTAGAGAGTTTTGACTAACTTATTTCTAACTCTAGAATCGTTTTGATCACATAACTGAAACTATCCCGTGATACTTGTTGACCAGTTGAATTTTTCCACTCGTTAAAAGGTTCATGACTAAATTTAGATGCTACACTACGCGTCAATAATAGAACTCCCCAATCTATCTTGCAGTACTCACAGACATATATACACAAACACACTTATATATATATATATATAGTCATCCACAGACGGATCTGTTTCGTTCTATCAGAACTCATCAGTGTGGCTAGACATACTAGCTTCCCGTAGCTGGGATCGAAACCCGGTTGACTCAAACGCCAAGCCAAGACTCTACCCCTCAGCCACGAGGAACCAGCAGCAGCGAAATAAATTTTAAACTGTTATGAATCACAATTACTATCGTTTACATACATCCGCTTAACGGCTACCGAGAGCTCAATTCATATGAAGAGCCTTGCAATAAACGCAAATGGCAACGCGATTACTTCATTCGCTAGAGAACTCAATCCTACCGGGGTAGGGGAGTATATATATATATATAGTCATATATATGCTTAGTATATATAGTATGTATATATATATATATGACCCAGTCAGCTGGGGCAGTAGAATACACCGACGGCATCTCTACAGAAGTGTAACACTTCCTCAACAAGTGTCCTACGTATGATACTAAACAATCTGATGGTCAGGTTCCAGTAAAGCTGGTGCTTTGGGTAATACGGAGTACCCCTTCATTACCATTACTCCTAGGTTCACACTGGCCCAGAGTGGTAGCACCTGATAGAGTCCTATCTATGTGTCAAATAGAATTGTTTGACATTTAAACTGTGTGCAAGCAAATGACTGATGTCAAATTGAATTCTTAGAAATAGAACTGTTAGATCATTTAACAGTTTGTAAACAAATGACTGTTGAATTGTGAGTGATACATATCAATACCTGGAACTATTTAACTGTGTGCAAAAGAATGATCTTAGTCTCGTTTAAGAATGTTATCAAGAAAATGTATTTACAAATCATATTTCCTAATATATATGTATAAAGAGAATTTTGCATAAAATAACCTACAATGGTTGATATGCCATAAAACCCAACCCAACCAAATCATATATATTTAATATATATGTATAAAGAGGATTTAGTATTAAATAACCTACAATGGTTGATATCTCTTAAAACCCAACTAAACCAAATCATATTTATTTAATATATATGTATAAAGAGGTTTTGGAATTAAATAACCTACAATGGTTGATATGCCATAAAACCCAACCAAACCAAATCATATATATTTAATATATATGTATAAAGAGGATTTGGCATTAAATAACCTACAATGGTTGATATCTCTTAAAACCCAACCAAACCAAATCATATTTATTTAATATATATGTATAAAGAAGATTTGGAATTAAAAAACCTACAATGGTTGATATGCCATAAAACCCAACCCTACCTAATCCTATATATTTAATATATATGTATAAAGAGGATTTGGCATTAAATAACCTACAATGGTTGATATGCTCTGAAACCGAACCAAACCAAATCATATATATTTAATATATATGTATAAAGAGGATTTGGCATTAAAAAACCTACAAGGGTTGATATGCCATAAAACCCAACCCTACCTAATCATATATATTTAATATATATGTATAAAGAGGATTTGGCATTAAATAACCTACAACGTTGATGTGCCATAAAATCCAAGCAAACCAAATCATACATATCTAATATATATGTATGAAGAGGAATTGGAATTAAATAACCTACAAGGGTTGACCGGCTCTTGGTCTAAAGGGTAAAGTGTTCGCTAATGACCTGGGAGACTCGGGTTCGATCCCACGTCGAGTCATATCAAAAACTCAAAAAATGGTACTTGATACCTCCTTGCTTAACACTCAGCATAATAAGGTACGTATCAAGGGTAAAGTGGAACAAACCAAGGAAAGGGGTAGCGCCTCCCTACACTTCGGTGTAGTAGCTAATGAAAAGAGAGCTTTCGGGTCACCCTCGACCATGGTCGCTAACCTGAATGTATAAACAGGATTTGGTATTAAATAACCAGAAATGGTTGATATGCAATGAAACCAAATCAAACCAAATATATATATATATATATATATATATATATATATATATATATATATCTTTAAAATACTCCAAATAGTTTTGACAGTAGATGCAATTTGTGCTTAGAAGAGAAAATACATATTTTGACATATAAATTGCTTGATAAGTCATTAAATAAGAGAAATGACTAATAGCTTGATGTAGACATAGGACAAAATTTAAACTCGAGACTATAAATTTTTTAAAAACATAGAAATAAATAGTGAAACCAGACAAAAAACGTATCCAATATACACACATGAAAAAATAGGTAGCTAAATAAATAGTACCGAAATTAATATAAGCATTGATATTTCCCTTAAAAGTTAATTATCGAACTTAACAAGAAAAGAAAAGAAATAAAATAAAATAAATAAAAAAGTTAAATTACCGTAATTATAACTGACAGAAGAATTTTGAAAAGAAAATAAATAGGTAAATAAAAAAACGGAAATTCAATAAAACGAGGAGGTAACTCTTTAAATCTCTTCCTCCCTCCCCCCACCATGTGTCTATTCTGTTTTATTTATCCATTAGATCTGAAGAAGTCCAGTTATATTTTTCTTCGTGTTTTTGGTTCACACCAGAAACGAAAAACAGGATGGAAATAAGTTTATAATCCTAAAATATCCGGTCTTTGGTTTTTTCTTTAAAGAAATATTGCTCTGTAAAATCAATTACATTGAGCTCTCTACCAGGAAAATTTAAATGTTCAGCTCCTGAATGATTTTCTTGTCCTAAAATAATTACTTCCAACTCTGGTTTAACTGGACCGAATAATACTATATATATATATATATTAACCCTCCAATGTTATCCTTTTGCTGTTTTGGTTAGTTTTCCGTAATTCAATGATGACAACGTAATCCTAACCATTCTATGTGTACCATACCAATGATACGGATATGTGAAATGTACATAGAATATTCATAACTCATATATAGATAACATAGGAATCCCGAAACACAAAAAACACTTACGACTTCTTAGTTCAGGTACGAAACTTTTTATTACCTTTGAGTTAAAAGGTTTTTCGACCTAAGGAGAAAGACACAATCCTTCTATGCTGATTGCTTTTACATCGTCCGCTCTCAACCCAACTAACGCGCGGCGCCCGTAGCGCACAAATTCGTCTGGCCACGACGAGCCTCGAAAATCAACCTTCTTCTCCCCAGGCAGGAACTCATCTAACTGACTGTTCTCAAATCTCAGCCCACGCTTCCGGTGCATGACTTCACCCACATCCCTGGTCATATCCCCTATCTGGGATTTTTAGTGTGACATCTCTGAATGTGTCATTACAGGGATGTGGGTGACGTCTCGCTCCTCGCGCACGAGAACACCTACGCTCATGTTTGCACCTAAATAACCCATGCACTGAGCCGAAAGGTTCTCAGCCTAACTAAACCCAAAGGCAAGATATATAAAACGAAATCCCTCGGCCATTATATTACATATGGATCTCCGACAAGGTCTTGGTATTTTTAATGCGGTTGCTCCCTTCCATCTTCACTGATCATGTTGTCTATTGTACGCATTCGTCTATAATATTCGCCCTTCACTTTGGGCGACGAAATTCTGATAAAGAATTTCTCGTGTATAATACGCACTGATATTTTGAAATTTGAAGCCGCTAAATTTAGATTCAATTTCATATTTGTTTAACATTTTACCTGCTTTGTATTAACAAAAATAAGAATTTATATAGTAAATCAGACCTAACCGATAAAATGAAACGCAGTTTCTTCCAAGCAGCGCTCGTATCAATACTGCTGTATGGATGCACTACTTGGACGCTAACCAAACGGCTCGAGAAGCTAGACGGCAATTACACAAGATTGCTGCGAGCAATATTGAACAAATCCTGGCGGCAACACCCCTGAAGACACCAACTATACGGCCACCTGCCTCCCATCACGAAAACTATCCAAATTAGACCAACCAGACATGCAGGACACTGCTGGAGAAGCGGCGACGAGTGATATACTCCTATGGAACCCCACATATGGCCGAGCAAAAGCAGGACGACCAGCACGAATATACACTCAGCAGCTATGTGACGATACAGGATGTAGCCCTGAAGACCTGCCAGAGGCGATGAACGATAGGAAGAAGTTGCGAGAGAGGGCCAGGGATATCCATGCTAGCAGCACGACATGATGATGATAATGATGACATAATGTTTGTAACTGGGTCATTGGCCAAGTAGGTAGAGTGTTCACCAATGGTCAGGGACACCTGGGTTCAATCCCAGGTCGCGTTATACCAAAACTTTAAAATGGTACTTGATATCTCCTTGCTCAACACTCAGCAATATAAGGTACGTATCAAGGGTAAAGTGGAGTGATCCAGGTAAAGGTATAACGCCCTCTCCAACACCTCGGTGTAGTGGCTATTGAAAAGGGAGCCTTCGGGTCGCCCTCGACTACGGCCGCCAACTTTACTTACATAATGTTTCGAAACCCACAATCATCGCTGTACTTGGAGCAAAGGAAACGACATGTTCACACAAAAAATGTAACAAAGATTTGGCGAAAAGAAGTCCACACAATCCTGCGTTTATTTCTCAGTAGCGGTATAAAACAAATGTTTGTTATACAGTAGTTAGTTTAGACGAGAGATATCTGGTTTGTATTGACTAAAAATAAGAATTTATATAGTCTATTAAATAATGTTTTAAAACAAACAATCTACACAGAATTAAGAGCAAAATGGTTATGTCTCTATAGCGGTATAAAACAAATGTTTGTTATACATTAGTTAGTTTGGACCAGAGATATAACTTAGTCTTGCTCATGCTGTCATAAATATAACGACACAAGCGTCCAGAAAAGAGGCAATATTCAATTCTTGTGTATAATACGGTTTTAGGCTTAAAAATCTGCCAAAAAGTGCGTATTATATACAAATAATTTCAGTACACCATGTGAAGTGCCTATTTAAGAACATAGCCGAGCGGCACACGATAAGTTTCCAGACTTTTTTTCGTATGGGCATTTAAAATTGTTGTAGAGTCTCGAAAATTCGGTGTGTTATTGCTATACATCTTATGAGATGACTAACCAATTTTTATGATTTCAGGTTTAAATGAACAGCTACAGCAGCAATTGGAATACACCCTACTAAAGCCTGATTGTCACAGCTGGGGAATTTCAAAAATCCAATCTGAACGTGAGGACACTTTAGAAGAACGATATGCAATAAAGTTCTATTTTAAACTTGGAAAAAATGCCACAGAAACGTATGGAATGCTTCGGACTGCTTTTCGACCATCTTGCATGAATCGAGCATCAATTTTTGTGAGTCTGTGAGGGATGATGAGAGGCGTGGGAGGAGTAAGGAAGTTAATACACCATAGTTGATTAGCCAAAGGGTTGAGGTTAGGGTTAATTAAGATTAGTATGTTGAGGTTTTAAGGGAATTCAGGAATATATTCCGTTGGAAAAGGCCAGCACCCTTCAAATCGGGTTTTCCACCAGGACAATACACCAGTTCACAACTCCATCCTTGTCACGGACTATTTGACCAAGATGGGCATCAAGACAGTTCTCCACCCTCCATATAGTCCAGACCTTGCTCCCTATGACTTTTGGTTATTCCCTAAGGCTGTCGTTATGAGACAATTGAGGAGATGAAAGAGGCTGCGACGAAGGTTATTGACACGCTCACACAAGAGGACTACCATGGGGCCTTTCAGAAGTCGTTGAAACGGTACAAGTGCATTGCAGCCGGAGAAGATTACTTCGAAGGATACTAGAGTTTCATGTGTGTACTATCAATGAAAATGCCCATACGAAAAAAGTCTGGAAACTTATCGTATGCACCTCGTAATTTATTTACTTCTATAATTCCTTTGTTTGTATATTATGATTTCGAAACATGTTTCTGTGTTTAATTTGTTATACATACAAGTAGTTACAAAAGAAAGAATACATAAAGTCTTCCCATGATAAAATTATACAGATATTGGTCAACGAACAAGCAGTATATGAAAGTGGTACAAAATTTTTAAAAAAAGGCTTACTTGACAAAAATGAGACAAAGCGATTAAATTATTTAAAAAATTGATATAATGTTTCGAAAACAAAATCTCATAAAGAAGAGCAAAGACAAGGACGTGTTCAATCGAATGACTAACGATGAATTAACTTTAGTAATGTGACCTTCAATCAGTGTGGCCAATCTGAAAAATATTTTTTTTAAATCACCCTTATTACATATTACTCACACACACACACACACTTACAACTTTCTACACACACATGCAAAATACAATCTCATAACTTTCTAGACACAAACACACACACACGCACACACGCGCACACACATAAAAACAATCTTATAGCTTTCTACACACACATACACACACACACACAAAAACTAATCATATAACTTTCTATAAATGCGCACACAAACACGCAAATAAACACACACAAAGACACATTAAAAACTAATCATATAATTTCGTGCACACACACACACACACACACACACTTACAGCTTTCTACACACACATACAAAATACAATCTCATAACTTTCTAGACACACACACACAAACACACACACACACACACACATACAAACAATCTTATAGCTTTTTACGCACACATACACACACACACATACACACATAAAAACTAATCATATAACTTTCTATACACGCGCGCACACAGACGCAAATAAAAACACAGAAAGACACATAAAAAAACTAATCATATAATTTCGTGCACACACACACACACACACACTCACACAAAAAGCAATCTTATAACTTTCTGCACTTACGCACGTACACACACACGCCCACGCGAAAATAATCTCTTAAACATATAAACTTTCTTGGCGCACACACCCTGGCACACACAATCTTACACCTTTCTACATACACACGAAGTAAAACAATTTTATAACTTTCTATACACACACGCACGTGCGTGCACACACACACACACACACACACACACACACACACACACACACAAATATAACAAGCTTTTGGCCAAAATACGTTCACAATTAAAAAAAGATTATAAACAAGCACACATTCCAGTGGCTATTACCTGAATATGGCGAAAAATGGCCGAAGAGAAGGTAATATTTAGTTCTCCAGACTCCAGAAATCTTTTCAGTATTTTGTTCGACCTCAGCAGTGCTGTAGTTTAGATGGTCTCTACTATTTTTCCAATTTCCAATTCCAGCTGTTCTCCTACAAAACTTTTCGGGATCGTTCCAACTGCATCAATTACTATTGGAACCACCGTCACCTTCATGTTCCATGTGTTTTTTTAGTTCTCAGGCACAGTCTTGGTACTTATCTCTCTTTTCGTTTTCTTTGATTTTCACTCTGTATATAAGGTTTGGCTGGGTTTTATGGCATATCAACCTTTGAAGGCTATTTAATGCCAAATCCTCTTTATACATATATATTAAATATATATGATTTGGTTGGGTTGGGTTTTATGGCATATCAACCATTGTAGGTTATTTAATGCCAAATCCTCTTTATGCATATATATTAAATATTGTGGAAAAAGAAATGAGTTAGAGAGAATCTTATATACGTCTTGCGGGCTCTGTTTCGGTGGATATTGTGGCCAGCATGAATGTCTATCAGCTTCTGATATTTATGGTCAGAATTGAGAGTAGGAGGGGTGAGAGGTGATTACAACCTATATATTCAGGTTCAGTCACCTCTTTCTGGGTTCTGTCTAAATTGTGTTATCAAGGAGACCAGACCGTTATTTTTCTACTCTAGAATTTTAGATAGTTCTGTTACCAGACCTTGTTGGGCGGGTCGCTTAAAGAGCAATTCTTTTTTGCAACCCCGATTGCTGCATGCATTTTAAGTATCGCCCTTACACTATTTTTTTTCGACAATATATATGATTTGGTTGGATTGGGTTTTATGGCATATCAACCATTGTTGGTTATTTAATGCCAAATCCTCTTTATACATATATATTAAATATATATGATTTGGTTTGGCTGGGTTTTATGGTATATCAACCATTGTTGGTTATTTAATGCCAAATCCTCTTTATACATATATATTGAATATATTTGATTTGGTTTGGTTGGATTTTATTGCATATCAACCATTGTAGGTTATTTAATGCCAAATCCTCTTTATACATATATATTGAATATATAGGATTTGGTTTGGTTAGGTTTTATGGCATATCAACCATTATAGGTTATTTAATGCCATATCCTTAGTATACATATATATTAAATATATTTGATTTGGTTTGGTTGGGTTTTATGGCATATCAACCATTATAGGTTATTTAATGCCAAATCCTCTTTATACATATATTAAACAAATATGATTAGTCAACATATTTTGTTGATAACACTTTTAAACGAGACTGAGCTCAGTTTTTTTTTTGCACACAGTTAAATGTTTTCAAGTATTGCTATGTATCACTAACAATTCAATTAGACATCAGTCATTTTTTACGTACCGTTAAATAACCAGTCTTATTCCAAACAATTCAGTTCTGTTTAAGTCATTTGTTTGCTCTTAGTTTAAATGTCAAACAGTTCTATTTGACCCATTGATAGGACCCTTTCAAGTGTTACTAGTCCGGGACATAGTAACCCAGGGAGCAATGGCAATGAAGGGGTACTTCGCATTCCCCAAAGGTCAAGCATTACTGGAACCTCACCACCAGATTGTTTAATGTTATATCCAGGACACTTGTTGGTGATGTGGGGGGGGGGGTTCTTACTCCTCTGCAGAGTGGCAGTCGATGTATTCTGCAGCCCCATCCGATTGGAATTTTGGAGTAATGTGGAGGACCCCTTCACTGCCATTACTCCTAAGTTAACCCAAAGTAAAAGTACCTTTAGGGTTTTAGCTATGAGTCAAATAGAAATATTCAATCATTTATTGTACTGGAAACCGTTTAACTGTGTGCAAATACAACTATAAGTCTTATATAGCAATACTTGAAAGCACTTGACTGTGTGCAAATAAAACTATCAGTGTTCGATAGCAATACTTGATAGCACTTGACTGCATGTAAATAAAACTATTAGTGTTCGATAGAAATACTTGATAACACTTGACTGTATGCAAATAAAACTATTAGTGTTCGATACAAATACTTAAAAGCAGTTGACTGGGTGCAAATGAAACTATTAGTGTTCGAAAGCAATACTTGAAAACACTTGACTGTGTGCAAATAAAATTATTAGTGTTCGATAGTAATACTTGATAGCACTTGACTGTGTGCAAATAAAACTATTAGTGTTTGATAGCAATACTTGAAAGCACTCGACTGTTCAAATAAAGCAATAATATTCGATAGCAATACTTGAAACCATTTTACAGCGTGCAAACAAATGAGCTCTGGCTAGTTTAAAGATTGTTTCCTTCAAACTAGTCGTTTGCAAATTATAAATATTTAATATTCATGTGTCAAAGCATTTTGGCATTAAATAATCTAAAAGGGTTGATATGCCGTAAAACTCAACCAAACAACCTCACTCACTGACTAAATGACTCTTTTTTTTAAATCACACATTCTTTTATTCACTCACACTTTTTTCAATCTCGAACTCACGGACACACTCACTCACACTTCCTACTCTTCTCTCACACACTCACTCACACTTCCTACTCTTCCCTCACACACTCACTCACACTTCCTACTCTTCTCTCACACACTCACTCACACTTCCTACTCTTCTCTCATACACTCACTCACACTTCCTACACTTCTCTCATACACTCACTCACACTTCCTACTCTTCTCTCAAACACTCACTCACAGTTCCTACTCTTCTCTCACACACTCACTCACACATCCTACTCTTCTTTCACACACTCACTCACACTTCCTACTCTTCTCTCACACATCCACTCACACTTCCTACTCTTCTCTCACACACTCACTCATACTTCCTACTCTTCTTTCACACATCCACTCACACTTCCTACTCTTCTTTCACACACTCACTCATACTTCCTACTCTTCTTTCACACACTCACTCACACTTCCTACTCTTCTCTCACATACTCACTCACACTTCCTACTCTTCTCTTACACACTCACTCACACTTCCTACTCTTCTCTCATACACTCACTCACACTTCCTACTCTTCTCTCACACACTCACTCACACTTCTTACTCTTCTCTCACACACTCACTCACACTTCCTACTCTTCTCTCACACACTCACTCACACACTCACTCACAATTCCTACTCTTCTCTCACACACTCACTTACACTTCCTACTCTTCTCTCACATACTCACTCACACTTCCTACTCTTCTCTCATACACTCACTCACATTTCCTACTCTTCTCTCACACACCTACTCATACTTCCTACTCTTCTCTCACACACTCACTCACACTTCCTACTCTTCTCTCACACACTCACTCACACACTCACTCACACTCCCTACTCTTCTCTCACACACTCACTTACACTTCCTATTCTTCTCTCACATACTCACTCACACTTCCTACTCTTCTCTCACACACTCACTCAAACACTCACTCACACTTCCTACTTTTCTCTCATACAGTCACTCACACTTCCTACTCTTCTCTCACATACTCACTCACAATTCCTACTCTTCTCTCTTACACTCACTCACACTTCCTACTCTTCTCTCACACACTCACTCACAATTCCTACTCTTCTCTCATACACTCACTCACACTTCCTACTCTTCTCTCACACACTCACTTACACTTCCTACTCTTCTCTCATACACTCACTCACATTTCCTACTCTTCTCTCACACACTCACTCACACTTCCTACTCTTCTCTCACACACTCACTCACAATTCCTACTCTTCTCTCATACACTCACTCACACTTCCTACTCTTCTCTCACACACTCACTCCCAATTCCTACTCTTCTCTCATACACTCACTCACACTTCCTTATCTTCTCTCACACACTCACTCACACTTCCTACTCTTCTCTCACACACTCACTCACACTTCCTACTCTTCCTTACACACTCACTCACACTTCCTACTCTTCTCTCACACACTCACTCACTCACACTTCCTACTCTTCTCTCACACACTCACTCACACTTCCTACTCTTCCTCACACACTCACTCACACTTCCTACTCTTCTCTCACACACTCACTCACTCCTTGTTTTTTTCTGTAACTGATTCCTTCTACAGTTTATTTTTTAAGTAGAGACAATTATATGGCTCACACACTCACTCACACTTCCTACTCTTCTCTCATACGCTCACTCACACTTCCTTCTCTTCTCTCACACTCTCACTCACCCTTCCTACTCTTTTCTCACTCACTCACACTTCCTACTCTTCTTTCACGCACTCACTCACACTTCCTACTCTTCTCTCACACACTTACTCACACTTCCTACTCTTCTCTCACACCCTCTCTCACACTTCCTACTCTTCTCTCACACATTCATTCACTCCTTGTTTTTTTCTGTAACTGATTCCTTCTACAGTTTATTTTTTAAGTAGAGACAATTATATGGCTCACACACTCACTCACACTTCCTACTCTTCTCTCATACGCTCACTCACACTTCCTTCTCTTCTCTCACACTCTCACTCACACTTCCTACTCTTTTCTCACTCACACTTCCTACTCTTCTTTCACGCACTCACTCACACTTCCTACTCTTCTCTCACACACTTACTCACACTTCCTACTCTTCTCTCACACCCTCTCTCACACTTCCTACTCTTCTCTCACACACTCACTCACACTTCCTACTCTTCTCTCACACACTCACTCACTCACACTTCCTACTCTTTTCTCATACACTCACTCACTCCTTCTTTTTTTCTGTAACTCATTCCTTCTACATTTTATTTTTTAAGTAGAGGCAATTATATGGCGAATTGAATTATCCGGATCCGTAGACTTTACAGAGGACACGGTCACCTCCAAGGCCACGTCTTCCCAAGTGGATTAGAAATACGCCTCAGCATAATCATTATGACCTGAGGGGCAAGTATATAGATGTGTATTTTTCTTTTTTTAAAAAGAGGAATTATATAGTGAATTGAATTACCATGACCAGAAAATTCGGCAAACACCTACGCACGATATACGGAAACATTGGACAGCTGTTTCGACCCTATTAGGTCTCATCAGCAGTGTATACCGTGATCTCCATCACTGGAAATCGAACCAGAGACCACAGATTGTAGTGGTAGCTAGTTCGATTTCCAGTGGTGGAGATCACGGTATACACTGCTGATGAGACCTAATAGGGTCGAAACAGCTGTCCAATGTTTCCGTATATCGTGCGTAGGTGTTCGCCGGGTTTCCCCATTCGCTCTCTTTCTAGAAAAGCAAACTTTCTAGTACTCACCCACCATCTCTCTCTCTCTCTCTCTCTCTCTCTCTCTCTCTCTCTGTCCTTTAGTCACTCACTCACTCACTCACTCACACTTCCACTCACTCACTCACTCCTCTCACTTATTCTCTTATTAACTACTCCACCCATTCAACCTTTCTTTAACTCTCTCCCTCACTCATTCTTTCACTCACTATGTCAATCATTCACACTTTCTTTCACTCACTCACTCACTAAATCACTCTTACTATTCCTTTCACTCACTCACTAAATCACTCTTTTGTTAACTCACCTCTCTCCCCTCTTACTATTCCTTTCACTCACTCACTCACTAAATCACTCTTACTCTTCCTTTCACTCACTCACTAAATCACTCTTTTGTTAACTCACCTCTCTCCCCTCTTACTATTCCTTTCACTCACCCACTCACTAAATCACTCTTTTGTTAACTCACCTCTTTCCCCTCTTACTATTCCTTTCACTCAGTGACTGAATCATTTTTTCGTTAACTGATTCTCTCACTAACACACACTTTCTTTCACTCACTGCCTCATTCATTTTATCTTTTTTTTCACTCGCTTCCTTAAATCACCTTTTCTTTCATTCACTCCAGCACTCACTCACAGAATCCAGCTATCACGGCCTGCTGCCTTCCTATTGGCATCTTTCTTGAGTGCTGTTTCCACTGAATCCAGATCAATTTCAGCCTTTGTGCTTTCTTCAATTCCTTGTAATTCATATGTCATGTCATTTAAGCAGTCGATATTTCCATTCTTTTTATTTTATTTTATTTTATTGTTTGTTCCAGAAATCTTTCGTTTCATTTTTATCCGGCTGTTCAATTTTTCTTCATGCCTTTTCCACTGGTACGGCCACCTGCCTCCTATCACTAAAACTATTCAAGTTAGACGAACCATTCATGCAGGACACTGATGGAGAAGCAGGGACGAACTCATAAGTGATGTACTCTTATGGACCCCCACACATGGCCGTGCAAAAACAGGACGACCAGCACGAACTTACATTCAGCAACTATGTGAAGATTTGGGATGTTGTCCAGAAGACCTGCCTGAGGCGATGAACGATAGGGAAAAGTGGCGAGAGAGGGTCAGGGATATCCATGCTACCAGCACGACATGATGATGATGATTTTCATTTTGGACACCTCTCGAGGTATTATGATTAGCTAGCAACACTGGCAGACCATTGTTAGTGAGTTCAATTCTAACAACGAGGATCATTAAATAAGTTTCCAGACATTTTTCGTATGGGCACTTTTATTGATAGTACACACATGAAACTCTAGCCCCCTTTGAAGTAATCTTCTCCAGCTGCAATGCACTTGTTGTACCATTCCAACAGCTTCTGGAAGGCCGCATGGAAGTCCTCTTGTGTGAGCGTGTCAATGACCTTCGTCGCAGCCTCTTTCATCTCCTCAATTCTCTCATAACGACAGCCTCTGAGCTTAGGGAATAACCAAAAGTCACAGGGAGCAAGGTCTGGACTATAGGGAGGCTGAGGAACTGTCTTGATGTCCATCTTGGTCAAATAGTCTGTGAAAATGATGGAGTTGTGAACTGGTGCATTGTCCTGGTGGAAATGCCACTGGCCTCTTCCCTTGGAATCTCTTACTGAACTCCCTTAAGACCTCAAAATAGTAACTCTAAACCTAACCCTTTGGCCAATCAACACTGGTGTATTGACTTCCTTACTCCTCCCACACCTCTCTTCATCCCTCACAGACTCCGTGACTTCCTCGAATCTCTTATGCCACTTAAAAATTGATGCTCGATTCATGCAAGATGGTCGAAAAGCAGTCTGAAGCATTCCATATGTTTCTGTGACATTTTTTCCAAATTTAAAACAGAATTTTATTGCATATCGTTCTTCTAAAGTGTCCTCACGTCCAGATTGCATTTTTGAAATTCATCAGCAGTGACAATCAGGCTTTATTAGGGTGTATTCCAATTCCTACTGTTGTTGTTTATTTAAACATGAAATCATAAAAATTGGTCAGTCATCTCATAAGATGTATAGCAATAACATACTAAGTCTACGACAATTTTAAATGCCCACACGAAAAAAAGTCTGGAAACTTATCGTATGCACCTCGTATACATATATCAATGTACATTTCTCTCTCTCTCTCTCTCTCTCTCTCTCTCTCTCTCTCTATCTATCTATCTATCTATCTATTCCCTTTTCCCCTTTTTTTCTTACTATATTTGATTTTTTTCTCTCAGTGACACACACACACACATATATATATATCAATGTACATCTATCTATCTATCTATCTTGCTCCCCCCTCTCTCTCTCTCTTTGTTCTAGTTTGTGCATAATACTGTTTGTCAACATAGTCAACTCTTACTCTCTTGCACAATTCTTATTGCATCACCTACCCTACTCAATCATGTCTACTTTTATCTTCCTTTTGATCTAGTTTGGTGATTAACAATATAGTCTCTGTCTCCACATAGTCTACACTTTCTATTATGTCGCGTATTATCAATTTTTGCTTTGACGTAATCTGACACTGAATCTCCATCGATAGCAATACAAAATCGAAACGAATGTTACTATTTTGTGCTGCTATGGATGGAGATTCAGTTTCTCTCGTAATGTTACCCCATCTCAGCCATATCCAGATCATCTAATAATGAAGGGCTGACGACACTGTAAAACATTCATCACAAAAATATATTTCTCCCTTTATTACTTCTCGAAAATTCTCTCGGCGTGTGGGAGAGAGACAGGGAGATGGAAGAAGCTGATTAAAAACCGCTGGAGGACTGCTATATTGACCCTTTCTCAATCCATGTTGTGATTCCATATTTAGGGCCACACATCTTTGCTTCCTTGACGAGAGGTTCTCAACCGGATTCCATAGGGGCCACTGCCCTCCTGGGTGAGGCTCAGGGCGGCTTCTGCCCTGACTTGGTTTTGACTTCGACTGGCTGACCGTAACTGACAGACTGTATATATATATTGACCGTATATATTTAATTTCATAACGCCTAGGCATTCTTCCAGCCCGTTATTCACGTAATCTTCTTCCGCTTGTCAATCCACATGGACTGTCTTCCTGTTTACACAGCTGAACCTTCCTGTCCCATAAATCCCTGATTGACGACTCTGTCAAGGTCTGTATGCAACATTTGTTTTTAAGATAATTCTGTTGATATTGTTGCTGTTGGCTTCTGTAATCAATCTCCCTTTCTTCTTCTACTCATTATATATATATATATATATATATATATCTTTCTCTCTCTCTCTCTCTCTCTCTCTCTCTCTCTCTCTCTCTCTCTCTCTCTCTTTCTCTCGTTTCTTTCTTTTTTGTCTTTCTTTCCTTGCATTAAAGTAGTCGATAAGCGTCTGCTGTATAGCTCTCTCTCTCTCTCTCTCTCTCCCTTTCTCTCTCAAATTTCTTTCTGGCTTTGTTTTCTTAGCTTTTTTTTCTTCTTTCCTTGCATTCCCTTAAAGCGATAAGCGTCTGGGGTATAGCTCTCTGATCTGTTTCTTTTCTCTCTCTCTCTCTCTCTCTCTCTCTCTCTCTCTCTAGTGTCTTTCCTTGCATTCCATAACAGTCGATAATCGAATGCTGTATAGCCCTCTCATCTCTTACTCTCACTCTCTCTCTCTCTCTCTCTCTCTCTCTCTCTCTTTCTCCGCGTCTTTCTCACCATCTCTCTCTCTCATTAGTTTTTTTTCTTACTAAGTTTTTCAAGCTTTCTTTCTTCTTTCCTTGCATTCCATTAAAGCAGTCGATAAGGGTCTGCTGTATAGCCATCTCAACCCTCTCTCTCTCTCTCTCTCTCTCTCTCTCGTTTTTTTCTTTCTTACTGTGTTTTTCTAGCCTTCTTTCTTCTTTCCTTGCATTCTATTAAAGCAGTCGATAAGCGTCTGCTGTATAGTCCTCTCTCTCTCTCTCTCTCTCTCTCTCTCTCTCTGACATTTATCGATACGTCCCACCAACGCACGAATATGGCACAAGGCCGTTTTTAAGGTGGGCCCGGTCGCAGGGCCAAAGCCTTCATTCCACATAATCATAGCGGAATGTTCCATTATTTGTCTTACTCGATGATAACAAGATGCCACATCCTATCACTTACATTCCTGCCTTTTAAAATCAACACAACAGATTATTATCATTATTATTATTGATAGTTATAGTAGTAGTAGTAGTCCTAATAGTAGAAGTAGTATTCCCATCATTGATTAATATATCTGTTCGCGGTAAATGTTGAAGGCAGTCGCTAGGAACTGTCCGGGATTTATCGAATGCAAAACATGTTATGGCTGTTCGGAATTTGCCGAAGTATGGGTCACGGTGTTCCACGTGTCATCAGAACAATAACAACAAAACGGGTGTTTATATCAAAGGCGAGGCTTTCAAGCCAGTGCCATGAGCGTTCTTGAATAAAAGCTGCCAGCCTGCATGACAACGACCACTGCTCACCTAATTTACGATCGACAGAAATCGCCAGAAAAATTTGTCTCAGGTCAGCTTTCTTAAGGTATCTACTGTTACTAAGTTAGCCCCCATCTACGTCATGAATAGGTATTGGGGCGAGGGAGCAGTAGAATACGCCGATTGCATCTCTGTGGCAGTGTTATACCCGCCCCCCACAAACGAGTGTCCTAAATATGATACTAAACCATCTAATTGTATTCTTTGTTTAATGGCGTATCAACCTTTGTAGGTTATTTAATGCCAAAGCTATTCTCCTAGAAGTGGTACTATTTAACCCATAGCTGGGAGGATAAGGGGGTTCATACCTTTCCCAAGGGTATTTGCCCGAAAGTGAACGTAATAGCGCGATTGGAGTACGAACTCGCGTACTACGATTCCGCAGTCCATCGTTTTAACCATTACACCACGAGGACAATCCCTACCATCTAATTGTTAGACTCCATTCCTGAAGCTTTGAAGGATGTGGACTACCCTTTCATTGTCATTTCTCCCATGTCCACTCTGATTCGGAGAGGTAGTACCTGTTAGGGTCCCATCTATGGGTCAAATAGATGACCATTTAACTGTGAAAACAAATGACTGATATGAGATTGAATCGCCACTGTTACATAGCAATACCGTTTAACTGTGTGTTAACGAATGAATAATATTGAATCGAATTATTTGTGTTGAATAGCAATACTTGCAACCATTTGACTGTGTGCCAATGACTGAATGGTATTGAAAGGAATTCTTTGTGATAAATAGCGATACGTGTAATCCCTTCACTGTCTACAAAGAAATGATTAATATTCCATAGAATTATTAGTATTAGAAAAGAATACTTGAAACCGTTCAACTGTGTGCAACCAATAACAATACTTGTGTACAAATTAGCTTTAACTCTTTCAAAAGTAAGATTACCAAAAAAATATTCAATTAGAAATCATATATGTATAAACATTTTACTGTATGCAAACTTGCCCAGTCGCATCTATGCAGAGGGGTAAGACCCACCCTCCAACGAATGTCCTGATATGACACTAAAAAATCAGATCGTGAGGTTACAGCAACGCAGGAGCTTGGAGAATGCGGAGCACCCCTTCCTTGCCATCGCTCCCAAGTCCACTCTGAACCGGATTGCAAGCACCCGATAGGGTCCTATCAATGGGTCAAATAGAATGTAACTGTGATTTCGAGAGTTTACTGTTTTTTCATTTAAACTACGTACTTAAGCAAAACTAAATTGCTCAAAGTAGAACTGTTTTTGACATTGAAACTGTACTAACGATAAACTGAATTGTTTGAATGAGAAATGTTTTTGACAAACAGTTCTTTTTCAAGCTATCCAGTTTAGTCAATTAAACTATGT
Organism: Sepioteuthis lessoniana; assembly: GCA_963585895.1. Lineage (NCBI taxonomy): Eukaryota > Metazoa > Mollusca > Cephalopoda > Myopsida > Loliginidae > Sepioteuthis > Sepioteuthis lessoniana. Next base: position 12,093,136 of record OY757947.1, read on the forward strand.
ATGCTGTTATACTGAATTGTTTGAAATAGAACTGATTATTTGTATGAAAATTGATTTGGCGTGAAATAACCAACAAAGGTTGATATGCCATAAAACCCAGCCAACTGAATGTAAACAAATATTGATATTAAATAAAATGTTTCATAGCAATACTTGAAACCATTTAACTGTGTGCCGATAAATGAGTTCTGGCCGGTTTAAGAATGTAATCAACAAACAATTCTTTTACAAATCATATATATATTCAACATTTATGTCTAAAGAGGATTTGCATTAAACAACCTTAAATAAGGGTTAACATGCCATAAAACCCAATTAATCTACCCACTGGGTAGGCTTATCGTTGCTTATTATCTATTTAGCTTTACTTTGTCTGACACTCCGTTTTTTTTTTTACAGTAACTTTTGTTCTCTTGAGGTCACCCATCTAATTACTGACGAGGCTAATCGTTGCTTAACTTATTGACAAAGCATTTTTCAATCAGCTACACACAGACCTTAGTTTTCCTACAGAATCTTTTGATCCTTAGTGATCATTCTTTTAATTACTGACCAGGTTTATCGTTGCTTAACTTGAGAGAGATATCAAGACACAGTGCTTTCAGAATGTAAGTCCAGACTTATCAATATCGATCTCTGGTTCGTCATAAACAATGGTTTGTTTTCTTTAGATGTCCTTTTCCCAACCAAGCCCACGTGATTTTCAATATCAATTTATTCAGTTTGTCTGTGTAGTCGTCTGTCATGCCAACAAAGAGATTTTGGTCTATTTCTTTGCTTAATAGCATATCAACTTTCGGGGGTTATTTAATGCTATCCTTGTAGAACAGTAGTGATACTATCTAACCAATAGCAGGGGTGATAAGGAGATGCATGCCTTCAGTATTAATCCGAAAGCGAAAATAATATCACGACTAGAGTTCGATCTTGCGTACCACCAAGTCGCAGTTTAGCACTTTAGCCACTGAGTCATGGGGCATTTCCCACCAAAAATATTTGTATTAGATAGAAATACCTGAAACCATAAAATTATCAGCAAATTATTTGTATTAGATAGGAATACTTGAAACCATGTAATTGTGTGCGAATTATTTGTATTAGATAGAAATACTTGAAACTATATTATAGCCTGCAACTTATTTTGTATTAGATAGGAATACTTGAACCAATATTACTGTGTGCAGATTATTTGTCTTGGATAGGAATACTTGAAACTATAACTGAGTGAAAATTATTTGCATTAGACAGGAATACTTGAAACCATATAACTAAGAGCAAATTATTTGTATTAGATAGGAATACTTGCAACTATACAATAGTCAACAAATTATTTGTATTAGATTGGAATACTTGAAACCAGATAACCCACCATCACTGGCAGATCAGCCAAGACTTATGTTCATTAGCTCTATGCAGACACTAGATGCTATCTAGAGAACTTGCCAAGAACGACAGATAAAAAAGAAAGTTGGCAAGTGAGAGTCAAGGGACCCCGAGGTATCAGTACTTGATGATGTATGTATATATCTATCATATATATATATATATATATATATATATATATATATATATAGTAGTGTGAGGGTGTATGTTTGCGTATGTGTGTGGTAAGAGTGTACCTATCTAAGTAATCTCTAACAGTCTCTATTCACTCTTTGAGTTCAGGATCCTGTCATTTGCTCACGGCAACGGGCAGAAGTTTCTCTTCCCACGATAGAAGTACCTGCCAAATAAATAAGTAAAATAAAAAAGCAAATTTAAAACCAACTAGAATAAAGAACAACACTTATAGGTAAGTATATATATATATATATATATATATATTTCGCAATATATTTTTACTCATATATATATATATATATATATTATTATAACCTTGAGGGAAGAGAATGCCTACAAGTATATCAGCATAAAGGGCGGGAATGTGGGCGGGTAGGTGAAGAGAGGAATTTTTTGACTTACTTTACAGATTTACCATGGGAGAATTTTTGTGACTGTTTTCATGCCATTGTTTCTTATTGGGAAAATGCAGCACTCATTTCGAGATTACTCTCTCTCTCTCTCTCTCTCGCGCGCGCACGCGCGTGTGTGCTCGCTCTCTCCTTATCTATCCTTCGTATCTCACTCTTCCGACTTCTCTCTCTCTCTCTTTCACTATCTATCAATCTATCTATCTATCTCATTGTTTCTTCCTCTCTTAACCTCTCTCTCTCTCTCTCTCTCTCTCTCTCTCTCTCTCTCGCTCTCGCCCTCTCCATATCTATCCTTCTATCTTACTCTTCCGACTTCTCGCTCTCTTTCACACCCACACACACACACACACACTCTCACTCTCTCTCTCTCTCTCTCTATCTATCTATCTATCTATCAAACTATCTATCTCATTGTTTCTTCCTCTCTTAACCTCTCTCTCTCTCTCTCTCTCTCTCTCTCTCGCCCTCTCCATATCTATCCTTCTATCTTACTCTTCCGACTTCTCGCTCTCTTTCACCCCCCCACTCTCTCTCTCTCTCTCTCTCTCTCTCTCTCTATCTATCTATCTATCTATCAAACTATCTGTCTATCTCATTGTTTCTTCCTCTCTTAACCTCTCGCTCTCTCGCTCGCTCTATATCTATCTTCCTATCTCACTCTTCCATTTTCTCTCTCTTTCTCTCTCTCTCTCTCTCTCTCTCTCTCTCATTGTCTCTATTTCTCCCTCGATCTCTCCCGCTTTCTCTCTCTCTCTCTCTCTCTCTCTTTCTATCTCATTGTTTCTTTCTCTCTTTGCTTCTCTCTATCTCTCTCTCGCTCCATATATATCTTCCTATACCACTCTTCCGACTTCTCAGTGTCTCTCTTTCTCTTTCACTCTCTCTCTTTCTCTATCTCTATCTATCTATCTATCTATCATTGTTTCTTCCTCTCTTAATCTCTCTCTCTCTCTCTCTCTCTCTCTCTCTCTCTCTCTCTTCATATCTATCCTTCTACCTCACTCTTCCGACTTCTCTTTCTCTCTCTCAAACACACACACACACACTCTCTCCCTCTCTTTCTCTCTCTCTCTCTCTCTCTCTTTATCTATCTATCCATCTATCTATCCCATTTTCTTCCTCTCTTAGCATCTATCCCTCTCGCTCTCTCGCTCGCTCTATATCTATCTTCCTCTCTCACTCTTCCGACTTCTCTCTCACAGTGTCTCTCTTTCTCCCTCACTCTCTCCTGCTCTCTATCTATCTATCTATCTATCTATCTAATTGTTTCTTCCTCTCTTTGCCCCTCTCTCTCTCTCGCTCGCTCCATGTCTATCTTCCTACCCCACTCTTCCGACTTCTTACTCTCTCTCTCTCAGTGTCTCTCTTTCTCACTCTCTCTCTCTTTATCTATCTATCTATCTATCTATCTATCTCAATTAGCTTAATATTGATCTTTCCTTCTAAGCGTTCATTATACATTTAAATATTTCCGTATTTCCTCACCCATCTATTTCATTCTATTCATAAATCTCTTTCTCTCTCACTCAATCTATGTTTTTTACACTCTCTTTCTTTCTCTCACTATATATATATATATATATATATATATATATATATATATATATATCACACAGTTTCTTCCAGGCAGCGGTTGTATCGATACTACTATATGGATGTACTACTTGGATGCTAAGTAAACGGCTGAAGAAGAAACTAGACAGCAATTACACAAGAATGTCGAGAGCAATATTGAACAAGTCCTGGCGTCAACACCCCACAAGACACCAACTGTACGGCCAATTGCTTCCCATCCCGAAAACTATACAAGTTAGACGAACCAGACGCGCAGGACACTGCTGGAGAAGCAAGGACGAACTCATCACTGATGTACTCCTATGGACCCTCGCATATGGCCAAGCAAAAGCAGGACGACCAGCTCGAACATACGTACAGCAGTTATGTGAGGATACGGGATGTAACCCTGAAGACCTGCCAAAAGCGATGAATGATAGGGAGAAGTGGCGAGAGAGGGTCAGGGATATCCGTGCTGGCGGCACGACTTGATGATGATGATATCTCACACACATGCATACACACGTGTATAGTTTAATATCTATCTTTCTATCTTCGTCCCTTCGTTATCTATTTCAGTATTTTCTGATCTATCTATCTATCTATCTATCTATCTATCTCAGTCTTCATATATCTCTACAATTCTCTCTTAGTATTTCTCTCTCTCTCTCTCTCTCTCTCTCTCTCTCTCTCTCTCTCTCCCACATGTTTTGTTCGTCTTACTTGGATGGTGTGTGAGATGGGAGGTAAGTGGCCGTGTAGGTGTCCATAGAAGAACATCACTTATGATTCGTCCTTACTTCTCCAGCAGTGTCCTGCTTATCTTGTTCATTTTACTGGAAAAGTTTGTCAGATGGGAGGTCAGTGGCCATACAGCTGTTGTTTCGTAGTATGTTGCTTCTAGAATTCATTCCAAATAGCCGGCAGCATTCTTGTGTAGTTCTCATCTAGCTTTTTCTTCATTCGTTTAGTTAGCGTCCATGTAGTGCATCCATACAGTTGTCCTGACGCAGCCACGGCTTAGAAGAAATCCCGTTTTATTTTATCGGATATATCAGACTTCCATTTGATCGATAACCTGTCAATGGCAGTCCAAGCCTTCGTTAGGTGTATATTGACATCGTTTTCAGTTGATAAGATGTTACTACCGAGGTATATGAACTGGTTTACTGATTTTAGAGACTTGCCTTTTAAAGTGGAAATGTCTTCTTTTTGTTCAAAACATCTGAACTATGTTTTATTTGGATTCACTTTGAAGCTAATGCCTCCTGCTGTTTGCTCTAGGCTATGCAGAAGAGATTTGGCAAGGGCTGGTGTATTTTGTAGAAGCTCTGGAGCATCTACGTAGTCTGTGTTTTTGTGGGATATCGTCTGCTTCTGATCCTTTTTAATGGGAAACCATTTTCTTTTATTAGAACTATTGGTGTTCGAAGAGCTTAGTCTAGGCAGATTATAAACAAATATGTCACTAATATATCTCCTTAAAAGACTCCAGCCTGCGTCTCCATCAGATGAGGGAACTATTGCTTTTGTGTTTGTGTAAAGCATCATTATAACAATAACAGTTTCGTTGGAGAGACTGTATTCTAATCATATTTATTGCATTATTTCTCTGTGTCTGGAATCGAATGCCCAGAGGAACTACGCGAATAGTAGTGTTGCCTCGAGATTCTTTGCCCGTACTCTTTCAATGATTTAACGGGTTGTCAGAATCTATGAAGTTAAGCGATTCCTTCGAAAGCAGTTTTGATTTTTCCAAAGAATTTTCTCGATTTCGGGTCGGCTTAGGCTGGTGTATTTCGGGTCGGCTTGGTCTGGTGTATTTCGGGTCGGCTTAGGCCAATGAATTTCGGATCGGCTTAGGCTGGTGTATTTTGGGTCGGCTTTCGCTGATGTATTTCGGGTCGGCTTGGTCTGGTGTATTTCGGGTCGGCTAAGGCCAGTGAATTTCGGATCGGCTTAGGCTGGTGTATTTCGGGTCGGCTTTGGCTGATGTATTTCGGGTCGGCTTGGTCTGGTGTATTTCGGGTCGGCTTGGGCCAGTGAATTTCGGATCGGCTTAGGCTGGTGTATTTCGGGTCGGCTTAGGCTGATGTATTTCAGGTCGGCTTAGGCTAGTGAATTTCGGGTCGGCTTGGGCCAGTGAATTTCGGATCGGCTTAGGCTGGTGTATTTTGAGTCAGCTTTGGCTGATGTATTTCAGGTCGGGTTAGGCTAGTGAATTTCGGGTCGGCTTAGTCTGGTGAATTTCGGGTCGGCTTAGTCTGGTGAATTTTGGGTCGGCTAAGGCTGGTGTATTTCGGGTCTGCAGTTGAAGCTGTCACGGACACTATAAACATGAAACTAGTCGTTCCCATGCCCGTCATCGGCCTATAAGACAACTGTAATACGAGGAAGAGTTTAACATCTGGTATGGCTTCTCAAGAATTGAGGTAAAAAGACAAACACAGATTCGTTTGGGATGAGTTTCGATTCATTGACAAGGAGAACCTAATAGGCTCAGACGACTTCATCAGTAAACAGAACATTTATATGGGCAACATTTGGAAACCGGTGTTTAAATAGAAATCTGTTCGTGAAAATCAGGAGGGTTGTAAAATATACCGACTGCATGTCCTGTATATGACTCAAAACAATCTGACGATGAGTTTCCAGTAATGCTAGAGCTTTGGGGAATGAAGAGTAACCCTTTACTGCTATCGCTCCTAGATCCACTCTGACCCGGATTGGTAGCTCCTGATAGGGTCCTATCTATGAGTCAAATAGAACTGTTTGGTATTTAAACTGAGTTCAAACAAATGATTTATGCTAAACTGAATTGTTAGAAATTGAATTGTTGATCATTTAATTGTGTACAAACAAATGACTGATGTTAAATTGAATTGTTAGGAATAGAACTGTGATCATTTAACTGTGTGTAAACAAAGGACTGATGTTAAATTGAATTGTTAGGAATAGAACTGTGATCATTTAACTGTGTGTAAACAAATGACTGATGTTAAATTGAATTGTTAGTGATACATAACAATACTTGGAACCATTTAACCGTGTGCAAACAAATGAGTTATTTTGAATAGAATAATTAATGTTGAATAATAAAAATGTGTATCCACTTCATTGTCTGCAAACAAAGGACTTAGGCTAAATTGAATTGTTTGAAATAGAACTATTTGATCATTTGACTGTACATATATACTTCATCATCATCATTATGTCAC
>OY757947.1:12104880-12134880 GCA_963585895.1 Sepioteuthis lessoniana
CAAACCCTGTTTATACATATATATTAAATATATATGATTTGGTTTGGTTGGGTTTTATGGCATATCAACCATTGTTGGTTATTTAATGCTAAATCCTCTTTATACATATATATTAAATATATATTATTTGGTTTGGTTTTATGGCACATCAACCACTTTTGGTTATTTAATGCCAAGTCGTCTTTATACCTATATATCAAATATATAGGATTTGGTTTGGTTGGGTTTTATGGCATATCAATCCTCGTAGGTTATTTAATGCCAAATCCTCTTTATACATATATATTAAATTTATGATTCGGTTTGGTTGGGTTTTTATAGCATATCAACCACTGTAGGTTATTTAATGCTAAATCCTCTTTATATATATATATATATATATATAATTTGGTTTGGTTGGGTTTGAGGATATCTACCATTGTTGGTTATTTAATCCCAAATCCTATTTATTCATATTAAACATATATGATTTCTAAACACGTTTTGTTAATAACATTTTTAAACGAGTCTGAGGTCATTTTTTAAACGCGTTTAAATGGTTTCAAGTATTTCCATTTACTATTAATCAGTCGTTTGTACACAATCAAATGGTTTAAAGTATTGTTCTATAACATAAACAGTTTAATATCAGTCATTTGTTTGCATGCAGTTTCCATATAATTTCAATTTTTAACGAGAACCAATTTGTTTGCACATAAGAACTGCTATTTTTTCTACACAGTTAAATGGTTAAGGATCAAGGGTAAAGTAGAGCAATCAATGAATAGTGCCTTCCTCTACACTTCGGTGCAGTAGCTATTGAAAAGGGAGCCTTCGGGTCACCCTCGGCTAAGGTCACCAAATTTCCTTTTTACTCTTAATCAAATGGACTCCGATATATAAAAACAGAAGAAAAAAAACTAGTCAGAAAGCTAAAGAAAAAAGACTACAGAAATGTTTGATTTAGTTTCATTTGGTTTTATGATATATCAACCATTGTGGGTTATTTAATGCCAAGACCATTATACTTATAAATTAATGCCAAGACCATTATACTTATAAACACTTCTATTTCAAACAATTCAGTTTAACATAAGTACACAGTTTAAATGTCAAAACAGTTCTATTTCAAACAATTCAGTTTAACATAAGTACACGGTTTAAATGTCAAAACAGTTCTATTTCAAACATTTTAGTTTACACTGTTTCGTTTTATTTGACCCTATCAAGTGCTACCACTCTGGGCCTGGCTGATCCTATGACTGATGGCAATAAAGCAGTACTCCGCATTCCCCAAAGCTCCAGCATTACTGGAGACTCATCATCAAATTGTTTAGTGTCATATCATAGACACTCGTTGGGGGAGTCTTACTCCTCTGCAGAGATGCAGTCGGTGTATTCTGCCATAATAATGGGCTATAATAGAAAATGAAAGTCATATAAACTATATATATATATATATATATATATATATGTATATGTAAAGTTGGCGACTAGAGTCGAGGGCGACCAGAAGGCTTCCTTTTCAATTGCTACGACATAGAGGTGTAGGAGAGAGTGCTACTCTTTTCCCTGGATTGCTCCACTCTACCCTCGATACGTACCTTATATTGCTGAGTGTTAAGCAAGGAGGTATCAAGTACCATTTTAAAATTCATTGGTATGACGCGACATGGGATTGAACCCAGGTTTCCTGGATCATTGGCGAACACTCTACCCACTGGACCAATGAGCCGGTTATATATATATATATATATTAATTATCAATCGGTCATCTAACCACTCTTCGGGACAATTTTTCTCTTGACGATGGTTTATTGAAACCGCAACATTATAACATTTTATCCAATTTTCCATATATACATATATAAGTTAATAATGAAAAATAATCCGAAAATTTGGGAAAAAAAATTTTAAAACAAAGTAATCTAAAGTGAAGAATTTAATATGAAAGAAAGTCGACGTTACGACGTTTCAGATTTAATAAACCATCATCAGGACGAAAAACACGTTAGTAAGTGTCGTTATGTCACCGATTGATAATTTCTCGTTAATTATCAATCGGTCATCTAACAACTCTTCGGGACAATTTTTCTCTTGACGATGGTTTATTGAAACCGCAACATTATAACATCGGCTTTCTTTCATATTAAATTCTTCACTTTGGATTTCTTTTTTTTTTTTTAATTTTTCTACACACACACACACACACGCACACACACACGCGCACACACACACACATACGAGGTGCATAAAATAAGTTTCCAGACTTTTTTGTATGGCCACTTTTATTGATAGTACACACATAAAACTCTAGTCCCGTTCGAAGTAATCTCCTCCGGCTGCAATGCACTCGTTGTACCGTTCTAATAATTTCTGAAAGACCCCATGGAAGTCCTCTTGTGTGAGCATGTCAATGACCTTCGTCACAGCCTCTTTCATCTCCTCAATTGTCTCATAACGACAGCCTCTGAGCTTAGAGAATAACCAAAAGTCACCGGGAGCAATGTCTGCACTATTGGGAGGCTGAGGAACTGTCTTGATGCCCATCTTGGTCTAATAGTGTATGACAAGGATGGAGTTGTGGAGTTGTGGAAATGCCACTGACCCGATTTCAAGAGTGCTGGCCTCTTCCGACGGAATCTCTTCCTGAACTCCATTTAAACCTCAACATAGTAACCCCTAGCTGTTCATTGGAACCTGAAATCATAAAAAATGGTCAGTCATCTCAGAAGATGTATAGCAATAACATACTGAATTTTCAAGAGTCTACGACAATTTTAAATGCTCATACGAAAAAAGTCTGGAAACTTATCGTATGCACCTCGTATATATATATATATATATATCTATATATATATATGGGTGTGTGACATTGCCAAAATAAAGTATTAATAAATGTCACAAAGTTTTGGTCCCTTAAAACTTGACCTCTATATAATTTGCCTTTCCTTATTATTTTTCACTTGCTTTCAGTGTGATGTAATCAGATATATTTTTTTACAATTTGCTCAAATCCAATATGACAACCGCACCCTTGCAGCACAAAAGCAGTCAGAAAGTCATCTTTATTTATTTTATATATATATATATATATATATATATATATATATGTATGTATGTATATATAAGCAAATGCAATTACTTTTATTCAATATAAATGTAGAAACATTTACACTTGGGAATAAGCAAATACAATTATTGTGTGTTTAAGAATTAAAAATGTCTGTTTAAAAATTAAAATGCTTATGCCAACGGCAGCAAAATAAAACGATGCCCAATACGAAAATATCATAAGGTCAATGTAACAATATACATATATACATTCAAACATACGTATATATATATATATATATATATATATATATATATATATATATATAAAGAAAATTTTCATAGTTGTTAATTTTTTTTAAGTATATAAGATTACAACACGATAAAATGTGAAATATATACCCGGCATTAAACGGGAAAAAAAGAAACTTAATTCCATATGAAAACCATCTGATGATATTGTAAAAGCGAAATAAATTTGTTATGGGTTACAATCTCTAATTTTCTTGTATTTTAACCCAATATATATATATATATATATATATATGTATAATGAAGTAATTTTTTATACTTAAAAAAAGACTACTCAATTTTGGTGATAAAGTAAATCTGACTGTGTATTCACGTTATCCTAACTTTTATATATATATATATATATATAAAATTAGAAAGAAAGAAAGAGAAAGAGAGAGAAAGAGAAAGAGAAAGAGAGAGAGAGTGAGAAAATTGCCCATTTGGCTGGGGCTGTAGAATACAGCGACTGCTTTTCTGCAGAGGGGTAATATCCCCACTCCAACGAGTGTTCTAGATATGACACTAAATAATCTCGATGGTGAGGCTCCAGTAATGCTGGAGCTTTGGGGAAAGAAGAGTATCCCTTCATTGCCATCGCTGCCAGGTCAACTCTGACACCTGATAGGCTCCTATCTATGGGTTAAATAGAACTAAACTGTGTACTTATACAAAACTGAAATGCTTGAAATAGAAGCGTTTTGACATTTAAACTGTGTACTTATGCTAAACTGAATTGCTTGAAATAGAGCTATTTGCCTTAACTGAATAGCTTGAAATAGAAATGCTTTTCACAATTAAACTTTGTACTTATGCTAAACTGAATTGTTTGAAAAAGAACTGTTTATTTGTATAAAAATGTATTTGGCATTAAATAACCTAGAAAGGTTGATATGTCATAAAACACCAACAAACAAAAAAGAGGGAGACATAGAGATTCTTTTTTTCTTTAAGTGCATATCAACCAACGTAGGTTATTTAATGCCAAATGTTGTATTTTGGCCTTCGACCCGGCCAAATATGCCATTCCAAGGTGATGCACCGGAAGGAAGTGACACATTCTAATGGCAGTTATGAGAGGAAATCGCGTGGGCGGAAATTGGCAGACGAAATGGGACATGGTAAAAAAAACTCCCATGGTACACTCATAGACTGATGCACCGGAAGAGAGTGACCTGTGAACTGCATGACAGTTATTTCCGCTTGATGACGATCAAACATGCGATTTCAAAGATCGAGTAGGCGACTGAGTGGACGTTGAACGATTATATAACCCAGTCAAGATAGAAGTCAAGACAGTTCCAGTTGGAGACGGAGTTATAGACGAGAAGTGGTAGGGAAAGCTACAACAGGCCGAAGGGGCCCTAATGAGTTGAGGTCCGGAGAAGATGCTGATAAGATGCAGTAAAGAAAGCCATCACCCAGCAGAGTGGGCCTCTGGGCCTCCGGTTGAGCATCCCTGGAGAACGAGAAAGACACAACGCTGACAGCCATAAGAGTGGGGGTCAAAATGTTGCAGTTATGTTCGGTCTCCAACACCCTCTCACACGAAAACCTCGAGTAACCCTTTTCGAACCCTTACAAATAAAGAGAGAGGTACATATTTTTATAAAGAATCTTTGCTCGTCTGTTTATTTATCGTGTCGTTATGATGCTGTGTGCATATGTAGATGTGAATCTGTAGATGACAATATAACACAAAGCCATCCTTCTAGAAGAACAGCAGTAATACTATTCAACCCATAGCTGGGAGGATAAGGGGGGTTCATGCCTTTCCCGAGGGTATTTGTCCGAAAGTGAGAGTAATAGCGCGACTGGGGTTCGAACGCGCTTACTACGATTCTGCAATCCATCGCTTTAACCATTACACCACGAGGACACCAAGAGGCACAGAGAGAGAGAGAGAGAGAGAGAGAGAGAGAGGGATTAATATAGACATAGATATGGAGATTATTTTGATTTAAAAAAAAACTTACCCTTGTTTATTGAATCGCCTTCGTATAAAACGAAACAGGATGCCAGTGGAAGACAATATATATATATATATATATATATATATATATCAAAATAGTTTTCATTTCAGAATTTTTTTTTTTCAGTTTAAATGTAAAATCTGCATCGTTTGGGATTGGTTTATAGCAAAATTTTAAATCTCACAACAATATTTGTTTTAAGGCTATTCAGCAGATGACACAGTGGCCTACAGGTTTAAATAGAGGTCTGTCATTAAATTTTTGCTGGTTGACAATTGCAAACCATGTGAAATTTACAGAAGAATGCGTGATGTGTCCAGAGAAACATGTTTTAGTGACAAAAAGATGCTCCCAGCTTGAACAGAGGTCTGTCATCAAATTTTTGGTGGTTGTAAAGTGCAAACCATGTGAAATTTACAGAAGAATGTGTGATGTTTACAGAGAAACATGTTTTAGTGACAAAAAGATGCTCCCAGCTTGAACAGAGGTCTGTCATCAAATTTTTGGTGGTTGTAAAGTGCAAACCATGTGAAATTTACAGAAGAATGTGTGATGTGTACAGAGAAACATGTTTTAGTCCAAAAAGATGCTCCTAGCTTGAACAGAGGTCTGTCATCAAATTTTTGGTGGTTGTAAAGTGCAAACCATGTGAAATTTACAGAAGAATGTGTGATGTGTACAGAGAAACATGTTTTAGTCACAAAAAGATGCTCCAAGCTTGAACAGAGGTCTGTCATCAAATTTTTGCTGGTTGACAATTGCAAACCATGTGAAATTTACAAAAGAATGTGTGATGTGTACAGAGAAACATGTTTTAGTCACAAAAAGATGCTCCCAGCTTGAACAGAGGTCTGTCATCAAATTTTTGGTGGTTGTAAAGTGCAAACCATGTGAAATTTACAAAAGAATGAATGTGTGATGTGTACTGAGAAACATGTTTTAGTGACAAAAAGCATCAAAAAGATGCGTACAAATCGATTAAGCATGGGTTTATAATTACAAACCCGAGTTAAAATGACAGTTCATGGAATGGAAACGCATTGACTCTAAAGTAAAGAAAAAGTTCTGGGCTCAGCGATCAGTAAAGAACGTAATACTGGCAATGTTCTGGAACATAAAACGACCTATTATTATTGATTTCCTTGTAAAAGATGCAACAATAGACTGTGTTTCCTATGTCTAACTTCTTCGGTAAAACATGTGTCTGTGTTTCAGTAAGAGTTGTAATTCTTCCAAAATTACGAACCGCAACATAATGAAAAAGAAAAAAAAAAGGAACAGAAAGTGGGAAAGAGTTGGTTTTTTTTTTCTATTTCTTTTTTAGCAAATACGTTACGCTTTAAAACAAATTTCAAACTTCTCTGAAGAGGGGTAAGAGTCCCCCGCCCAAAAGTGTCCTAGATAAGACACTAAACAATCTGATGGTGAGATTCTAGTAATGCAAGAGCTTTGGGGAATGGGGAGTACCTCCTCATTGCCATGGCTCCCAGATCCACTCTGGCCCAAGAGTGGTAGCAGCTGGTCCTATTTACCCAACCCCTCCGCTCGGGCAGGATATGACACATGGTCAATTTTTAAGCGGAGTTTAACAGGTTTGAATTCAGAGTTTTCCTTCTCCTAGACTAGTTGCCTCACCAAGGCTGAAGAACCCAGTCTGTCCTACTATTTACCCAGAGCTGGAGGGAGACTAATTGGATTCATACCTTTCCCAAGGGTATTAGTGCTATGTGAAATGCAATCAGTCTCGTCCAGTATTTGAACTCGAGTCGCCGTGTCCATTTCCTACGACGATAACAATTACACCACGTGCAGCTGGTAGGGCCATATCTATGGGTCAAATAGAACTAAACTGTGTACTTATGCTGAACTGAATTGCTTGAAATAAGACTGTTTTGACATCTAAACCCCGTACTTGTACTGAACAGAATTGTTTGAAATAGAACTGTATATTAAATATATATGATTTGGTTTGGTTGGGTTTTATGGCATATCAACCATTGTAGGTTATTTAATGCCAAATCCTCTTTATACATATATATTAAATATATATGATTTGGTTTGGTTGGGTTTTATGGGTATCAACCATTGTAGGTTATTTAATGCCAAATCCTCTTTATACATATATATTAGATATATATGATTTGGTTTGGTTGGCTTTTATGGCATATCAACCATTGTAGGTTATTTAATGCCAAACCCTCTTTATACATATATATTAAATATATATTTTTTTATTGGGTTTTATGGCATATCAACCATTGTAGGTTATTTAATGTCAAATCCTTTTTATGCATATATATTAAATATATATGATTTGGTTTGGTTTGGTTTTATGGCATATAAACCATTGTAGGTTATTTAATGCCAAATTCTCTTTATACATGTATATTAAATATACATGATTTGATTTGGTTGGGTTTTATGGCATATCAACCATTGTAAGTTGTCGGTTATTTAATTCCAAATCCTTTTTATGCATATATATTAAATATATATGGTTTAGTTTGGTTGGGTTTTATGGCATATCAACCGTTGTAAGTTATTTAATGCCAAACCCTTTTTGTGCATATATATTAAATATATATGATTTGGTTTAGTTGGGTTTTGTGGCATATCAACCATTGTAGGTTATTTAATGCCAAATCCTTTTTATACATGTATATTAAATATATATGATTTGGTTTGTTTGGGTTTTATGGCATATCAACCATTGTAGGTTATTTAATGCCAAATCCTCTTTATACATATATATTAAATATATATGATTTGGTTTGGTTGGCTTTTATGGCATATCAAACATTGTAGGTTATTTAATGCCAAATCCTTTTTATACATGTATATTAAATATATATGATTTGGTTTGTTTGGGTTTTATGGCATATCAACCATTGTGGGTTATTTAATGCCAAATCCTTTTTATACATATTGTCACGTGATATCCCACTGGGAGGAGGGAGATGAAATTACTACTACTTGTATTTGAATTGACTGTATCAAGCCGTCAAAAAAAGTGACCGTTAAGGAAGGAATGTGGGTCACACAGGGGAGACCAGGTGTTGGCACTTAGTAACCTCAGGTCGCCGGACACCGGAAGGGGAAAGAGAGAGAAGCCAAATGATTGGCTGGGACCCCAAAACGGAAGTGGGGCTCCCTTCCTCTCAGCAGAAGTAAAGGATAAGAAAAATAGTTTTTGAGCAGGGTTCGTAGCGGGCGGACGAACCATAGCCATTTTACTCCGGGTGGAAGACAAAAGAATTACTGAGACACGAAGGACCCCAGGCTCTTCAAGCCAGTGTAAAAAAATAGAACAAAGTCTATTAGCCCGTGAAAGAAGAAAAGATTCTCCAGTGGAACCCCGTCGAAAAAAATATAAGATAAGTAACTTTGGGGACATTTTTCCTTTATACCCAAATTTCGTTTACCACTCTCTCTCTCTCTCAATTTGAAGAAAGATAAAAGTCAAGAAAAGACATTTATATTCGTGGACTGTCAATTTATTATAAATGTTTGACACTGTGAAAGTGTACATAACTGTAGTAAAGGAATTCATGTAGTTTTATGTTACCATGAGGTTTATGTTGTTATTTCATGCTTCTTTTCAACTTCTATTCGCCTTATGTTATCTTGCTTAGAATTGTCCTATTAATTCCTAAAATATCACACGGGAAACCGGAGTTGCCGACTACTACAATATTAATATTATTACGACTAAAACCTATAGGCTCATTATCTTCCATTGTCTCGGGGAAGGAAGAAAGCGGCCTGGTGGGTGTGTGATAGTGTGAAATTTGGAACCCCTTGCCAGCGGCGGTCAGTCTGGTCCTAAAATATTCCCTCACGTAATATGCCAGTTCTTATATGCCTGAGAGAAAAACTCTGAACAAGGACTTATTCTATAGGGGATCAAGTGCCAACCTGCCCCGTCTTCACTCGTGCGAAAATAAAGTCCCGTTTTGGGATTTTAGTCCAATTTCGCGTCACAATATATATTAAATATATATGATTTCGTTTGGTTGGGTTTTATGGCATATCAACCATTGTAGGTTACTTAATGCCAAATCCTTTTTATACATGTATATTAAATATATATGATTTGGTTTGTTTGGGTTTTATGGCATATCAACCATTGTAGGTTATTTAATGCCAAATCCTCTTTATACATATATATTAAATATATATGATTTGGTTTGGTTGGTTTTTATGGCATATCAACCATTGTACGTTATTTAATGCCAAATCCTCTTTATACATATATATTAAATATATATGATTTGGTTTGGTTGAGTTTTATGGCATCTCAACCATTGTAGGTTATTTAATGTCAAATTCTCTTTATACATATATATCAAATATACGATTTCTAAACACATTTTGTGGATAACATTTTTAAACGAACATTAGCTCAATTTTTTGCACACAGTTAAATAATTTCACTTACTTTTATCTAATTGGAATTATTCTATTTACTATTATTCATTTGTTTGCACACAGTTTAATGTTTTGTAGTATTGCTGTGTATCACAAACAATTTAATTACCATGAGTCATTTGTTCACACCCAGTTAAATGATCAAACAGTTCAATTCCAAATAATTCACTTTAACATGAATACATAGTTTAAATGTCTAACGGCGCTATTTGACATATAGATAGGACACTATCAGGAGCTACCACTCCGGCCCAGAAGGGACATGAGAGTGATCGCAATTAATGGGTACCCTGCATTCCCCAAAGCTCCTGCTGTTATATAGTTATTTACACGTTCATTCAGCATCACAACGACACCATAATTAAGACGCATGAAGGAAGGAAGACGCAAGAAGAATTAAGATGCAGGAAGGAAGACACAAAAAGACTTCTTTAGAAAAATATTCATCTCTCACTTTATTGCAAGGGTTCGAAAGGTTAGCATGTGAGAGGATGCTGGAGACCGAACATAAACTTCATATTTTGACCCCACTGTTATGACCGTCACGTTGTGTCTTTATTGTTCTCTTGATGTTCAACCAGAGGTCTTGGGGTCCACTCCATCGGGGCTTTTCCGAGGGTCCCCTCGGTCGGGTGTGGCTTTTCCTACCACATCTCGTCTCTACCGTCTGGAATTCGACTGGCAACTGCATCGGGGGTTTTCCGAGTGCCCCCTCGGTCGGGTGTGGCTTTCCCTACCACATCTGGTCTCTAGCTGTCTGGAAGTCTGCTGGCAACTGCTCTGGGACCCAAACTTAACTGAGTTAAATAATAACTCAACGCCCACACGATCGCCTACTGGATCTTTGAAATCGAATGTTTAATCGTCATCAAGCGGAAATAACTGTCATGCAGTTCAGAGGTTACTCTCTTCCGGTGCATGACTGTAATGGCAGAATGGGACCTTCACCTTTTCCCATATCATGAGCCTTAATCCGCCCACGCGATCTCTTTCGATTACTGGCCGTTGGAATGTGTCACTTCCTTCTGGTGTATCACCTTGGAATAGCATTTTTAGGCCGGGGCGAGGGTCAAAATATAAGACTGCATTACTGAAGCCGTACCATCAGATTGTTTAGTATCATATCCAGGACACTTGTTGGGGGGAGTCTTACTCTTCTGCAGAGATGCAGTCGGTATATTTTACTGCACCACCCGACTTGGCCATTGCCCTGATCCGGGTTTAACATAAAAACCGAAAGCTTTAGCGTTGGTAAATAATTCAACTACAAAAGATTCATACTCCAAATGCCTTTATATATATATATATATATATATATATATATATATATATATATATATATATAAATTAAATATGTGAATAGACTTGTATTTTATATGACGAAATAATCTTCTTACAAAGATTATTGAAATAGATTTATGATGGGTCTTATCTATTAAATTTTACCTGATATTATATATATATATATATATATTGAGAGAGAGAGAGAGCGGGGGCTATGACCCAAGGTCAATTTTCAAGTGGAGTTTAACGAAAAGACAGAGAAATTCTTAGTTCTTGGACAATCACTGAAAAACTGTGAAACATGCAAGTGACAGTGATACCAGTAGTAGGTGGTACACTTGGAACGATCTCCCCAGAGGCTTGGAAAAGAGACAGGGGTAAAATGGAGATTAGAGGAAAAATCGGGACCACCTAAACCACAACATCGTTAAGATTAACTAGAAAACTTAGAAGGGTCAGGGAGACCCGAGATGGCTTGCTGTCACTTAGACTCTAATGAACAGTTATTGGTACATATAAATTTAAACAAACAAATGCTGAGTTACTAAAGCAATTAGGAGATAGCAATTAGTTAGCGACCATAGTCGAGGGTGACCCGAAGGCTCCCTTTTCGATAGAAGAGATAGCAATAAATGAAATAAATAAATTTTATCGGAATCGCAAGGGTACTTTCATCAAATTTTTTCAAGCGAATCGATCGGAAGACGTTCAAAAAATGTAAACAGATTAATTAATAAGAAAGAGTGTAAAAATGAGAATGGTACAAGACCAAGGGGGAAGAAAAAATCAATTATAAACACCCTTTGTTAAGCAACAATTATCTCCTATTAAATTCAATATATATATATATATATATATATGTGTGTGTGTGTGTGTGTGTGTGTGTGTGTGTGTGTGTGTGCTTTTTGTGAAAGAAAGAAAGAAAGAAAGAAAGAAAGAAGAGTATGTGGAAGGAAGGAAGGCAGGAAGGAAGGAAGGAAGGAAGAAAGAAAGCAAGAGTATGTAGAAAGAAAGAAAAAAGAAAGAAACGTATGAGATGTATATAAACGTTTATATGAGTGAAAAGAAAGAAAGAAAGAAAGAAAGAAAGAAGAGTATGTGAAAGGAAGGAAGGAAGGAAGGAAGGCAGATAGAAAGGAAGGAAGGAAGAAAGAAAGCAAGAGTATGTAGAAAAAAAGAAAAAAGAAAGAAACGTATGAGATGTATATAAACGTTTATGTGAGTGAAAAGAAAGAAAGAAAGAAGAGTATGTGGAAGGAAGGAAGGAAGGAAGGAAGGAAGGAAGGAAGGAAGGAAGGAAGGAAAGCAGGAAGGAAGGAAGGAAGGAAGAAAGAAAGCAAGAGTATGTAGAAAGAAAGAAAAAAGAAAGAAACGTATGAGATGTATATAAACGTTTATATGAGTGAAAAGAAAGAAAGAAAGAAAGAAGAGTATGTGAAAGGAAGGAAGGAAGGAAGGAAGGCAGATAGAAAGGAAGGAAGGAAGAAAGAAAGCAAGAGTATGTAGAAAAAAAGAAAAAAGAAAGAAACGTATGAGATGTATATAAACGTTTATATGAGCGAAAAGAAAGAAAGAAAGAAAAGTATGTGGAAGGAAGGAAGGAAGGAAGGAAGGAAGGAAGGAAGGAAGGAAGGAAGGAAGGAAGGAAGGAGGAGTGTGTAGAAAGAAAGAAAAAAGGAAAAAACGTAAGAAATGTATATAAACGTTTATATGAGTGAAAAAAAAGAAAGAAAGAAAGAAGAGTAAGAAGAAAGAAAGAAAGAAAGAAGAGTAAGTAGAAAGAAAGAAAGAAAGAAAGAAAGAAAGAAAGAAAGAAAGAAAGGAAAGAAAGAAAGAAAAAGACTGTTCGGAAAATCAGATTAGCTCGTTTCACTAGCGATCTAGCGTTATCAGAATACTAATGAACATACTGCCAAAAATCCATCCATATTAAAGTGTCATAATTCATGTCGAACGTATAAAAACGCTTTGTCTAACTGTATGCATGCCTCTGTGTATGTGTGTGTGCGTGTGTGTGTGTGTGTACGTGTGTGTGTGTGTGTGTGTGTACATTGTGTGAAGGAAACTTCACGCCTACAGTCTACTGCTTTAGCAGTTGAACAACCAATCTTATTTTCAAATATTCCCTGCCTACAGGATGTGCAGTTATTTTTGGTTTGAATTTTTTTTTTTTTTCTCACGGAACATTTTTATCATGTCTGACCTTCCATAACCCCAGCCAAGTGTCAAATATTTTGTTGATGAAATTTTCGCAATGAATGACCAACTGATTCTCTACTGATGAAGCATGGCAGGTTTCGTCTTTTACGAGTTCTTTTAATGAGCCAAAACAATCACAGTTTATTCTTAATGTCAAGAATGAGTAAAAATAAAAAGAAAAGAAGGGAAAGGAATGGAAAGCGTCTCCCTCTGTAAAATCGACTCAAGAGAAGATCAAAATCCATTTGGAAAGATGTCATTATTTCCTGACCACTGAAAATCCCTTTTTCTTGATTTTCAATGTATTTTAACTGTAAGATTATTGGACGGAACTTTACATAATACATATAGCAAGTAAAGTTGGCGACCATAGTCGAGGGTGACCCGAAGGCTCTCTTTTCGATAGCTTACTACACCAAGGTGTAGGGGAGGGCGCGACTCCTTTCCCTGGATTGCTCCACTTTACCCTTGATCCGTACCTTATAATGCTGAGTGTTAAGCAAGGAGGCATCAAGTACCATTTTTTGAGTCTTTGGTATGACTCGACCTGGGATTGAACCCAGGTCTCCCGTGATGTCTTTCTTTCGTTCTTTCTTTCTTTCTTTCTACTTACTCTTCTTTCTTTCTTTCTTTCTCTTCTTTCTTTCTTTCCATCAACTTACTCTTCTTTCTTTCTTTCCCTTCTTTCTTTCTGTCTTTCTTTCTTTTCATTTTCTTTCTTTCATTCTTTCCTTCTACTTACTCTTCTTTCTTTTTTTCTTTCTTTCCATCAACTTACTCTTCTTTCTTTCTTTCTTTCTTTCTTTCTTTCTATGTACTCTTCTTTCTTTCTTTCTTTCTTTCTATTTACTCTTCTTTCTTTCTTTCTTTCTTTCTTTCTTTTCATTTTCTTTCTTTCATTCTTTCTTTCTACTTACTCTTCTTTCTTTTTTCTTTCTTTCCATCAACTTACTCTTCTTTCTTTCTTTCTTTCTTTCTATGTACTCTTCTTTTTTCTTTCTTTCTTTCTTTCTTTCTTTCTTTCTATTTACTCTTCTTTCTTTCTTTCTTTCTTTTTTCTTTCTTTCCATCAACTTATTCTTTTTTTCCTTTCTTTCTTTCTTTCTTTCTTTCTATTTACGCTTCTTTCATTCTTTTCATTTTCTTTCTTTTTTTTTCATTTTCTTTCTTTTTTTTTTACTTACTTTTCTTTCTTCTTTCTTTCTTTCTTTCTTTCTTTCTTTCTTTCAACTTACTCTTCATCCATTTTCCTTCTTCCTTCCATCTACATACACTTTTTTCCTTTTTTTTTTCTTTATTTCTTTTTTTCTTTCCAATGACTCTTCATCTATTTCTTTTCTTCCCTCCAGTCTTTATTTCATCTTCTAGCTGACACTTCCTCCATTTCTTTCTTTCTTTCTTTCTTTCTTTCTTTCTTTATTCTTTTCCTTTCTTTCTTTCTCTTTTTCTCTCTACCGTCACTTCTTTTTTTCTATCTAACTACTTACTCTTCATTCCTTTTTCTATATACACTTCCACCATTTCCTTTCGTCTTTATTTATTTGTCTATTTATTTATTTCCATTTACTTTTCTCCCTTTCTTTCTTTCTTTTCATTTTCTTTCTTTCTTTCTTTCTTTCTTTCTTTCTTTCTTTCTTTCTTTCTTTCTATTTGCGCTACTTCCTTTCTTTCTTTCTTTTCATTTTCTTTCTTTCTTTCTTTCTATTTACGCTTCTTCCTTTCTTTCTTTCTTTTTTTCATTTTCTTTCATTTTTTCTTTCTTTCTTTCTTTTCATTTTCTTTCTTTCTTTCTTTCTTTTCATTTTCTTTCATTTTTTCTTTCTTTCTTTCTTTCTTTCTTTTTTCTTTCTCTCTCTTTCTTTTTTTCTTTCTTTCTTTCTTTCTTTCTTTCTTTTTTCTATTTACGCTTCCTTCTTTCTTTCTTTCTTTCTTTTTATTTTCTTTCTTTCTTTCTTTCTATTTACGCTTCTTTCTTTCTTGCTTTCTTTCTTTCTTTTCATTTTCTTTCTTTATTTCTTTCTTTCTTTCTCTCAATTTGCGCTTCTTTCTTTCTTTCTTTCTTCTATTTTCTTTTTTTTCTTTCTTTCTTTGAATCTTTTTCCTTTCAACTTTCTCTTTCTTTCTTTCTTTCTTTCTTTTCATTTTCTTTCTTTCTTTCTCTCTTTCTTTCAAGTTACTCGTCATCACTTTTCTTTCTTTTTATCTTTCTCTTTTCGCTCTTTTCATCGCTTTCTTTCTTTCTTTCTTTCTGTCTACGCTTCTTCCTTTCTTTCTTTCTTTTTTTCATTTTCTTTCATTTTTTCTTTCTTTCTTTCTTTCTTTTCATTTTCTTTCTTTCTTTCTTTCTTTCTTTTCATTTTCTTTCATTTTTTCTTTCTTTCTTTCTTTTTTCTTTCT
The DNA here is from genome assembly GCA_963585895.1 of Sepioteuthis lessoniana. NCBI lineage: Eukaryota > Metazoa > Mollusca > Cephalopoda > Myopsida > Loliginidae > Sepioteuthis > Sepioteuthis lessoniana. The sequence goes on from OY757947.1 coordinate 12,120,486, forward strand.
CTCTCTTTCTTTTTTCTTTCTTTCTTTCTTTCTTTTTTTCTATTTACGCTTCCTTCTTTCTTTCTTTCTTTCTTTCTTTTTATTTTCTTTCTTTCTGTCTTTCTTTCTATTTACGCTTCTTTCTTTCTTGCTTTCTTTTTATTTTCTTTCTTTATTTCTTTCTTTCTTTCTCTCAATTTGCGCTTTTTTTCTTTCTTTCTTTCTATTTTCTTTTTTTTCTTTCTTTCTTTGAATCTTTTTCCTTTCAACTTACTCTTCTTTCTTTCTTTCTTTTCATTTTCTTTCTTTCTTTCTTTCTTTCTTTCTTTCTTTCTTTCAAGTTACTCGTCATCACTTTTATTTCTTTCTATCTTTCTCTTTTCTCTCTTTTCATCGCTTTCTTTCTTTCTTTCTTTCTTTCTTTCTTTCTTTCTTTTAACATACTTTTCCATCCTTCCATCTTTCCTTCCTTCCTTCTTTCCTCCTTCCTTTGAATTATATTAACGCAATGTGCATATACGCAATTTTCCCTACAGGTCTTATTTTTTTAACTTTTTCTTTTTCACGTGTCATTTTTAACCTCGAAATAAACAATTACCTCTTTTATTTGTGTTAAAAATCGTGATATCTCTTCCGATAAAATTAAATAAAAACTGTTTGTTCGACTTTGTAAAATTATTTCCTCAAACTTTTCTTGCAAAAACGCTCTTTTCATGAATAAATTCACACACACGTACAGAAAGGTTTATTTCAGTCCATTGCATAGGGGTAACCCCCAATCACCCCTACGAGTGTCCTGGTATGACACTAAACAATCTGATGGTGAAGTTCCTGTAATGCCGGATTTTGGGGGAATGCAGAGCATCCCTTCATGGCCCTATCTATGGGTCAAATAGAACGAAAGTGTGTACTTATGCTAAACTAAATTGTTTGAAACAGAACTGTTTTTGACATCGAAACTGTACTTACGCTAAACTGGATTGTTTGAAACAGAACTGTTTTTGACATCGAAACTGTACTTACGCTAAACTGGATTGTTTGAAACAGAACTGTTTTTGACATCGAAACTGTACTTACGCTAAACTGGATTGTTTGAAACAGAACTGTTTTTGACATCGAAACTGTACTTACGCTAAACTGGATTGTTTGAAACAGAACTGTTTTTGACATCGAAACTGTACTTACGCTAAACTGGATTGTTTGAAACAGAACTGTTTTTGACATCGAAACTGTACTTACGCTAAACTGGATTGTTTGAAACAGAACTGTTTTTGACATCGAAACTGTACTTACGCTAAACTGGATTGTTTGAAACAGAACTGTTTTTGACATCGAAACTGTACTTACGCTAAACTGGATTGTTTGAAACAGAACTGTTTTTGACATCGAAACTGTACTTACGCTAAACTGGATTGTTTGAAACAGAACTGTTTTTGACATCGAAACTGTACTTACGCTAAACTGGATTGTTTGAAACAGAACTGTTTTTGACATCGAAACTGTACTTACGCTAAACTGGATTGTTTGAAACAGAACTGTTTTTGACATCGAAACTGTACTTACGCTAAACTGGATTGTTTGAAACAGAACTGTTTTTGACATCGAAACTGTACTTACGCTAAACTGGATTGTTTGAAACAGAACTGTTTTTGACATCGAAACTGTACTTACGCTAAACTGGATTGTTCGAAATTTTGACATTTAACTGTGTCAACAAAAATTATATTGCCCAGTCAGCTGGTGCTATAGAATACTCCGACTTCTTCTCTGCAGAGGAGTAAGATCCCACCACCAACGAGTGTCCTGGATATAACACTAAACAATCTGATGGTGAGGTTCCAGTGTTGCTTGAGCTTTGGGGAATGTGGAGTACCCCTTTATTGCTCCCAGATCCACTCTGGCTCGGAGTGGTTGCACTTGATAAGGGTTTTATCTATGGACTAAATTGAACTAAACTGTGGTTTGAGTTTACTGGTTTTGAATTTAAACTGTGTTCATATGCTTAACTGAATTATCTGAAATAAAACTGTTTTGACATTAAACTAGGAGCGATGGAAATAAAAGGATACTCCACATTCTCAAAAACCCGATGAGTGACGCCACACCATCCGATGGTTTTGTGTCTTAACAAGGACGCTCATTGGAGATGGGACTGTAGAATACACCGACTACACCCCCGCAGAGGGGTAAGACCAACACTATATTGAATTGTTTAATGTAGAAATATTTTGGGGGTGTCCTCGTGGTGTAATGGTTAAAGCGATGGACTGCGGAATCGTAGTAAGCTAGTTCGTACTCCAGTCGCGCTATTACGTTCACTTTCAGGCAAATACCCTAGGGAAAGCCATGAATCCCCCCATATCCCCCCAGCTATGGGTTAAATAGTACCACTACTGTTCTTTTATACAAATAAACAGTTTTATTTTCAACAATTCAGTTTAACATTAGTACACAGTTTAATTGTCAAAAACATTTCAATTTTAAGCTATTCGGTTTATTCAGAAAGTTTTAATTCAAACAATTCAGTTTAATATGCATATAGTTTTTGTTTACACACGGTTAAATCTCAAAACAGTTCTATTTTAAACAATTCAGTTCATATGAAGTACAGTTTCAATGTCAATGTCAAAATTTTCCATTTCAAACAATTCAGTTTAGCATAAGTATGCAGTTTAGTTCTATCTAACCCATAGATAGGGCCCTATCGGGTACTACCATTCCGGGCCAGAGTGGTGTTGTATATTGACCTACGAGCCGGCCGGGTTGTCAAAATAGGAAATGCACCTGTGTAAATAACAGTTGCATCCGCTCAAGGAATACCAGAATATAACCTTGGCCGTGTACGAGTTGAATGAGTGCGATTTTGACGTTCACAAGAAGGTGGGCGTTGAACTATTATATAAGTCAGTGCTCAGGAAATTCAATAAGTTTGGAGACCAGACCTGTTGGTGACAAGATGCCAGCACCCAGCAGAGTGGGCCCCCGGTTGAGCAGCCCAGGAGAACGGGAAAGAAACGCGGTTATGGCCAATAGAGTGAGGGTCAATATGTTGCTGTTCTGTTCGGTCTCCAACTCCCTCTCACACACAACCCTTTCAAATAAAGTGAGAGGTAAATTTTTCTAAAAGACTGTGTCGCTCGTCTTCATTGTGTCGTTATGATTCTGCATGCATATGTAGATGTAGATGTATTATGTGTTTGTATAGATGGTTGTTACTATACAACAGTGGACCTGGGAGCAATGGCAATGAAGGGGTGCTCCGCATTCTCCAAAGCTCCAGCATCACTGGAACCACACCATCAGATTGTTTAGTGTCATAATCAGGACACTCATTGGGGTGTCTTACTCCTCTGCAGAGGAGCAGTCGGTGTATTCAACAGCCCCAGACGACTGGGCTATACATAGAGTTAATGTCAAAACAGATAATTCAGCTTAGCATAAGTACGCAGTTTAGACGTCAAAACAGTTCTATTTCGAGCAATTCAGTTTAGCATAAGTATGCAGTTTAAATGGCAAAACAGTTCTACTTTAAATAATTCAGTTTAGCCTGAATACGCAGTTTAAATGCAAAAAACAGTAAACTCAACCACCTTTTGGTTCTGTTTAACCCATAGACAGGACCCTTATCAGGTGCTACCACTCCGGGTCAGAGTTGGTCTGGGAGCGATGACAATAAAGGGGTACTCCGCATTCCCCAAAGCTCCAGCATTACTGGAACTTCACGATCAGATTGTTTAGTGTCATATCCAGGACACTCGTTGGGTGGAGGGTTACCCCTCCGCAGAGGTTTAGTCTGAGTAATCTACAGCCCTAGCTGACTGAACACAAAATATATACGATTTGTAAAGGTTGGTGAGTTGTTTTCTATGGCATGTCAATCAATGTTGGTTATTTAATGCCAAATCCTGTTTACACACACACACACACACACACACACACACACACACACACACACACACACACACACACACAGAGTCCGCTCGGTGGCCGACTGGTCCGAAGCTTAGTCTAACGTAAAGTTGGACGGGTTTCGATCCCGGCTTCGAGCGTCCTGCGTGTCTAGCCACACTGAAGAGTTCTGATAGAACGAAACAGTCTGTCGATGACTATATATATATATATATATATATATATATATATATATATATATATATATATATATATATATATATGAATCGAGCACTCGGTAGCCGTTAAGCGGATATATGTAAACAATAACAATTGTGATTCATAACCGTTTAAATTTCCTTTGCTTTCGCTGGTTTCCTCCTGGCTGAGGGGTAGAATCTTGGACTGGCATTTGAGTCAAGCGGGTTTCGATACCAGCTTCCGGAATCTTGCCTGTCTATCTGTATTGGTGTGTTCTGATAGAGCGAAACAGATTTGTCCGTGGATGACTACATAATTCTAAACACATTTTGTTGATAGAATTTTTAAATGAGACTGCGCGCATTTTTTCTGCAAACAAATAAATAGTTTCAAGTATTGCTATATAACACAAACAATTTTACATCAGTCATTTGTTTGCACACAATTTGTAGGCAGTTTCAACAAATTTTGAACAAATTTTTTGCTCACTGGGATTCCTCTTGTTTCTACATCGTTAAACGGTTTCAATTATTCCTATCTAATACTACTAATTCTGTTCAATATAATTCACTTGATCGAAGACGGTGTTGTGGTTAAATGCATTGTTATTTAACACTAAGAATTCTCTTGAACCTTACTTATTTCTTTGCACTTAACAATACTTAAAACCATTTAACTAATGATTCAATTTAGCACGTCGTTTGTTTGGACACTATTTAAATGCCAAATTGTTCTATTTTACCCATAGATAGGACCCTATCAGGGGCTACCCCTCAGGGCCAGAGATGATCTTGGAGCGATGGCAATAAAAGGATACTACACATTCCCAAGAGCTCGAAGAGTGACGCCTCACCATCCGATGGTTTTGTGTCTTATCAGCGTTAAGAGGTTTACCTCTAATATTATCAAACCCTAATATTTAACTAACTTGAGATGATGAGACGTTTGATATTTGCTGTCGTTTTTGTTCAATAGTAGTTTGGGTTGAGTATATTTTGGATTAGGAGGAAGGTTCAAGCTTGGGTGTAATGGTTTAAATGTGTTTTGTTTTGTTTTGTTTTTTTGGGTTTTTTTTTATTTAGCTTGGTTTCGTTTCGTTTCGTTTCGTTTCATAGCATATCAACCACTGTTGGTTATTTAATGCCAAATCCTGTTTTTACATAGATATTAAATATATGAGTTGCGAACACATTTTGTAGATACATTTTAAAACGAGCTTAAGGTCATCTTTTGTGTACACAGTTAAATGGTTTCTGCTAACAGTGCTAACAATTTAAAACCAATGAATTTGTAGGTAATCTCATTTTCAAACGAGTTAAAATTAATTTGTTTACACACTAGTAATGATGTCGTTTCCATACATCATCATCATCATGTCATGCTGGTAGCACGGATATCCCTGACCCTCTCTCACCACTTTTCCCTATCGTTCATCGCCTCAGGCAGGTCTTTAGGACAACATCCTGTATCCTCACATAGTTGCTGAATGTATGTTCGTGCTGGTCGTTTTGCTTTTGCACGGCCATGTGTGGGGGTCCATAAGAGTACATCACTTATGAACTCGTTCCTGCATCTCCAGCAGTGTCCTGCATGTCTGATTCGTCTAACTTGAATAGTTTTCGTGATAGGAGGCAGGTGGCCGTACAGTTGGTGTCTTGTGGGGTGTTGCCGCCAGGACTTGTTCAAGATTGCTCGCAGCATTCTTGTGTAATTGCCGTCTAGCTTCTTCTCCAGCCGTTTTGTTAGAGTCCATGTAGTGCATCCATATAGCAGTATCGATGTGATCGGTGCCTGGAAGAAACTGCGTTTCATTTTATCGGTTAGGTCTGATTTCCATATAATCGAGAGCCTATTGATAGCTGTCCATGCTTTCGTTAACCTCGTGTCGATGTCCTTTTCGGTTGATGCGACGCTGCTTCCTAGGTAAGTGAATTTGTCTACTAGTTTAAGAGGGGTTCCGTCTAGAGTGGAGATGTCCCCCGTTTGATTATAGCACATATATTCCGTTTTGTGTGCATTGACATAGAGGCCTATGCCTGCGGCTGCTCGTTCCAAACTATGCAGTAGTGTTTCGGCTTGGTCGGGTGTATTTGCCAGTATTAACACTAATAATTCGATTCAATGTTAATTATTTATTTGTACACAGTAAAGTGGTTACAAGTATTGCTATTTAACACAAATTATTCTCTTCAACATTACTTATTTGTTTACACAGAGACAAATGGTTCCAAATATTGCAATGTATCACTAACAATTCAATTAAACATTAGTCATCTGTTTACGTATAGTTAAAGGATCAAACAGTTCTATTTCAACCATTCAATTTAGTATAAGTCATTTATTTGCACCTAGTTTAAATGTCAAACAGTTCTATTTGACCCATACATAGGACGCTGTCAGGTGATACCACTCCGGGCAAAAGTGGACCTAGGAGTGATGGCAATGAAAGGGTACTCCGCATTCCCCAAAGCTCCAGCATTACTGAAGCATCACCATCATATGGTTCAATTACATATCCAGTGCCAAAATGTAGACGGTTTATTCTACAGGCCTAACAAGGTGGGTTTCTGAATTTGAGATACTTTTTTTTTTCTCCCAGAGTTAGTTGGTAGGTGGATCTGTGATCTGTGCGTACGGGTTTCAATTTAAACTCTCTGTAGATATTTTTGGGGGCTTCGGTCTGGTTTTGTAGGATATTATTTGGGAGAAAATTACGAACATGCCTGTATAGAGTAAAATATATGAAAAAAAAAGAAGAGAGATGAATAAATGATTAATAAATATAAAAGAAAAAGAAAAAAAGAAAAAAGAAATAAGAGCAAGAAAAACAAGTAATTCTTACCCCTCAGAAAAAAAAAAGAAAGCAAAACAAAACAAAAAAGAAAACAAAAAAGAAAACAAAAAAACAAAAAAACAAAAAACAAAAAAAAAACCAGACGACAATTTGGAAAGCTAGTTTGAATTTCATCTGGCTCAGTAGCGGACATTTTCTTTGTTTGTGACCAACCCGTCTGTACTCGTTCCACCTTTCAATTATATCTTTTACGTTTACCTCGAGATTATGAATCCCCAAAAAGCATATCTCGCACAAAAACAAAAACAAAAAATGAAGCAAAAACCAAAAACACAAGCATAAGCACACACACAAACACAAACACAAAAAGAAAATGAGCTTTGCGTGCATTTCCTGTCACGTGACTACCTATCATATCGTACGCCATGATTAATAACGGGCTTTAAAGTTATCGTCTGCATCTTGCGGCGGAAAAGGGCAAGTGAATGGCGGGAAAAAAAAGAAAAACAAAGAATCAAATATTGTTTGCTGATGAAGTAATGGCGCAGATATGGATATTTCTGCGTTGTTCTTTTCTCTCTGTTTTCGTTTGGGAGTGGAAAAGCTGGTTTGGTTTTAGTTGTGGTTGGATTGGAAGCTGGGGGTTCTTTCTTTTTATCAGCGAAGAAAAACAACAACAACAACAACAAGAAAAAGATTTGATACGAGTATTCAAAGATGGCCGACTTTAAACATGCACGCACAAATGCTTATTTACGAGGTGTGCTCAGAAAGCCATTTTGATTGCTTTGGTTGGGTCTTATGGCATATCATCCATTGTAGGTTATTTACTGCCAAATCCTCTTTACATATATATTAACTATATAGGATTTGGTATGATTGGGTTTTATGGCATATCCATCATTGTAGGTTATTTCATGCCAAATCCTCTTTATACATATATATTAAAGATATATGATTTGGTTGGGTTGGGTTTTATGGCATATCAACCATTGTAGGTTATTTAATGCCAAATCCTTTTTATACATATATATTAAATATATATGATTTGGTTTGGTGGGGTTCTATGGCATATCAAATATTATAGGTTATTTACTGCCAAGTCTTATTGTGCGCGTGTGTATGTGTGTGATTTGTAAGCTAATAATTTGTTGGTTAATATTTTTTTAAAAAACTGTTCGAGCTCGGGTCAAAGGTGAGAAGACAAATTTTGTTTCACTGGCATATGCCTGGTAAAATATTTGATTTCGTCCACCCAAGCTGAATCTATGCCACATAACCTGGAGCAAACAGCAGCAGGCATTGGTCTCTACTTAGACACAAATTAAACAGAATCCATGTTTTTTAAATTAGAAGGAACCGTCTCCACTTTGAGTGGCAAACCTCTGAAATTTGTAGACCAGTTCACAAAACATGGTGGCAATATCTCATCTACTGAAAGTGATGTTAACGTGCGAATAACAAAGGCATGGACAGCTATTGACAGCTTAACGATCATATGGGAATCTCATCAATCCGATAAAATAAAACTTGATTTCTTCCAAGCTGTGACTCTGTCAGTACTACTGAATAGATGCACCACATCGACGCAAAAGAAACGCATGAAGAATCAACTACAGAGAATTACACAAGAATGTTACGTTCTGTTTGGAACAAATCCTGGAAGCAGAAGAGAAGTGGTTAGAGTGTTGGGCTGTGACGTGGAAGTAAGCGAATTCGAATTCCAGTCGCGCTATTACGTTCACTTTCGGACAAATACCCTTGGGAAAGGTATGAACGCCCTTATCCTCCCAGCTATGGGTTAAATAATACCACTACTGTTCTTCAACGATGGCTATGGCATTAAATAACCTATGAAGATTGATATGCCATTAAACAAAGAAACCCAACCAAGCCAGATCACTTTTGGACTAATACCCTTGGGAAAGGTATGAACCCCTTTATCCTCCCAGCTATCGTTTAAATAGTACTACTACAGTTCTTCAAGGGTAGCTGTGGCATTAAATAACCCATGAAGATTGGTATGTCATTAAACAAAGAAACCCAACCAAGCCAGATCACTTTTGGACTAATACCCTTGGGAAAGGTATGAACCTCCTTATCATCCCAGCTATGGGTTAAATAGTACTACTACTGTTCTTCAAGGGTAGCTGTGGCATTAAATAACCCTTGAAGATTGATATGCCATTAAACAAAGAAACCCAACCAAGCCAGATCACTTTTGGACTAATACCCTTGAGAAAGGTATGAACCTTCTAATCCTCCCAGCTATGGGTTAAATAGCACCACTACTGTTCTTCTCGAAAGATGGTTTTGGTATTAGATAACCCAAGAAAGCTGATATGCCATAAATAGCAAAATCAAATCAAACAAAATTAGGGCATTCATAGTAATGTTACATATTGACCCTCGGCCTAGCTGTCAATTAAGAGATGCACCTGTGTAAATAACAGGTGCATCCGGTCGAAGATATCAGGGTATCACCTTGACCGTGGACGGGTTGAATTCGGTGCAATTGCGACGCCACAGGAAGCAGGTGGGTTTCAAACAATTATATGACCCGGTGCCACGGAGAGTTAAATTAGTTGGAATCAGTTTGTTGCAGTTTGAGGCAGTGGGAACCAGCTCCCAGCAGAGGGATGGCCCCTCAGGACCCCGGTTGAGCAGCCAGCAGAATGAGAAAGAAGTGCTGCAAAAGACAGAGGAATTTAGGGTCAATATGTAGCAGTCTGTTCTGTCTCTAACTCACCTCTCACACACAACCCTTTCGAATAAAGTGTGAGAGGTATATTTTTCTAAAGAAGTCTGTTCGTTCGTCATTATGGTTGATTTTGTTTCCTCATGTATATGTGTATAGTTGTATATGTATTACGGCTATGCAACAACAAAATTAAAAATAAATAAAAAATTAAGCTGCAACTCAAAAAACGTAGTATATGTAATTGAATGTAATGAATGCAAAGAAATATACATAGGGTCAACACAGGCCTTTAATACAAGAACATCACTTCACAAGAGTAATATCAAAATAGAAGAAAACAGAAAAATAAATGTTACGAAACCCCTATACAAATGTTGCAGAGGAAAATTTAATATTATGCCAATCTATCAAAACGACGACAACACACTACTTCAAATAAAGGAAAGAAACTTTATAAATAAAATCAAACCTAAGTTAAATAAAATATGAACCATACAAACACACAAACGGAAATAAACATACATACATATGTATAAATATATATAAATATGGTTAAATAGCAATACTTGTAACCACTTTACTGTCTGAAAACAAATAATTAATATCAACTAGAATTATTGGTATTTGATAGAAATACTTGAAACCTTTTCACAGGGTGCAAACAAATGATTAATATCAAATAGAATTACTAATGTTTGATAGCAATACTTGAAACCATTTAACTGTGTGCAAACAAATGATTAATACCAAGTAGAATTATTAGTGTTAGATATCAATACTTGAAACCATTTAACTGTGTAGAAACAATAGCAATACAAGCGTACCAACAAATTAGTTCTCACTCATTTAAAAGTGAAATTACCGACAAACTAATCTCTTACTTATCGTGTATATCTAGTTAAATGTGCACAAACGAATCAGTGATGTTAAATGGTTAGTGTTGCATAGCAATACTTGCAACCATTAAATTGTGGGCATAAAAATGATCTCAGGCTCGTTTAAAAATGTCATCAACAAAACTTGTTTATAAATCATATATTTAATATATATGTATAATGAGAATTTGGTATTAAATAACCCATAACGGTTGATATGCCATAAAAGCCAACCAAACCAAATCATATATATTTAATATATATGTGTAAAGAGGATTTGACATTAAAAACCCTACAATAGTTGATATGCCATAAAAGCCAACCAAACCAAACCAAACCAAATCATATATATCTAATATATATGTATAAAGAGGATTTGGTTTTAAATAACCTACAGTGTTTGATATGCCATAAAACCAAATTAAACTAAACATATATATATATATATATATATATATATATATATATATATATATATATATATATATATGATTTATAAATCTATAGTTCGTTGGTAACATTATTCTTAAACCAACCAGAGACTATTTATTTGCACACAGTTAAATGATAAAAAGTATATGGGGTCTCAATGTACACGGGACCCATGTGACTGCTAATAACTTTTTTTACAATAATGTTGTGTTCTTTTTAGTTTCAGATTTGAAAATAGTATACAATAACAACTTTTAATCCTCGATCACGATGCCTTGGACAAGAGAGGAAAAAAAGATTTTGCGTCACTACTTATTTAGAGACGAAATCATTGAAAACTGTCTCAAAATAGATGTAACCCATTAATATAGGATGTATCAATATACATGGGACCCATGTGACTGCTAATAACTTTACTACTTATAATAATGTATTTTTTTTGTTTCAGATTTGAAAACAGTATACTATAACAACTATTAATCCTTTATCACAATTCCTTGGACAAGAGGGAAAAATATTTTGCATCACTACTTATTTAGAGACAAAAATCATTCAAAAATGTCTCAAAATAGATGCAACCCATTAATATGATAATGATTTATTACTGAGACTAGAAACTCAAAAAAAGATTGCATGTCCTGGAAGCTGTTATAATAACAATTAAAAAAAAGAACATTGATTTAATGTCTCTTGCTCAAAGGATGTATTTTTTGCAGGACATGTTCCAAATGACCGCCACTGTTCTTATCTCAGTAATAAATCATTATCATATTAATGGGTTGCATTTATTTTGAGACACCCTGTATATTAAATGATAGAATAACTCAAATATAAATTGCCCAGTCTGACCCCCTCCTAACGAATGTCCTAGATATGACACTAAACAATCTGATTGTGAGGTTCCAGTGATGCTGGGGCTTTGGGGAATGCGGAGCACCCCTTCATTGCCATTTCTGGAGTTTTGGGGAATGCGGAGTACCCCTTTATTGCCATCACTCCCAGGTCCACTCTGGCCCAGCTCTATCTATGGGTTAAATAGAACTAAACAGCATACTTATATTAAACTGGATTGTTACACTAAACTGAATAGTTTGAAGTAGATATGTTTTTGACAATTAGACTGTACTTACATTTAAACTGCGTGCTTATGCTAAACTGAATTATTTGAAATGGAACTGTTTTTGACATTGAAAATGTACTTCCACTAAACTGATTTGTTTGATATAGATTTGTTTTGAAATTTAACTGTGTGTAAACAAAATCTATAATTATACTAAACTGGATTAGCTGAATAATATTTGCTTGACTAAACTGAATAGGTTGAAATAGAAATGTTTTTCACAATTATACTTTCACAATTACATTGAAACTGCGCACTTATCCTAAACTGAATTGTTTGTAATAGAACTATTTTCGTAAAAATGGATTTGGCGTTAAATAACCTACAAAGGTTGATGTGCCATAAAACTCATTAAACCAACCAACCATCAGATATGAATTGCCCAGTCGGCTGGGGCTGTAGAATACACCGACTGCATCTCTGCAGAGAGGTAAGACCCCCCCCCCTTCCAACGAATGTCCTGATATGACACTAATAAATCTAATGGTGAGGTTCCAGTGATGCTGAGGCTTTGGGGAATGCAGACCACACCTTCATTGCCATTGCTCCAAGGTCCACTCTTGCCCGGAATGGTAGCACCTGATAGGGCCCTATCTATGGGCAAAATAGAACTAAACTGTATACTTATACTAAACGGAATTGTTTGAATTAGAACTGTTTGACTTAACTGAATAGCTTGAAATAGAAATGTTTTTGACAATTATACTGTACTTACATTTAAACTGCGTATTCATGCTAAACTGAATTGTTTGAAATGGAACTGTTTTTGGAATTTGAAACTGTACTTACACTAAACTGAATTGTTTAACATAGAACTGTTTTGACATTTAACTGTGTGTAAATAAAATCTATACTTATACTAAACTGAATTAGCTGAATTAGAACTGTTTGACTAAACTGAATAGCTTGAAATAGAAATGTTTTAACAATTAAACTGTGTCCTCATGCTAAACTGAATTGCTTGAAATAGAACTGATAATTTGTTTTAAAATGGATTTAGCATTAAGTAACCTACAAAGGTTGATATGCCCAAACCCAAGTAACCGTTGCCAGTCGGCTGAGGCTGTAGAATACACCGACTGCTTCTCCGCAGAGGGGTAAGACACCCCCAACGAGTGTCCTGATATGACACTAAACAATCTGATGGTGAGGTTCCAGCAATGTTTAACATTGAACTGTTTTGACATTTAACTGTGTGTAAACAAAATCTGAACTTATACTAAACTGAATTAGCTGAATTAGAACTGCGTATAGTATAGATTATATAACCGGCTCATTGGCCCAGTGGGTAGAGTGTTCGCCAGTGGTCCGGGAGACCTGGGTTCAATCCCAGGTCGCGTATTAAAAAAATGGCACTTGATACCTCCTTGCTTAACACTCAGCAATATAAGGTTGGTATCAAGCGTAAAGTGGAGCAATCCAGGGAAAGGAGTTGCGCCCTCCCCTACGCCTCGGTGTAGTAGTTATTGAAAAGGGAGCCTTCTGGTCGCCCTCGACTACGGTCGCCAACTTTACTTTTTACTTTATAGTATAGAGAGTATGGATAGCGACACAGACCGCGTAGTTGCCAGCCTTAATCTTGAAGAAATAATCAAAAACTACAATACTTGAAACCACTTAACTGTCGGCAAACTTATAAGCTCAATCCCTTTTTTATATTGTTAATCCCTTACATATCACACGTATCTATTTAACTGTGTGCAAACAAATGAGGAAAAGTAAATAGAATGATTTATACTGCCTGCATATTTATGCCAAACGGAATTCTTTAAATTGGAACTTTTTGACGAAATCGAATAGCTTGAAATAGAAATGTTTTGGCTAATTAAACCGTACTTACATTTAAACTGCGTGCTTATGCTAAACTCAATTGCTTGAAATGGAACTGTTTTTACAGTAAAAATGTACTTAAACTAAACTGAATTGTTGTATATATAGAATTGTTATGACAGAAATAAATAAAAATGGATTTGGCGTTAAGTAACCTACAATGGTTGATATGCCATAAAAAACCAACCAACCAACCAACCAACCAAATAACCGACAATCAGGTATGAAAAATAAAAAAGAAAGACCCCGAATTTATAGAAAGAAAAAAAGAAAAAAGAAAAAAAGGATTAGGAAGGATGCCAAACGTAATAGTCCAACCACAAAAAATATATGAAAAATAAAAAAGAAAAAGTAAGAGGGAGTAAATTTGAAGAAAGAAAGAAAGATACGTAGAAACTAAAGAAAAGAAAGAAAGAAAGAAAGAAAGAAAGAAAGAAATAAAGAAAGAAAGATACGTACAAACTAAGGAAAAGAAAGAAAGAAAGAAAGAAAGAAAGAAAGATACGTAGAAACTAAGGAAAAGAAAGAAAGAAAGAAAGAAAGAAAGAAAGAAAGAAAGATACGTACAAACTAAG
>OY757947.1:12139880-12182380 GCA_963585895.1 Sepioteuthis lessoniana
CACCTGTGTAAATAACAGGTGCATCCGGTCGAGGAACATCAGGATATAACCTTGACCGTGGATGGATTGAATAGAGTGCGAAATTGTGACGCTCGCAAGAAGAAGAGTGGACGTCAAATTATTATCCTATTTACCCAACCCCTCCGCTCGGGTAGGATATGACACAAGGTCAATTTTTAAGCGGAGTTTAACAGGTTTGAATTCGGAGTTTTCCTTCTCCTAGACTAGTTGCCTCACTAGAAGAAATCAGTCTGTCCTACTATTTACCCATAGCTGAAGGGAGAATAATTGGATTCATACCTTTCCCGAGGGTATCAGTGCTATGTGAAATGCAATCATTCTCGTCCAGGATTTGAACTCGAGTCACCGTGTCGATTTCTTACGACGATAGCCATTACACCACGGGCACCTCCAAATTATTATATAACTCGGTGCACAGGAAGTTCAATCAGTTGGAGAGAAGATGCTTGAATGAGGAACATGTCCCTGAGAGGCTGTACCCCCAGGCCCCCGGTTGAGCAGCCCAGGAGAACGGGAAAGAAACACTGTTATGGCCATAAGAGTGGGGGTCAATATGTTGCAGTTCTGTTCAGTCTCCAACTCACCTCTCACTCAGTAAAACCTTTAGTAACCCTTTCGAACCCTTTCAAATAAAGTGAGAGGTGTATTTTTCTAAAGAACTGTGTCGCTCGTTTTTATTGTGTCTACGTTTTGATTCCGCATGAATATGTGTATGTATAGTGTTCATGGCTATACAACAGTTAGTTGGTTGGTTGGTTGGTATTTATGACATATCAACTCTTGTTGTGGTATTTAATATCAGAGTCCGCTCATTTTTTTTCTCGTGTAATTACATGGTTTCAAGTATTCATTTATCCGACTTCCCGGTAAGTCAGATTTTTGACAAGAGGTTATTTTAATGTGGGTGTGGTCCACGCACGAAACGAGACACATAAAAACTAAATTAAAAAAAAAAACATAAAAAGATTAAAGAGCTAATCATGAAAAAATAGATTTATCGCATTTTTTAAAAAAATTAGACTTATCAGACAAAAAAAAAAGTTTTTAAAATTATAACATATTTTCCTTCCGCATTCTGTAATCTTGTTTGCTAAGCGATCGTCCGACCGCTGAAGCCATTTGAACACAAAAGCCCCAAAATCTCAATTGATTGATTGCTTGTTTAAGTGTGACCGATTATATTATATAAACGCTAAGAGATTTTACATCGTAAGACGAAAGGATTATCGATTACATAAAGAAAAGAAGGTAAATATAGTAACAAAGGATAATCCACCGAAAAAACTAAGAAACACGCGACCACGAAGATGACAGAAAATATTTTCTAATTGAATTCAAAGGTAAAATTAAAAAATCAAATCAAAATCTTGAATATATATATATATATATATATATATATATATATATGGGGGTTGAGCTCTCTGGCGAAGGAATTGCCAGCCGCCGCTCGCGTAATGCAAAGCTCTTCGAAAGAATTGAGCACTCTGGTAGCCGATAGGGTATTAAAAAAATGTAAACAAAGGCTCCTGCTGCTTTTTCTAAAAATAAAAATACCTTAAAATTCCCTCTACCAACGTGATCCGCTTGGTGGCCGAGTGGTCTTTAACACAGTCTAACGTAAAGTTGGACGGGTTTCGATCCCGTCTTCGAGCGTCCTTCGTATCTAGCCACACTGAAGAGTTCTGATAGAACGAAACAGTCTGTCTGTGGATGTTTATATATATATATATATATTTATATATAAAGTAAAAACTAAATGAAATTAAAGATTTACTATTGTTTTCTCGCTGTAATATTTATATAACAATTATAGAATAAAGAATATGATGAAAAATTGATAGATAGATAGATAGAAAGTAACACACACACACACACACACATATATATATATATATATATATTTAATAGCATAAATGCATATCTATCGTCTTTCTACGACAATCATCACGTAGATAAAACATTTTTCATCGAATGATTGCTATGTAAAGACGGCGTGAAACTAGTGGTTGCGGATAAGCAATCGTGCCATTAAATATATATATAAACTAATATGTACTTATTCATTATTATATCATATAATAGCTCTATCACAAATATTGACCAACCTCCAAATTATACCGCATTTGGTCTGCCACTAACCCACCAAGTGAGATAGTGACAAACATATACTGTTGCTGTAATATATATATATAATTGTTTAATATCTGAAGATATAATCGTTGCATATTGACCTCCGACCCGGCCAAGCTGTCGAAAGAAGAAATGCAATTGTATAAATAACAGGTGCACCCGGGTGAAGATATCAGGAGATCAGGGGTGACCTTGACTGTCGAGGGGCTGAATTGAGCGCGAAATTGTGACGCTCGCAGGAAGTAGGTGGACGTCAAATTATTATGTAACCCCGGCGACAGGAAGTTCAGATCAGTAGGAGAAAAGATGCTGGAATGAGAACCATGTCACAGCAGGGGCTGGGCCCCCAGGCCCCCGGGTGAGCAGCCCAGGAGAACCGGAAAGAAAGGCTGTGATAGCCAGAAGAGTTGTGGGGTCAATATGTTGCAGTCTTTGTTCGGTCTCCAAGTCCCTCTCACACACAACCCTTTCAATAAAGTGAGAGGTATATTTTTATAAAGAACTGTGTCCGCTCGTCTTTATTGTGCTGAACATGTCTCTGCATATGAGTATACAACACAATTCCGTAAAAGAAATTGTTGAAATAAATCGAAAATGGATTACATTTGCTGGGTTTTACTAAAATTTAAATCTAATTAAAAATATCTGTAATTTAAGTCTAAATGTAAATTTAAAAAAAAAAAATATTAATTTAAAAAAAATTTTTTTAAATAAATTTACTACATTGCTAACCGAAATTTAAATTTAAAACGGAAGTGGGCTTAATGAAGAGGTAACTCTTCACCCCTCTTCTATCCCCTCCCACTCTTATGTGTCTATTCTAGTTTTTTTTTTTATCAAAAAGATCTGAAGAAGTCCTGTGAATTTTTTTTCGTGTTTTTGGAAATTTCAAAAATGCGTAATAGGATGGAAATAAATTTATAATCCTTTGTGATTGGTTTCGTTGTTTTTTCTTAAAGAAAATATATACATATATATATATATAGAAACAAATTTAAAAGTAAACTCTACACACTGCAACGGTACAGACGCTCTTCTTCTTACAAAGTATTAATGTACATACAAAAGTTACATTACTTTTATCATAGATCCTACCCTAATGATGGCCCCAAGTCGGGCAGAAAGTACATGGGAAATAAATAATTATGGAACATACATCAACCATTTCTCGCCGAATATTATAAAATCAATAAGGCAATATGAAAAGATCAACAAAAAATATGTAGACAAAAAATGCCTATTATGTTCAACGAAATATGTATTAATGAAGAAATGCTCCCAATATATATATATATATATATATATATATATATATATATATATATATATAAGAAAAACCTTTAAAAATTAATCATATTTTTTGTAATAATATTTATTCAGCAGACCTTATATTTTAAACAATCTGCATCTGTTGTATATTGATCTCCGACCCAGCCGGGCTGTCAAAATAGCAAATGCACCTGTATAAATAACAGGCGCATCCAGTCGAGGAATATCAGAATATAACCTTGACCGTGAACGGGTTGAATGAATGCGATTTGTGACGTCCACAAGAAGAAGGTGGATGTCGAACTATTATATAACTCGGTACACAGGAAGTTCAACCAGTTGGAGATCAGATGAGTTGGAGATCAGATGCGGTAGAGAAAACCAGCACCCAGCAGACTGGTCCCCCAGGCCCACGGTTGAGCAGCCCAAGAGAACGGGAAAGAAACGCTGTTGTGGCCATAAGAGTGGGGGTCAATATCTCACAGTTCTGTTCGGTCTCCAACTCCCTCTCACAGTAAAACCTTTAGTAACACTTTCGAACCCTTTCAAATAAAGTGAGAGGTATATTTTTCTAAAGAACTGTGTCGCTCGTCTTTATTGTGTCGTCGTTATGATTCTGCATGCATCTGCATATGAGTATACAACACATCTTCAGACAAAGAAATAATGGGAAATATATATATATATATATATATATATATATTCTTAAGTGTGGATCCAATGAGAGAAAAGTAAATATCATCAAATAAATAGATCCGTAAGTGGATTTGGTATTTTAGATTATATTTTTTATAAATTAGCTCGACACGTGTTTCTGATTTGATAGTTTTTCAGGAGGCTAATAATGGTTAGGTCAGTCTTTTAGGCTGGAATCGCTTAAAATAAAAGCCAAAAAGACAGCCCTATCAATTATTAGTCGCCTTAAGATAATTTAAAAATCTGAGACAGGAGGAGGTGCCCGTGGTGTAATGGTTATCGTCGTAGGAAATGGACACGGCGACACGAGTTCAAATCCTGAACGAGACTGATTGCATTTTACATAGCACTAATACCCTTGGGAAAGGTATGAATCCAATTATTTTCCCTCCAGCTATGGATAAATAGTAGGGCAGACTGGGTTCTTCAGCCTTGGTAAGGCAACTAGTCTAGGAGAAGGAAAACTCTGAATTCAAACCCGTTAAACTCCGCTTAAAAACTGACCTTGTGTCATATCCTGCCCGAGCAGAGGGGTTGGTAAATATGATAAAATCTGAGACACGTATAAAGTAAATTTTTAAAAAAATCAAATCTAAAATACCAAATTCACTGGCAGACCTATTCATTTTATTATATATATATATATATATATATATATATATATATATACGAGGTGCATACGATAAGTTTCCAAACTTTTGTAAGTGCCCGTGGTGTAATGGTTATCGTCGTAGGAAATGGACATGGCGACACGAGTTCAAATCCTGGACGAGACTGATTGCATTTCACATAGCACTTATACCCTTGGGAAAGGTATGAATCCAATTATTCTCTCTCCATCTAAGGGTAAATAGTAGGACAGACTAGGTTTTTCAGCCTTTGTGAGGCAACTAGTCTAGGAGAAGGAAAACTCTAAATTCAAACCTGTTAAACTCCGCTTAAAACCTGACTTTGTGTCATATCCTGCCCGAGCGGAGGGGTTGGGTAAATTATGATAAGTTTCAAAACTTTTTTCGTATGGGTATTTAAAATTGTCTTAGACTCTTGAAAATTCACTATGTTATGCTGTCGTTATGAGACAATTGATGAGATGAAAGAGGCTGTGACGAAGGTCATTGACACGCTCACACAAGAGGACTTCTATAGGGCCTTCCAGAAGTTGTGGTATTGCAGCCGGAGAAGATTACTTCGAAGGGGACTAGAATTTCATGTGTGCACTATCAATAAAAGTGCCCATACGAAAAAAAAATCTGGAAACTTATCGTATGCACCTCGTATATATATCTGAAACATTGTGCTGAATTCACGAATCATTCCTTGTTTTCGACGAAGTTCAAATCCTATAAGTCTGCACAATGTTTCGAATAGAACAGGTGACGTAGTTTAAAGCAACAAACGCTGATTCATTGATGAGACGGCCATTTTTTCTTGTCATAAACAGCCAACATTTTTCATGTTATACAAATTTTCCAATGTTTTTATATATTTTTACACTTTTTATACATCCATCGTTAACTTAACATCACTAATATAAACCCACATAGCCCTGATGTTGATTCAGCAGAACCGAAACGCTATAGTGTCGACTTTGTCTCTCAATAAATCTCTCCTTATACTTGGATTACCTTGTTTATCAATATATATATATATATATATATATATATATATATTAGAATAGGTCGGTCCACGAAGAGATTTGCATTTTTTAGAATTTATCAATTTATTTTCTTCAAACATATGTCATTTAGATTTACACACAGTTAAAACATCAAACAGTTCTATTATAATCAGTATATATATATATATATATATATATATATAGTCATCCACAGACAGATCTGTTTCGTTCTATCAGAACCCATCAGTGTGGCTAGACAGTAGCTTCCCGTAGCTGGGATCGAAACCCGGTTGACTCAAACGCCAAGCCAAAGCTTCTAACCATTCAGCCACGAGGAGCCATTAGCTGCGAAGTAAATTTTTTAACCGTTATGAATCACAATTACTATTGTTTACATACATCCATTCAACGGCTGCCGAGACCTCAATTCAAATACGAAGAGGCTTGCAATGAACGCTAATGGCAACACGATTACTTCTTCGCCAGAGAACTCAACCCTACGGGGGTAGGGGAGTATATATATATATATATATATATATATATATATATATAGTATTATTCGGTCCAGTTAAACCGGAGTAGGGAGTAATTCCATCAGGACAAAAAACATTCAACAGTGAACATTTAAATTTTCCTGGTAAAGAGTTCAATCTAACAGACATTACAGAGCAATAATTTCATTCAGAAAAAACAACAAACTGGTCAAATTAGAATTATAAATCTAGTTCCATCCTGTTATGTATTTTTGATATAAATCAAAAACACACAAAAAAATAACAGGACCATGTGATGTGTACGTACTCTTCAATGGAAGGGTAACTGAATTAATAGGCACGAGAATAGAATTTTAAATTAAAAATTTCAATTTTAGATTTTGAATTTAATTTCATATAAGTATTACTGTATCCTTACGTAAAGTTATAAAAGAAAGTTGTATTTCTCTAAATTAGTATTAAATCTGGACTTTTAAGTTGAAATGTATTTAGTTTTTAAAAAATAAAAATTAATTGACTATAATTCCAACCGGCAAAAAAAAACTGGAAGTGGGCTAAATGAGGAGAAAACACTTCACCCCTCTTCTACCCCCTCCTAACCTTATTTACTGTGTCTATTCTGAATTATTTTATCCATTAGATCTGAAGAAGTCCTGTTATTATTATTTGGGGGGTTATTTATATCAAAACCCATAATAGAATGGAAATAAATTTATAACCCTAATGTGACCGGTTTTTGTTTTTTCCTAACGAAATATATATATATATATAAATCAAACCGTCCCCATTAGTGGGTTATGACACAAGGCCAATTTTAAACGGTGTTTAACAGGTTTGAATTCAGTGTTTTCCTTCACCCAGACCAGTTGCCATACCAGGGTTACAGAGTCCAGGTTGCCACACTATTTACCCATAGCTGAAGGAAGAATCATTTTCAAGGGTATTCGCGCTAATTGAAATGTAGACAGGCTTCAATATATATATATATATATATATATATATATATATATATATATATATTGTAACAGTGTTGGTTGTCACTAATTCACTTTGTGGGTTTGTGGAGAACCAAGAGCGATATAATTTGAAGAGTGCTCAATATCTGTGGTAGAGCTAGTATATAATAATAATAAATATATTTTAGATTTCATATACTTATATTTATATATGCGACCTTAGCTTTCATGAAGTTTTATAAATGAAACGAATATATATATATATATATATATATATACATATGTAAACATATTTTTCTCTTTTTGGACCTAGAACGGAAAATTTCTACATGTATATATATTTTTTCAATCGTTCTTGATCATTTTGGCCACCCAGGGTTTTGAGTAAATCACTAAATAATTCAATACTTTTTTATTATCATCTCAAATAACACCAACATTTCACAGAATAACAATTAATATCGTATTTATTGTCTGTGAAAATTCTAGAATCTAAAACAACTTAGATAAAAAGTTATACCTACTTTTTCTGACGAAACTATGCCGTTCTGAACATTATGGTCGCCAATATATATATCATCATCATGTCGCGCCGCCTGCGCGGATATCCCTGACCCTCTCTCGCCATTTCTCCCTATCATTCATCGCCTCCGGCAGGTCTTCAGGGTTACATCCCGTGTCCTCACATAGCTGCTGTATGTAAGTTCGTGCTGGTCGTCCCACTCTTGCACATCCATGTGTGGGGGTCCACAGGAGTACATATATATATATATATATATATATATATATATGGAGAATTATGACTTAATGATTATTTACATGTATATATACACACACAGAATATTACATAATAATTATATATATATACGCACAAAAAATTATGACAATAATTATTTATATATATATATATATATATATATATGTCTCTCTCTCTTTATATATGTAAAAAGACATAGATATATCTCATAGCTTGGCTTCATGAAGCGGAGATAAATAAAAATGGAGCTGGTTTACGATGAATGCAGGCTCGTTCTTAACTAATAAGGCCGATGCGGGACACGTAGACATGGTCGTTGTGTCCAAAGATTATATATATATATATAAGTTGACCGACCGTAGTCGAGGGTGACCCGAAGGCTCCCTCGACATCAAGGAGTAGAGTATTGCTCCACTTACCCTTGATCCTTTCCTTATTGCTGAGTGTTAAGCAAAGAGGCATCAAGTACCATTTTTGAATCTTTGATATGACGCAAGCACGGATTGAAACCTGATTTCCCGGTCTATTGGCGTACACTTTAACCATAATACTAATCACTTTTGGACTAATACTCTTGGGGAAGGCATGACTCCTCTTATGCTCCCTCCCAGCTATGAGTGAAATAGTACCTCTACTGTTATTCTAGAAGGATGGATGTGGTATTAAATAACCTACAAAGGTTTATATGCCATTAAAACAAAGAAACTGAACCAAAAAAATAGGATGATAATAATGATAAGACAAGATAAAAACCTAGGGCTCAGAATTTCACGTTGTCGATCCTCACGAGAGCTAATATTATCAATATATTGGCCCAGCGGTTAGAGTGTTCGCCAATGGCCCGGGAGACCTGGGTTCAATCCCAGGTCGAGTCATACCAAAGACTTTAAAAATGGAACTTGATACCACCTTGCTTAACACTCAGCATTATAAGGTACGGTTCAAGGGTAAAGTGGAGCAATCCTGGGAATGGAGTAGCGCCCTCCCCTACACCTTGGTGTAGTAGCTATCGAAAAGGGAGCCTTCGGGTCACCCTCGACTATGGTCGCTAACTTTACTTTACTTATATATATATATATATATATATATCTTTAAGAAAAAACAAAAACCGGTCATATTAGGAGTATAAATTTATTTCCATCCTGTTATGGGTTTTGATATAAATCAAAAACACAAAAAAAAAAAACTGACAGGACAGGAATCTCAATTTAATCCTATGTTTTTTTTTTATTTAAGCTTTATCTATGATAATTTGTCTATAATTTAAATTTATTCCTATGTCTACATTTAGCTATTAATTCACATGGCTGATTAAATAATTTTTCTGTGTCTGGGTATATTATTATTTGTATTACCATGTTTTCCAAAAAAATATTTAAAAAACATAGGATTAAATTGAGATTTAAGGTAAATGAATAAAAATAAAATAAAATAAGATAAATGAGAGAAACCATGTGAGGTGTACGTACTCTCCAATGGAAGGGTAAATGAATTAATAGGTACGAAAATAAAATTTGAAAAAAAAAATTCTAATTTTAAATTTTGAATTTAATTTAATATAAGTTTTACAGTATCCTTACGTAAAGTTATTAAAGAAAGTTATTTTATCTAAATTAGTATTAAATCTGGAGTTTTAAGTCGTAATATATTTAGAATTTGAAAAAAAAAAATTAATTTTCTATAATTCAAACCGGCAATAAAATAAAAAAAACCGGAAGTGGGCAAAATGAGGAGAAAAATCTTCATCCCTCTTCTATCTCCTCCCACCCTTCTTTCGTGTGTCTATTCTGAATTATTTTACTCATTAGATCTGAAGAAGTCCTGTTAGTTTTTTGGTATTTTTGATTTATATCAAAACCCATAACAGGAAGGAAATAAATTTATAATCCTAATGTGACCAGTTTGTGTTTTTTCTAAATGAAATTATTGCTCTGTAATGTCTGTTACATTGAGCTCTTTACCAGGAAAATTTAAATGTTCACTCTTGAATAGTTTTCTTGTCCTGATGGAATTACTCCCAACTCCGGTTTAATTGGACCGAATAATACTATATATATATATATATATATATATATATATATATATATATATATATATAATCGATGTAACCAATCTATTTCAAATTAGGGATTTTTAACTTTTTAACGCTAATTTGACTAAATAACGAGATAAGTAAAAAAAAACCTCCTGTTTTTTAAAAAAAATATTCTTGTTTTTCGAAATAATAAGGTGTCTACTTTTAACGATCATGTAACACGACCTTGCCGTGGAGCAGTGGTTAGCAGCAGAAATCTAAAATTCCAGAGACATTTAAGAGAAACTAACCAAATAAATGGATGTAATGAATGAGATAGAGGAATAAATAATTAAACGAGATGAAAATAAAATAAAAATAAAATAAAATCGACCCAAGTAAGCATCACTTGGTGATTTCCGGGATGCGACAAACCGATAAATTTCTCATGTGTTTTGCAGAAAAAGTGCCCATAGTCATGTTGGAGCCATCACTTCCGCTAAACGGCGGATATTACACTGGAACTTTGCCATGCTTTAAAGCATGTCTCGCCGATTATTTTACTGAAGTGAGTTCGATCCTCACTTGGTAGCCTAATCTGTACCTGGTTGTACCGTTTTGTTCGTTTGTCTTTTTATTGGGTTTTATGACATATCAACCTCTGTAGGTTATTTGATGCTAAATCCATTCTTATACAAACAAACAGTTCTATTTAAAAAAATTTATATACAGTTTAGTTGTCAAAAACGTCTCTACTTCAAGCTATTCAGTTTAGTCAAACAGTTCTAATTTAAACAATTCAATTTAGTATAAGTATAGTTTTTGTTTAAACAGAGTAAAATGTCGAAACAGTTATATTTCAAAAAATTCATTATAGTTTCATTGTCAAAAACAGTTCTATTTCAAACAATTCAATTTAACATACAAGAACATTTCCATTTCAAACAATTCAGTTTCGCTTAAGTACGCAGTTTAAATTTCAAAACAGTTCTATTTCAAGCAATTCAGTTCAGCAAAAGTAGACAGTTTAGTTCTATTTGACCCATAGATAGGACCTAATCAGGTGCTACCATCCTGGGGTCAGAGTGGACCTGGGAGTGGTTGTAATGAATGGGGTATTCTACATTCCCCAAAGCTCCACTACTGGAACCTCATCATCAGATTGTTTAGTGTCATATCCAGGAAACTCGTTGGGTAGGTCTTACGCCTTTGCAGAAAAACCATCAGTGCATTCTGCAGCCCCTGTCGACTGAGCAACCTGTTATGAAGCTCCTGTTCTAAAACTTTAAGAAGTGTAAAGTGATCCCCATCACTGCCAATCCTCCCAGGTTCCATTCTGACAAAGAATGATGAGGGTCTCACCTATGACTCAAATAGACTTGTTTATAATAAGGTTTAAATGGATTCCGAACTACATTGGCTTTTAAAACATTGATATTGCAAGTAAGTATCGTGTGTTTTCCTGTTTAAAATAATTGTGGACTTTATATGAACATTGGCTCTTAAAGTATTGAAATGACAACTGAATATCGGGTATCAGCCTGTGTAAAATTATTGTAAAATTTATTGGTGTATTGGCTCATAGCATATTGATATTGCACTAAATATAAAATATTTACCGGTTAAAAATGATTGCAAACGTTATTAATACATTAGCTATTAAAATATTGAGATTGCCACTAAGTATGAAGTGTTTACCCGTTTAAAAGCATTGGAAACTTTTGTTTATTGGCTCTTACATCATTGATATTGCAACTATGTGTCTCGTGTTTTTCTGTTTAAAATGATTGACAACTTTTATATATTGGCTCTTAAATTATTGATATTGCTACTATGTGTCACGTTTTTTCCGGTTTAAAATCGTTGACAACTTTTATATATTGGCTCTTAAATCATTGATATTGCAACTATGTGTCACGTGTTTTTTTTTTGTTTAAAATCATTGACAACTTTTATATACTGGCTCTTAAATCATTAATATTGCAACTATGTGTCACATGTTTTTCTGTTTAAAATCATTGACAACTTTTATATATTGACTCTTAAATCATTGATATTGCAACTATGTGTTACGTTTTTTCCTGTTTAAAATCATTGAGAACTTTTATATATTGGCTCTTAAATTATTGACATTGCAATTGTGTCACATGTTTTCTTGTTTAAAATTTCTGTGAACTTTATTACTACGTTGGCTATTAAAACATTGATATTGCAATTCAGTATCATGTGTTTATCTGTTTAAAATGACTTTGACGATACGTTTTTGTACCATGTATAATTGGAAACCATTATTGTTAAATTGACTTCCACTTCAAATAGTCAAACTAATGTTGACCCATTGGCCTAGTGGTTAGAGTGTTCGCCAATTGTCCGGGAGACCTGGGTTCAATCCCAGATCGAGTCATATCAAAGACTGAAAAATGGTACTTGATACCTCCTTGCTTAACACTCACCAATATAAGGTACGTATCAAGGATAAAGTGGAGCAATCCAGGGAAAGGAGTAGCGCCCTCCCCTACACCTCGGTGTAGTAGCTATTGAAAAGGGAGCCTTCTGCCATGAATAGTACCACTACTGCCCTTCTTAAAGGAAGGCTTTAGCATTAAATAACCCATAAAGGTTAATATGTCATTAAACAAAGGAACCTTAGATACTATCACTATAGTTCTTCTACAAGACAGCATTTGCCATTAACCCACAAAGGTTGATATGCCATTAAACAAAGAAACCTTAAATACTATCACTACTGTTCTTCTAGAAGCATGGGTTTGGCATTAGATAACCCACAAAGGTTAATATGCCATTGAACAAAGAAACCTTATATAGAATCACTGCTGTTCTTCTAGAAGGATGCATTTGGCGTTAAATAACCTGCAAAGTTCGATATGCCATTAAACAAAGAAACCTTAAATAGTATCACTGCTGTTCTTCTAGAAGGATGGGTTTGGCTTTAAATAACCCATAAAGGTCGATATGCCATTAAACAAAGAAACCTAAGCCAAACCAAAAAAACTATTCTTTGTCAAAGTAGACCGGGCAGGTTGGCACTCAAATGAAAGCAAAATAATGACTCCATACTCCTCAGAACTTTAGAACTAGTCTCACCAGTGGATGCTTCACAAACAAAACACAGGCGGGTGTACTCCTCTTTAGGGGGTGCAGTATCAACGTACTTTAAGCCCCACTGATGAGCTGGAGGTGATTCTATATTTCCCCGAATTCCAGCACTGGAGTTTCACCACTGGATACTTTATAAACAAAACACAGGCGGGGGTACTCCTCTTTAGGGGGTGCAGTATCAGCGTACTTTGAGCCCCACTGATGAGCTGGAGGTGATTCTATATTCCCCAGAATTCCAGAAATGGAGTTTCACCACTGGATGTTTCACTAGGAGGTTGGGGGTTCCTCCTCTCCAGGGGATGAAGTGTCGACGTACCCTAGGCCCCGCTCAATGGGTCCCAATAGTACAATGACAATTCTAACTAAGCCCAGCTATTGGTTAGATAGAACCAGTACTGTTCTTCTACAACAACGGTTTTGTCAATAAATAACCCACAAATGTTGATATGCCAATAAACAAAAAACAAAAACAAACCCTCAATTGACCATTTAGTTGGGACAGTAGAATACACCGACTACTTCTCTGCTGATGGTTAAGAAACCCCTCCCTCAACAAGTGTCCTGATATGACATTAAACAATCAGATGGTTAGACTCCAGTAATGCTGGGGCTTTGGGGAATTTGGAGTACCCCTTCATTGCCATCGCTCCCAGGTCCATTCTGGCTCCAGGATGGTAGCAACTGATAGGGTTCTATATTTATGGGTCAAATAGATCTAGTCTTCTGGCCGGGATGAGGTGATCCGTTTGTATCTCAAAATTCCTGAGAATTTTGTGCGTTTCATTCTCCAGGACAGATTCTGGTTTGTGCAAATACGATTTGATTGTATGATCAAATTTCAATTTCTTGCACAATTCCCAGTGGATAACCTTCCCCATTCAGTCGTGTCTTGTCTTGTACTCCTTTTGCGCCAACTGTTTATTATCATTATTATTATTTTGAGTTTTATGTTCGGGTTCTTACAATCCTTTACCGAGTCGTTACCCAAGACCTAGCGTGAGGGAAGGTAGTGCTTATATATATATCCTACGTTCCACGTTACCTTTCCAATCCCATTGATAGTACTCTCCAACAGAGATGATTTTATGGTAGAGAACTATCTCAGATTAGCAGAGCATTAAAAGTGAGTTCGATTTTCACTGAGTGCCCAATAATTCAGGCCTTGTGTCCCAGCTAAGCTCAGCTTAGTCAATAACTATTTTGGTTGCGAAATATTTGTGATATCAGAAAATTTATTAAAGATCATTTCCAGCAAACCCCATCTCACCCAAGAATAGAAAAAAAAATGGTTAAAGGAACTTCTGTTCATAAAACTCATTCCGTTCCTGATGACCCCGAGGGTGGGGTGAATATGGAGAAGTGTCCCCGGCGTGGATTACTCATTCAATGATTGATTTAGGATACATTTCGTAAGAAACTTCCTTTGTATTTAAATTTTTCACCATGTCCGTCGTCTATTTTTTATGAGACTATGATTTGTTTGGTCGGGGGTTGAGGTAGAATAAGTATTTAAGTATCCTTTTGGCACACACGCACACACACACACACACACACACACACAGAGAGAGAAGCGCTGGCACTTAAAAATGGTAAATTTTTTAACTGGAAACTGATCGACATGCGGCCTCCAATCATCCAAACCCGTTCCACCTTCTTTTCCTGGCTCGGTTGAGAAAGCGCATCGATCAAATCTGGTGGAAAAAGAACGTCGGGTCTCACGCATTCAATCTTTAATAAACAATGGGACAGAAATTAAATTACCTTGGCCTTTTGCCAGACTTAGTTCAGCTACTCTCTCTCTCTATCCCTCTCTCTCTCTCTCTCTCTCTATCACACACACAAACACGCACACGCACACACACACACACGTGCGTGATTTTTCTCATAGACAATACAATTTTCGTCCGTTTTTTTTCTTTTCTTTCTTTTTCTTTTCTTTCTTTTTCTTTTCTTTCTTTTTCTTTTTTTTTTTTCTTCCTTCTTTAAAATTTTCTCTTCTATCTTCATTCATTTGCTTTTTTACAGCGCTTTTTTTTCTTAAATTCGTTCTTTTTTATTTTATATCATTATCTATCTATCTATCTATCTATCTATTCTTTCTTTCTTTCTTTCTTTCTTTCTTTCTTTCATATCTATCTATCTATCTATCTATCTCATTCTCTTATCTATTTATCTATCTATGCCTTTTCATTTATATCTATCTATCTTGCTATCTATCTCAGTCCGTTCATTTTTATCTCCTAATTTCAACTTTATATATATATATATATATATATATATATATATATATATATATATATATATATATATATCTTTTACTCTTCTTTCATTCTTGAAAATATTACCTTTTCTTTTCTTTTAATTTTCTTTCACTAAATTAGTTATTTCTTTCTTTTTTTCTTTACATTATCTTTTTCTGTCTTTCTTTCTTTCTTTCTTTCTTTAAATTATGTCTTTCTTTCTTTATTTCTTTCTTCCTTTAAGTTATCTTTTTCTTTTTTTCTTTCTTTCTTTAAATTATGTCTTTCTTTCTTTCTTTCTTTCTTTCTTTCTCTGAAGTATTACTTCTTTCTTTCTTCTCGTAATTTTCAAAATGAACAATGAATTTTGTAATAAGAACAACTTACCCCCTATAAGCTAAAAGTATGTCATTATCTTAATCTAATTCCAAGACCTTTTCTAAAAGCTGTATATCTTTAGATTCACTTTTTAAAGTCTACACAAAAACAAAAAGAAAGCATATCCTGTGTGTGAAGCTCCAGTCGTTAAGCATTGGGGAATGCAGAGTACCCCTTCATTGCCATTACACACATGTACACTCAGGTAGTACCTGTTAGGGCTCCATTAATGAAAGAGGGGTGTCTTCGTGGTGTAATGGTTAAAGCGATGGACTGCGGAATCGTAGTAAACAAGTTCATACTCCAGTCGCGCTATTACGTTCACTTTCGGGCAAATACCCTTGGGAAAGGTATGAACCCCCTTATCCTCCCAGCTATGGGTTAAATAGTACCACTATTGTTCTTCTATGAGAATGGCTTTGGCATTAAATAACCTACAAAGGTTGATACGCCATTAAACAAAGAAACCAAACCAATCCATCAATTAATCAAATAGAATTGCTTGAGCATTTGACTATGTGCAAACAAATTATTGAGGTTAAATTAAATTCTCAGTGTTACATGGTGAAACCATTTAACTGTGTGCAAATAAAACTACTGACGTTAGATTGCAATACTTGAAAACATTCAACTGTGTGCAAACAAATAATTAATACTAAATAGAATTATTCGTATTAGACAGGAATACCTGTGTTGGGAGACAAAAGGGAGTGGTGTCGCTTGTCATAGTGTTTGAAGAACTATACCGCATCACAAGTCCTTTTTGGTCTGGTGATAAGGTGAACCTGGGTAATCCGCCTCTTTCACAAACAGGACTTTGAGTTGACCAGCCGTGAGGGTTAGCTCTCCTGCCGCGAACACATGGGGCATTCCAACTTTAAATTCAAGACCTGAGAAGAGTAAGTTGTTTCCACCTTTTTTGCTGGATGGACAGTTTTGTTTGTTTCTTGAACGCGTGTGACTCTTGTATAGCCAAGGGGAGGAACTGTGTTCCTCACACTTATTTTGTACAATTAAATGTCTTTTTATATTAATTGACTTGTGATGGGGACCCTATTTGGGACCACGAAAAGACAACTCAGAACACGGTATAAGTTTAAAGATATATTGAAGTAACAAGATACAGAGAAAAGTGGTGGCGCAAGCTAGGCTTACTGGTCAGTCGAATATCGGTAGACAATCCAATATCTATTAGAGTACTTGACTCTCGATTAATACAGAATTTGGAAGATGGTTTGGTTTGTTGGGTTTTATGGCATATCAACCTTCGTAGGTTATTTAACGACAAATCCATTTTTATATAAATAATCTGTTCTATTTAAAACGATTCAGTTTAGCATAAGTACACAGTTTAATTGTCAAAAACATTTCCTTTTCAAACTATTCAAGCAGTTAAATGTAACAATTCAGTTAAGTGTAAATACAGTTTTAATGTCGAAAAACAGTTCTATTTCAAATAATTCAGTTAAGCATAAGCACACAGTTTAAATGTAAGTACGGTTCAAATGTCAAAAACATTTCTATTTCAAGCTATTCAGTTTA
Organism: Sepioteuthis lessoniana; assembly: GCA_963585895.1. Lineage (NCBI taxonomy): Eukaryota > Metazoa > Mollusca > Cephalopoda > Myopsida > Loliginidae > Sepioteuthis > Sepioteuthis lessoniana. Next base: position 12,157,116 of record OY757947.1, read on the forward strand.
ATCAAACAATTCATTTTAGCATAAGTATGATGTTAGTTCTATTTAACCCATAGATAGGGCCCTACTACCACTCCAGGTCAGAGTGGACCTGGGAGCGATGGCAATGAAGGGGCACTCCGCATTCCCCAAAGCTCCAGCACTGCTGGAACCTCACCATCAGATTGTTTAGTGTCATATCCAGGACACTCGTGGGGGTCTTACCCCTCTGCAGAGGTGCAGTCAGTGTATTCTACAGCCCCAGCTGACTGGGCAAAGAATTTGGAAGAATCCATGAATGGGTAGGTAATGGTCCCATAACAACTTGTTCTGTTTCCAACTGAATATTTTGTGTAAGGTTACTAACCTTTGGATAACAATGCATTTTAAGGAACGCGGTTTTATCCTCGAATTAACCCCTCGTCAAATCCATACTTGGAACTAAGTAAATGTCTTAAATTAAAACCAATGCACAGACTGTTTAACAGAATGCAAAAATTGAATTGTTAGTGATACATGGAAATACTTGAAACCATTTGATGGTTGGTTGGTTGGTTGAGTTTTATGGCATATCAACCTTTGTAGGTTATTTAACGCCAAATCCATTTTTATGTAAATAATCAGTTCTATTTCAAACAATTCAGTTCAGCACGAGTACACAGTTTGTCAAAAACCTTTCTATTTCAAACTATTCAGTCTATTCAAACAGTTCTAATTCAGCTAATTCAGTTTAGTATAAGTACAAATTTTGTTTACACACAGTTAAATGTCAAAACAGTTTTATGTTAAACAAATCAGTTGAGTGTAAATACAGTTTCAATGTAAAAAAACAGTTCTACTTCAAATAATTCAGTTTAGCATAAGCACGCAGTTTAAATGTAATTACGCTTTAATTGGCAAAAACATTTCTATTTCAAGCTTTTCAGTTTAGTCAAACAGTTAAGTTTAGTTAAATAGTTCAGTTTAGCATAAGTATGCTGTTAATTCTATTTAACCCATAGATAGGGCCCTATCAGGTCCTATCACGCCTGGCCAGACTTGACCTTGGAGCAATGGCAATGAAGGGGTGCTCCGTATCCCCCAGCATTAATCATCTGTTTGCACTTATTTAAATGGATATACATATATGATTCGTAAGGGATTAATTGGTTGGTAATTTCATTTTTAAATGAGTTACAATAAATTTGTTTGCAGTCTAGTATTGCAATTTTTTCTACACAGTTAAATGGTTTCAAGTATTGATATCTAACATTGGTAATTCTATTTGATATTAATCATTTGTTTGCAGACAGTTAAGTGGTTACAAAAATTGCTATCTAACCATATTTACCAACCCCTCCGCTGAGGTAGGATGTGACACAAGGTCAATTTTTTAAGCGGAGTTTAACGGGTTTGAATTTAGAGTTTTCCTTCGCCTAGACTAGTTGCCTCGCCAAGGCTGAAGAACCTAGTCTGCCCTACTATTTTACCCATAGCTGGAGGGAGAATAATTGGATTCATACCTTTCCCAAGGGTATTAGTGCTATGTGAAATGCAATTAGCCTGGTCCAGGATTTGAACTCGTGTCGCCGTGTCCATTTCCTACGACGATAACCATTACACCACGGGCATTGCTATCTAAAGCTCATCAAAAGTGGAGATTTAGATGGGTTTCGACAAATGAAAACCTCGCTTGAATAATTGTGTTGAAGCACAAGAGGATTATTTTGGCAAATACAGCACCAACCTCGGTCATTTTTCAACATACTTTTTGTATATATATATATATATATATGGAGAGGCAACTAGTCTATATATGTGTGTGTGTATGTGTGTGTGTGATTGTAGTGATTTGCACAACGATTTTAGCTTCCAGTATTGATGTACAGAAAGACATATAACATTATCCGTCAAATGTAGTATTGTATTTTTTATTTGCACACAGTCGGGCATTTCTATCTAACACGAATAATTCTTTGCCCAGTCGGCTGGGGCCGTAGAATACACCGACTGCTTCTCTGCAAAAGGGTATCACCCCCCCACCAACGAGTGTCCTTGATATGACACTAAACAATCTGATGGTGAAGTTCCAGCAATGCTGGAGCTTTGGGGAATGTGGAGTACCCCTTTATTGCCATCGCTTCCAGGTCCACTCCGGTCCGGAGTGGTAGCACCTGATAAGGGTCCTATCTATGGGTTAAATAGAACTAAACGGTCGTTGGCATTTACTGTTTTTATGCATTTAAATTGCGTATCTATACTGAACTGAATTGTTTAAAATAGAACTGTTTTTCACAACTAAACTGTACTTACATTTAAACTGCGTGCTTATGATAAACTGTATTATTTGAAATTGAACTGGTTTTGGAATTGAAACTGTACTTACAGTAAACTATATTGTCATATATAACTGCTTGAATAGTTTGAAATAGAAATGTTTTTGACAATTAAACTGTGTACTTATGCTAAACTGAATTGTTCGAAATGGTTATTCACATAAAAATGGATTTGGCGTTAAATAACCTACAAAGGTTGATATGCCATAAAACCTGACAAAACAAACCAAACCAAACGAATAATTCTATTTACTATTAAGCATCTGTTTGCACTTGTTTAAATGGATATACATATATGATTCATAAGGGAATAGTAAGTTGGTAATTTCATTTTTAAATGAGTTAAAACTAATTTGTTTGCACACTATCATTGCTATTGTTTCTACACAGATGGTTTTAATTATTGGCCCGGAGTGGTAGCACTTGATAGGGGCCTATCTATGGGTCAATGGGGGCCTATCTATGGGTCAACAGGGGCCTATCTATGTTTGACATTTAAACAAATGTGCTTGTGTTAAACTGAATTGTTTCAAATAGAACTGTTTAATTACTTAACTGCGTGTAAACAAATGATTGTTTAATTGAATTGTTAGTTATACATTGGAATAGTTGGAAAACATTCATCAGTAAGCAAACAACTGATTAATAAGGAATAGAATTACTCATATCAGATAGAAATATGAAATAACTATTTTAAAGCGTTGGATTGCGGAATCATAGTAAGGGAGTTCAAACTCCAGTCGCGCCATTACGTTCACTTTCGAGCAAATACCCTTGGGAAAGGTATGAACCCCCTTATCCTCCCAGCTATGGGTTAAATAGTAACACTACTGTTCTTCTAAGAGAATGGCTTTGGCATTAAAAAACCTACAAAGGTTGATATGCCATTAAACAAAGAAACCAAACCAAATAACTATTCAACTAGGTGAAACAAAAACGAGCAAAGGCTCCTTTAAAAATATTTTCTTCAAAATGTGTTAAGAAATCATATATTTATATATATATATATATATATATATATAAAGAGGATTTGTCATTAAATAACCTACAATGGTTGATATGCCATAAAACCCAACCAAACCATATCTATTATATTTGATATATATATATATATATATATATATATATATATATATATATAAAGGTAATTTGGCATGAAATTACCTACAATGGTTGATGGGCCATAAATCCTAACCCAACCAAATCATATATATTTGATATATATGAATAAAAAGAGGATTTGGTATTAAATAACCTACAATGGTTGATATGACACGAAACCCAACCAAACCACATCTAATATATTTAATATATATATAAAAAGAGAATTTGGCATGAAATAACCTACAATGGTTGATGTGCCATAAAACCTAACCCAACCTAATCATATATATTTAATATATATGTATAAAGAGGATTTAACATTAAATAAACTACAATGGTTGAAACAGGCATTTAAAATTGTCGTATCTTATTGCTATACATCTCCCGAGATGACAGACCAATTTTTATGATTTCAGCTTCAAATGACCAGCTTCAGCAGCAATTGGAATACACCCAACTAAAGCCTGATTGTCACAGCTGGTGAATTTCAAAAATGCAATCTGGACGTCGGGACACTTTAGAAGAACGATATGCAATAAAATTCTGTTTTAAACTTGGAAAAATGATGCCACAGAAACGTATGGAATGCTTCAGACTGCTTTTCGACCATCTTGCATGAATCGAGCATCGGTTTTTGAGTGGCATAAGAGGTTCAAGGAAGGCAGGGAGTCTGTGAGGGATGGCGAGAGGTGTGGGAGAAGTTAGGAAGTCAATACCCGACAGTTGATTGGCCAAAAGGTTAGCATTAGGGTTACTATGCTGAGGTTTTAAGGGAGTTCAGGAAGAGATTCCGTCGGAAGAGGCCAGCACTCTTCAAATAGGCTCAGTGGCATTTCAATATCAAAATCAGTTCACACAGAGTTAAATGGAAAAACAGTTTTATTTCAAATAATTCAGTTTAGCATAAGTACGCAGTTTAGATGTCAAAACAGTTCTATTTCGAGCAATTCAGTTTAGCATCAGTTGCCAGTTAAATGTTAAAACAGTTCTATTTTAAACAATTCTGTTAAGCATAAATACGCAGTTTAAATGCAAAAACAGTAAACTCTCAAAATCACGGTTTAGTTCTATTTGACCAATAAACAGGACCCTTATCAGGTGCTACCACTCTGGGTCAGAGTTTACCTCGGAGCGATAGCAATGAAGGGGTACTCTGCATTCCCCAAAGCTCTAGCATTACTGTAACCTCACGATCAGACATATATATATATATATATATATATATATATATATTGGGTGGAACGATAAAATTGTGGCCCTAGAAAAGACGACATGATTCCATTTCAGTATAATGAAAACCGGTTTTTTTTTTTTTTTTTCTATTTTGCAGACTATCTACTGGTTGGCCAGTTGTGTACAAATCCCAAGAGCGATAGGAGCCTTCTATCATGTCTGAAAGTGACACAATGTTCAACAAGTGAGTTCGGAGATGCGCCGCTGTACAACTCATACTCTCTACCGATCAAAGTTATGACAACAGGATCATTGCCAGCACCCTCAAAATGCAAATCTGGATTGCCACGAATAACAGGGACGTGCCCAGGGTGATGAAAACAAAGTTTCCGGCTACGATTACGGTCTTTGGTGTGGTTTCAAGTGATGGCCACATCATGCCACCTCACATCTTCGAAGTAGGCTTGAAAGTCAACACAGAAGCGTACTTGGATATGCTGAAGTGTGTGGTGATCCCCTGGTGCAATCAGGTGGCCGGTGGCAGACCCTGGGTGTGGCAACAGGACTCGGCGCCGGCCCACAAGTCCAAAGAGACCCAGGCTTGGCTTCAGAAGGAGTGCTACGACTTTGTACCCTTCTCTCACATGCCCCCCTCCTCCTCCGAACTGAACCTGCTGGACTACTTCGTTTGGTCATACGTCGAGAACATCACCAACATGACCTCCCACAACACCAAAGCCAGCCTGATCGATACCATCCGCCGAGTATTCACCGAGCTCCCGCCGGGGCTTGTGGAAAAGGCATGCTCCCAGTTCCGGATCTGTATCGAGGCGGTGATTGAGGCTGAAGGCGACTACATTGAATAGATGTCAACTCTACTACATAATCAAGTTACCTGAATTGATTTTTTCAATAAAAGTTTTAAAATAAAGCTGTAGTGTTGTTTTCTTTAGTACGAAAATTTCAGCGTTCCACCCTGTGTAAATCATCATGTCGTACTGTTAACACGGATTTCCTTAATTCTCTCACCAATCGTCTCTGGCACGTCCTCTAGACTACATCCGGTGTCCGTACAGAGCTGCAGTTGATAAGTTCTTGTTGGTCGTCCAACACTGGCACGACCGTGAGAAGAGGTCCATCGGAGAACGTCGCTTATGAGTTTGTCTTTACTTTTCCCACAGTTTCCTGCATGTCTTGTCCGTCTTATTTGGATGGTTTTATATATGGGTGGTTGGTGGTCGTACAACTGCTGCTTTGTCGGATGTTGCTTCCTGGATTTGTTCAATATAACTCGTAGCATTATTGTACAATTCCCGTCTAGCTTTTTCTTTAGATGCTTTGTCAGCGTCAATGAGGTGCCTCTATATACTAGAATTGACACGACCACTACTTGAAAAAATTGCATTTAATTTATGTATATTTTTTATTATATATATGCGTATATATATATATATATATATATAACTTGAATGAAAAATTATTGCTCCATAATCATCAAGTCATGTTGAGAGCATGGAGTTCCCTAACTCTCTCTCTCTCTCTCTTTCTCTTTCTCTCCTTCTCTCTTTCTCTCTCTCTCTCTCTCTCCCTCTCTCTTTCTCTTGTCTATCGCTCATGGCAAGTCCTCTAGACGATACCCAGTGTCTACTCAGAGTTGATGTATTAAAGTCCATATTGGCGGGCCAACCTTGGCGCACGCATCCATAAGTTCCTCTTTATTTCACTATCAGTTCCCGCATGTCTTTGGATGTTTTATGAGATGGGAGTTAATTGGCCATACAGCTGGTGTTTTGAAGGGGTGTTGCTTCCAGGGTTTTTTCAAATACAAATAATTTACAGTTATATGGCATCAAGTATTCCAATTGCGTACGAATAATTTTCAAACAGGTGTTTTACTCATACATGAGACCCTAATATATACTATCCATCCGGGTCATAGTGGAACTTTGAGTAATGGCAAATGAAGACTCCCTAAAAGGGGGTGAGTAAAAATGGTTTTTGCTGTGAGATTTAGAAGAGAAAAAATTAGTTCACATCCCATTCATAAAATGCGAGGATCAGGTGCGGAGAGGGCGGGGGGGGTATCTCGGTTGGTTGGTCACCATTTTCGCGTTACTTCGCCCTAGATTAGTTATTAAGAAGCTGTAATAATATGATGACATCTTTTTTGGTAAGATAAATATGGAAAACAAAACTTATAACTTTGATATACTAAATAATCACGTCTCTCTTTTCTTCTGTTTTGAACACCCACTCGCAAGAGCTCTCTCTCTCTCTCTTTATATATATATATATATATATTAAAACAGTGTTTGTTGTAACTATCTCACTTCGAGGGTTTGTGGCAGACTAAATGCGGTATGATTTGGAGAGTACTCAATATCTGTGATAGAGCTATATATATATATACATATATATAATAATGATAATAAATAAATATATTATATATATATATTTAATCCATGGAAAATATTGTTCTGAAACCTAAGGTTTCATGAAGTTTATAACAACATTCATCCGGCATTTAAGAAGATGGAATGAAATTGAAAATGGAAAATGCGACAAAATACAGACAAAAATCGAAAATGCGACAAAATGCAGACAAAAAACCGTTAGGATTTCGTTTGTGTGTGGTTGTAAGTAGGTATATGTATATGGGTGTATGTGTGTGCGTGTGTGTGTGCATGCGTGCGTGCGTCCGTGTGGATGCATTTTTTTTTATTATAATAGCTCTATCATAGATATTGAGCACTATCCATATTATATTGCACTTGGTTCGACACATAACCACATAGTGGTTTACTGACGATCAACACTCTCATAATATATATATATATATCCCTCTCTTTCACTCTTACTGTCTCACTCTCACTTTCATTCTCTCTCTGTCTCTCCAGGTCTCTCTGTCTCTCTGTCTTTCTCTCTCTCACTCAATATCTTTTTAATATCTCTATCTCACTTTGTGTGTCCGTCTGTCTCTGTCTCTGTTTCTCTGTTTTTGCCTATATTTCTGAAACTCTCTCTATATATATATATATATATATATATATATGTGTGTGTGTGTGTGTGTGTGTGTGTGCGTGTGTGTTTGTGTTTGTGTGTGTGTGTGTGTGTGTTTCTCTGACCTTGTCTCTTCGTTTCATTAATTCTCTATTTCTCTCTCTCTTTCTCTCTCTCCCCTCTTTCTCCCTCTCTCTATCTGTAACTCTCACTCTCTCTTCGTCTGTCAGTCTGTCTATCTGTTTCTCTCTCTCTCTCTCTCTCTCAGTTTCTCTGTCTCAGTCTATATTTCAGTAATTCTCTCTCTCTCTCTTTCTATATATATATGTGTGTGTGTGTGTATATATGTGTGTGTGCTTTACTGTCTTTGTCTCTCTTCGTTTCTCTAATTCTCTCTCTCTCTCTCTCTCTCTCTCTCTCTCTCTCTCTTCTTCTTCTTCTTCTTCTTCTTCTTCTTCTTCTTCTGTCACACAGGATCTAATTTATTTCAGCAGAATGCCAATCCACTGAATCTGTGTGTTCAATCGCCTCGAGAGGTTGTTTAATGTCCAGCTGTTACTGACAGGCGCCATTTTTTATTCATTTATTTTTTTATTTTATTTTATTTTATTTATTTATTTGGTTTCCCGCCGAGAACTGCGCTCAGCCACAAATATAGGACATTAGCAGATAATTGAAAAGCACTGGTTCTGCACAAACACTACGTTTTACTGAAACATGCACCTCGAACGAGTTCTACAAACTGGTCGTTTCTCTATTATTCATGATTTGATACACTCAGAATGGATTATTCAGTCATTTTCTAAGCTTAGCTTAGTTAGGCCAGAAACATGAAGCACCCAGTGAGAATCGAACTCACTGGTAACTGTAGGGTAAAAAAAAAGTACGGTTATTTAACTAAGTTTAAACATGGCAAAAGATTTTAAAATAATACTGGTCAAACTCATTTGTGGTCATATAAAATATATTAAAGATTTACTTTATATATCTATCTATCTATCTATCTATCTATCTATATATATATATATATATATATATATATATATATATATATATATATATACGATATAAATAGAATTATTAGTGTTAGATAGCAATACTTGAAACCATTTAACCTTGTGCAAACAAATGATTAATATTAAATAGAATAAGTTTCCAGACTTTTTTTGTATGGGCACTTTTATTGATAGTACACACATGAAACTCTTGTCCCCTTCGAAGTAATCTCCTCCGGTTGCAATGCACTTGTTGTACCATTCCAGCAACTTCTCGAAGGCTCCATTGAAGTCCTCTTGTGTGAGCGTGTCAAAAACCTTCGTCACAGCCTCTTTCATCTCATCAATTGTATCATAATGACAGCCTCGGAGCTTAGGGAATAACCAAAAGTCACAGGTAGCAAGGTCTGGCCCATAGGAAGGGTGAGGAACTGTCTTGATACCCATCTTGGTCAAGTAGTCTGTGATAAGGATGGAGTTGTGGACTGATGCATTGTCCTGCTGGTAATGCCACTGACCCGATTTGAAGAGTGCTGGCCTCTTCCGACGGAATCTCCTCCTGAACTCCCTTAAAACCTCAACACAGTAACCATAACACTAACCCTTTGGCCAATCAACTGTCGGGTATTGACTTCCTTACTCCTCCCACACCTCTCATCATCCCTCACAGACTCCCTGCCTTCCTTGAACCTCTTATGCCACTCAAAAACTGATGCTCGATTCATGCAAGATGGTCGAAAAGCAGTCTGAAGCATTCCATACGTTTCTGTGGCATCATTTTTTCCAAGTTTAAAACAGAATTTTATTGCATATCGTTCTTCTAAAGTGTCCTCACGTCCAGATTGCATTTTTGAAATTCACCAGCTGTAACAATCAGGCTTTAATTGGGTGTATTCCAATTGCTGCTGTAGCTGTTCATTTGAACCTGAAATCATAAACATTGTTCAGTCATCTTATAAGATGTATAGCAATAAGATACTGAATTTTCAAGAGTCTTCGACAATTTTAAATGCCTGTATAAAAAGTCTGGAAACTTATTGAATGCACCACGTACTAATTTAAACTTCTTAGGCTGGGATCACGAAGGATCCCAATAAGAATCGAATTCACAAAAATGGTCTAATCATTTTTACTAATTTCACTAGCTTTTACTGTTTCTACAAATTAAGTAAATTTGGTGACCTTAATCGTGGGTGACCCAAAGGCTCCCTTTTCAATAGCTACTACACTGACACGTTGGGGAAGGCGCTACTCTATTCCCTGGATTTCTCCACTTTACCTTTGATCCTTACCTTATGATGCTAAGTGTTAAGCACAGTGGCAACAAGTACTATTTCTTGAGTCTTTGGTATAACTCGACCTCGGATCGAACCCCGGTCTCAGGGACCATTGCCGAACACTTTACTCATTAGATCAATGGCCCGGTTTTTACAAATTTCAATAGTTTTGACTATTTCTACTGGTTTTTGTTTTTGTTTTTCAATGGTGGGGAGGTCTGCCGTGGGGTTACCCCTTATTTTTGCATGCCTGACATCTCTGCATTCCTATCGGTCAGATTCTCTGTACCTCTTTAGGTTGCAATATAGTAAGCTTTTATTTCGATGTGGCTCAAGACCGTATGTATTGGTCACCCATTGAGACTCGAACTCACTCGTAAAACTTTGCTAGTGTAGCTTGCTAATCAGTTCATCACACAAGGCCCCCAACTTTATGTTGTATTTTCATTCGCTCCCTCAGCCTTGTCGGCTGGTGGTGTAATATAATGGCCGAGGGATTTCGTTTTATATATCTTGCCTTTCGGTTTAGTTAGGCTGAGAACCTTTCGCTTAGCACAAGGGTTAGTTAGGTGCAACATGAACGCAGGTGTTCACGCGCACGCGGAGAGGACGCGTCATTCACAGATGTCAAAATAAAACCCCAGATGGGAGATGAGACCAGGAGATGTGAGTGACGTCAAGCACCGGAAGCGTGGGCTGAGATTTGAGAAAAGTCAGTTAGTTGAGTTCCTGCAGCCGAACGGTAGAGTTGAGTTTTGCCGTCCGAAGAAGACGGTTGACTTTTGGAGCTCGCCGAGGCCTCGGCGGGTGCCGCACGTAGTTTGGGGCAGATAGAAAAGTCAGCATAGAAAGATGGTATCTCTCTCGTTATGTCGAAAAACCTTTAAACTCAAAGGTAATAAAAAGTTTCGTACCTGAACTAAGAAATCGTAAGTGTTTTTCGTGTTTCGGGATTCCTATGTTATCTGTGTGCGTTATGGACATTATGAATATTCTGCGTACCGGTATGAATATGTCTATTTCACATATTCATATATGGCTATGTAACAGTGGGGGCTGGAGAATACGCCGACTGCTTCTCAGCAAAATGATAAGAACCCCGCCCCAACCACAACAACCACCATCTGATATTAAGGCTCCTGTCCTGAAACTTTGAAGTACCCCTTCACTGACATTAATCCCAGGTCCACTCTGACCCAGAGTGGTTGTACCAGTTAGGATCCCATCTATTGATCAAATGGGACAGTTTAAGCATTTAACTGTGTGCAAATAAATGACTTGAATTTTTAGTGTTACATAGCAATACTTGAAATAAAATTGTTGGTATTAGATGAAAATACTTGAATTGTGTGCGAACAAATTAGCTGAAATTCATCTAAAAAAATTACCAACAAACTATTCACTCACAAATATATGCCCTAGCATGACTTGGCATTAGATAACCCACAAGAGTTGATATGCCATTAAATCAAATAGCCTAAAAATGATTGTCAAAATGAATAATAAGTATTAAACTGGAATATTGACTGTGTTCAAGCAAATGATTAATGTTACATAGAATTATTAGTGTTAGATAGCAATACTTGAAAGCATTTAACTGTGTGCAAACAAATGATTAATATTAAATAGAATTATTAGTGTTAGATAGCAATACTTGAGACTATTTAACTGTGTGCAAACAAATGATTAATATTTAATAGAATTATTAGTGTTCGATAGCAATACTTGAAACCATTTAACCTTATGCAAACAAATGAGCTAGGGCTTGTTTAAAAACATTGCACAGAAACTACTCATTTACAAATAATATATATATATATATATATATATATATATATATATATATATATATAAGTGGTTTATGGTTCTTACTAGCTCACTTGGTGAGTTAAAGTAGGAACAAATTTTGCAATATTTTTAAAGGATTAACAACAAATGATTAACGAAGATTTTAAAATGCACTCATCCCAGGGTCACAGACACTACCATGTAACACACACACACACATACACACACACACACATATATATATATATATATAGGGAATACGTCCCAATAAAAAAGACACATTAGGTCAAGTGGTCGCGCAATTCACAGTGACTTGTTAATTCGGCATCGCTTATATGTGGTTTGAACCGGTGGCCCAGTGGTAGAGTTTCGACTTCTGCATACTGTGGTTGTTGGTTAGATTTCCAGTGGTGGAGATCACGGTGTGCAATGCTGATGAGACCTAATAAGGTCGAAACAGCTGTTCAGTGCTCCGTATGTCGCATGTCGGTGTGGGCCGGATTTTCTTGTCATGGTAATTTCTAACATAATATATCAATTCCTCCATCCAAAATTATATATATATATATATATATATATATATATATATATATATATATATATATATATATATATATATATATCGTAGATAAAGTTTAATTAAGAATAGGATTGAATTGAGATTTGAGGTGAAATGAATGAAATAAAATAGGAACCCACCATGTGAGGTGAATGTATGTACATTTCAGCGAAAAGGTAACTGAAGAAATGGGCACGAAAATAAACTTTGTATTTAAGATAAGTATTACAGTAATCTTTGCTTATGGTTGATAGGAATTGTTGTGATTCCTTAAATCATTGTTAAATCTGAAGAATTACGTTAAAATGTAAGTTAATTTACTGTAGAAAGTGAATTAGAACCTACGTCTATTTACTTTATTAAGTGGGCGAAATGGGGAGGAAACTCTTTACCCCCTCTTCGCCAACCCCCCACCTATGTCCATTCTGGCAATATTAATTCTATCCATTGGATCTGAAGAAGTCCTGTTAAATTTGGTGTCATTGATTCATATCAATACTCATAGCAGGATAGGAATAAATTTATAATCCTAATGTGACCGGATTTTGTTTTTCTTAAAGGTATATATATATATACAAATAGTTTCTGCTAACTGCTTCATTCCAAAGAAGGAGCATTATTTGAATGCGAATATCAGACAGTGCTTTGTTAAGTAAAAGTTTTTTGTTTAGTTTTTTTTAATTTAATTTTTTTTTTGTGGGGATACTACAGCCATTCCATTATTCCTATGGAGCTACAAGGTTTATTGGTTAAGTTGGCTTTTATGGCATATCAACCATTGTAGGTTATTTAAAGCCAAATCCTCTTTATACATATATATATCAAATATATATGATTTGGTTTGGTTGGCTTTTATGGCATATCAACCATTGTAGGTTATTTAATACCAAATCCTCTTTATACATATATATATAAAATATATATGATTTGGTTTGGTTGGCTTTTATGGCATATCAACCATTGTAGGTTATTTAATACCAAATCCTCTTTATACATATATATATCAAATATATATGATTTGGTTTGGTTGGATTTTATGGCATATCAACCATTGTAGGTTATTTAATACCAAATCCTCTTTATACATATATATTAAATATATATGATTTGGTTTGGTTGGGTTTTATGGCATATCAACCATTGTAGGTTATTTAATGCCAAATCCTCTTTATACATATATATTAAATATATATGATTTGGTTTGCTTGGATTTTATGGCATATCAACCATTGTAGGTTATTTAATGCCAAATCCTCTTTATACATATATATCAAATATATATGATTTGGTTTGGTTGGATTTTATGGCATATCAACAATTGTAGGTCATTTAATGCCAAATCCTCTTTATACATATATATTGAATATATATGATTTGGTTTGGTTGGGTTTTATGGCATATCAACCATTGTTGGTCATTCAATGCCAAATCCTCTTTATATATATATATATATATATATATATATATATATATATATAAGCTGTTGTCGATAGTGTGTAGGTGACAAACCACACTCAACTGTGAGATTATGAACCCGCCTGATACTCTCCAAACACAACGCGCTGAATTTACCTCTACGGCTGCGAGCCTAGCCTCTAAATCCACAGTTTTAGATTTACCTGGGCAGGGCTGATCGTTGAAGTCCTTTTAATCCGACTGATGTTTCTGGAATCATCTGGTTACTGTTCTGGGATCAACTGCAGCATGGGCTTTCGTCCAATAAATATTCTTGGCTGCTTCGGCCGTATTACGACCCAGTTCCAACTCGGAATTTTTAAAATTAGACTAAGGTTTATGATCGTCTGTGCAGCTTTCAAAACACAGACGGAGATAAGCCATGAACAACGTAATAACCCACCAACTACCACGATACTACCTAACCACAGCGGGTCCTACTACAGCTTGGACTGCTTCAGTCACGTGATAAACGTGTTGTAAGCTAGTATGTATTAAAATATTGGAAAACTTTTTGATTCAATCAACTAAAAAAATTCAACAGAACATTGAAAATATACTTAAAAGAAAGAAAGAAAGAAGAGGAAAAAGAAAGAAATCACTAGAAGAAAGAAAGAAAGAAAGAAATTATTAAACCTGTGAAAAAAAGAAAGAAAAAAGAAGAGGAGAAAGAAAGAAATCAAAAGAAAAAAAGAAAGAAAGAAAGAAAGATAGATAGAAAGAAAGAAAGAAAAAAAGAAAGAAAGGAAGAAATCATTAAACATGTAAAAAAAGAAAGAAAAAAGAAAAGAAAAGAAAAGAAAGAAAGAAAGAGAGAAAGAAAGAAAGAAAGAAATCATTAAACCTGTAAAAAAGAAAGAAAAAAGAAGAGAAGAAAGAAAGAAAGAAAGAAAGAAAGAAAGAAAGAAAGAAAGAAAGAAAGAAAGAAAGAAATCATTAAACATGTAAAGAAAGAAAGAAAGAAAGAAAGAAAGAAAGAAAGAAAGAAATCAATAAAAGTGTGAAGAAAGAAAGAAAGAAAGAAAGAAAGAAAGAAAGAAAGAAAGAAAGAAAGAAATAATTAAAAATGTGAAGAAAGGAAGAAAGAAAGAAAGAAAGAAATCATTAATTGTGTGTAGAAAGAAAGAAAGAAAGAAAGAAAGAAAGAAAGAAAGAAAGAAAGAAATCACTGAAAGTATGAAAAATGAAAGAAAGAAACAAATAAACAATCAAGCAACCAAATAAAGAGATGAAATCATTAAAAGAAAGAAAGAAAGAAAGAAAGAAAGAAAGAAAGTTTGATTGAAACAGAAAGAAAGAAAGAAAGAAAGTTTGATTGAAACAGAAAGAAAGAAAGAAAGAAAGAAAGACCCTCGGACAAACACGAAGACATAAAGAAATGCATGAAAATCTAATGAAAGAACCCCTTTTTTTCTGAATCGTTCGTTCGTTGTTTGAAAAGCCCTTCAGTTTAAGACTAATCCTATAAGAAAATGAAGATGAAGAATATGTCGAGTTTACTCTTCTCTGAGAATAATTCTTTATCCAACCATTTCATACGTTCGATAAAACCTTAGCATTCAGATCTTCGTGATATTAAGGGCTTCGGCCTTAGATCTGTACTCCACACACAACTTCAAGGTCAAAGAGTCACCTACGACTTTATCGTCTGTAATTATGGAAGACTTTAAACGAACGCACGATATCCTGGTTTTAGCGGTTAGCCTGGGGCTCTTCAGATTTCTATCAGCTGCACGAACCCCTTGCAGAGTTGCAGGGAAGACGGAGCCAAGTAATTCTCAAAGACTGATGACTCGAAATCATCAAAGAGAGAGATTCTTTAGAGTGATGACGGCGATAAAGAGAGAGAAGGATAGAGGGAGGAAGGGAGAGAGCGAGTGCTAATGAGGAATTCACGTGAGACTTTGTCTGTACGAGATTTCGTGGAGCATTGGAAAGAAAGAAAGAAAAAAAGAAAGAAAGAAAATTATGAAGCAAAAGAAAGAAAGAAAGAAAGAAAGAAAATAGTGAAGCAAAAGAAAGAAAGAAAGAAAGAAAGAAAGAAAGAAAGAAAGAAGGCAAAAGAGAGAAAATTATGATAAGAAAGAAAGAAAGAAAGAAAGAAAGAAAGAAAGAAAGAAAGAAAGAAAGAAAGAAAGAAAATTGGGAAGCAAAAGAAAAAAGAAAGAAAAAAAGAAAATTGGGAAGAAAAAGAAAGAAAGAAAGAAAGAAGGAAGGAAAGAAAATAGGGAAGCAAAAGAAAGAAAGAAAGAAAGAAGGAAAGAAGGAAAGAAAATAGAACAGCAAAAGAAAGAAAGAAAGAAAGAAAGAAAGAAAGAAAGAAAGAAAGAAAGAAAGAAAGAAAATAATAAAGCAAAAGAAAGAAAGAAAGAAAGAAAGAAAGAAAGAAGGAAGGAAAGAAAATTGGAAAGCAAAAGAAAAAAAGAAAGAAAGAAGGAAAGAAAATAGAACAGCAAAAGAAAGAAAGAAAGAAAGAAAGAAAGAAAGAAAGAAAGAAAGAAAGAAAGAAAATAATAAAGCAAAAGAAAGAAAGAAAGAAAGAAAGAAGGAAAGAAAGAAAGAAAATAATAAAGCAAAAGAAAGAAAGAAAGAATGAAAATAGGGAAGCAAAAGAAAGAAAGAAAGAGAGAAAGAAAGAAAGAAAGAAAGAAAGAAAATAGGGAAGCAAAAGAAAGAAAGAAAGAAAGAAAGAAAGAAAGAAGGAAAGAAAATAGTGAAGCAAAAGAAAGAAAGAAAGAGAGAAAGAAAGAAAATAGGGAAGCAAAAGAAAGAAAGAAAGAAAGAAAATAGAGAAGCAAAAGAAAGAAAGAAAGAAAGAAAGAAAGAAGGAAAGAAAATAGGGAAGCAAAAGAAAGAAAGAAAGAAAGAAAGAAAATTAATATTCCACTTTATTTCCAACCAATCCAGACTTCATTTGTTTACACTCAGTTAAATGGTTTCAAGTATTCATATCGTTACTCAAACAATTCAATTTAACATTGTCCAAACTCCAGGACTGAGGTCTCACCATCCGATACAGTTTAATGTCAAACCCAGAACACTTGTTCTATTTGACCAATGGATGAGACCCTAACAGGTAGTACTAGCCCGGCCAGGGTGGGCCTTGGAGTAATGGCAATTAAAAGGGTATCACACCTTCTCCATAGCTAACAGAACACGAGCATCACCATTATTTTGTTTAGAGACATATATACAGGACACTCATTGCTGGGGGTGAAGGATCCTTACCTCCTCTGCAGCGATACACCCGGCGTATTCTACGGCCCCTGCTGACGGGGCTAGAAAATGAAGGCAATTTAAAAAAGAAATCCTCGATTTGGTTTCTTTGTTTTTAATGGCATGTCAATCTTCGTGGTTTAGTTAATGTCAAAGCAATCTTTGTAGAAGAGAGTTTGTACTATTTAACCCAGAGTTGGAAGCAGGGATAATGGAGTTCATGCCTTTTTTAAATCCAAAAAAAGGATCGTAATAGCACGACTGAAGTTCGAACTCACTTCCTATGCTGTCACCGTCCAGAACGATAGCCACTACGCCAGAAGTAGAATCATATCTTCTTTTTTTTTCTTCTCGTAAAATCAAGTCGAGAAGAAATTGACAATAAAGGAAGAAAACTTGAAGAAGAAAAAAAGAGAGAGAGAGAGAGACAGACAGACAGACAGACAGATGGTTAAGAGAATGAGATAGATAGATAGATAGATAGATAGATAGATAGATAGATAGAATTTGCTTTTGTCCAGCCTTATTGACCTCCTGCGTGGTGGCCATTGCTGAGTGTGGGGGGTGACCTTCCATAACGTTCTCCCCCCCCACCCCCACCCGACACACATACACACACTCGCCCGGAAGTGACGCGTACAGCCTCGTGTATTGGACGGATTTCATGCTGTTTGGTTCGAATTTGGAGCGACGACGATTCGTTTACGTCTGAAAAGATGAATGAAACGAGTCTTTGTTGTACGAGGGAAACACGCCATCTGGTGGCGAAATGAAACCCATTTCCCGCCAATGGATTTTTCAAGAGGCTTACAAACGCCTTTGATGATTTTCTAAAAGAAATAAAATCCTTATAGCGAAGAAAGAAAGAAAGAAAGAAAGAAAATGAGGAAGTAAGAAAGAAAGAAGGAAATGGACAAAGAAAGAAAGAAAATGACGAAGTAATAAAGAAAGAGGAAATGGACAAAGAAAGAAAAAAAGAAAGAAAGACAAAGGAAGGAAGGAAGGAAAACAAAGAAAGAAAAATGAATCCAAAAATGTATGAAGGAAAATGACAAAAAGAGAAAGGAAGAAAGAAAAACGAATGAAAGAAGTAATGAATGAAAATAAAAAAGAAAGAAAGAAAGATGAAAAAGAAAGAAAGAAAAAAAGAAAGAAAAAGTGGTTATTTACTAAGCTTTTTGCTTAGATGTGGCACAAGGCCATATGAAAGGGGCACCCAATGAGACTCGAACTCACTCGTGTAAAAAAAAAGAAAGAAAAGTGTGCATATTAACTATATGGTATTAAGTATTCCTATTTCTATAATAAAACCATTTTTATATAGTTCTCTCCGGTAAAGTCTTTAAACTATAAAACATTTTCTATATTAAAAATAATTTCCGGTGCATTTCTATGATTAAATCCTTTTTAATGCATTTCTATAATACAATGATGTTTTATTGCATTTCTACTAAAAATTAATAAGCAATGCATTTCTATTATAAATCATTTTCAATGCATTTTCAAATGAAAATAATTTTCAATGTATTTCTGTAGTAAAATCATTTTTCATTGCATTTCAATAATAAAACTAACTTTTATGTATTTTTTAAAAATCTGTTGCAATGCATTTCTATGATCAATCCTTTTCAATTTATTTCTATAATAATCTGATTTTCGATTTATAGTTGTCAGAGAATTAATAGATACAGTATTTTCTACTCTAAATTCTTTCAAAAGCTTTTCAAATCATGCATTTCTATAATAAATCATTTTTCAATGTATTTCTATAATAATATCATTTTCAGTTTATGCATCTAAGAGAAATTATAAACACATTATTTTCTATAGTAAATTCTTTCAAACGTTTCCCAAATAATGCATTTCTATCATAAATCATTTTCAAAATCATTTCCAATGCATTTTTATAGCAAAAATCATTTTCAATGCATGTGTGTGTGTGTGTGTGTGTGTGTGTGTGTGTGTTAGCCGAGTTTCGTTTGAATTGAATTGTAAAATAGTATTCACACGTTTATAGCTTGGAAGAATTAAGAATAAGAGAGTATCCCACAGAAATTATAACTGATGCAGACTATGCAGATGATCTAGCGCTTCTTTCAAATACATCTGCACAGGCCGAATCTTTGCTGCATAACCTTGAGCTGGCAGCAGGATGCATTGGACTCCTTATACATTTACGAATATACGCATATATAGAGAGGCACCAACGTGTGTGTGTGTATATATATATGCGTGTATGTATGTAATCATATATAAGTAAGCATATGTATATACATATATATATATGCATTTGTGTGCTTAGATATATATATATATATATATACACACACATATATATATATATATATAACAAAATCTTTTTCAACGCATATTTCCTGTAGAATATAAATATATTTGCAGTAATTTCTAAGATAAATTCTTCCAAACAGTTTCCAAATAATGCATTTCTATAATAAATCATTTTCAATGTATTTCTATAATAACATCATTTTCTATGTAAACTTCTAAGAGAATTTTAAAATGCAGTATTTTCAACAGTAATTTTTCTCCAATGCTTTCAAATAATGAATATCTATAATAAGTTATCTTCCATCTATTTCTATAAGAAAATAATTCTCAATGTGTGATTATAATAGAATGCATAGATATATTTGCTGTGATTTCTGTTGTAATTTTTTTTAAAATACTTCTATAATAATGAGTAAATAGTTATTTCTACCAAAAATATTTTCTCATAGTTTTCGAAAAAAACGAAACAAAAAGCAACTGGCTATAATTTCCATAGGAAAATCATGGCACATCATTTCTATAATAAAACTTTTCGTAATGCATTTCTTTAATAAAATCACTTGCAGATCAATTTCACATTTTCAAAACATTTCATTATCCATAAAAAAACAAACCTTTTTAATCCTTTTCTACATGAGAAATAGTATCTAAAGTAAATTTAAAAAACTTTTAACAAAATCCAATTTATAGTAAAATAATCCTTTTCCAGAAACGATTCATTAAAGTAATATATTTCTATGTGAGAAGTATTATCGATGTATTTCCACTGTCAAATCTTAACCTTTTACTAAAACCCTATTCTATAGTAAAATTATTTTTTCTACAATGATTTGTTAAAGTAATAATTTTTAACCGAGTGGGATATTAAACAATCGTTTTCCATTGATTGAAAATCAAAGGTGTTAATGGTCTTTTTAACCGGATTAAAAGCAAAGTCAGTAATCTGAGGATTTGGATTAGCGTCAAAAGAAAGAAAGACAAACATCCGGCTTATATAAAGTAAATAAAGTGACATGTGCCCGGTTATTTTTTGTGTTTTTTATTGTTTTCAATAATTCAACTTGCATGTTGTACAGAATCAAAAGTTTACAATGTTTGTTTAAGTAAAAATCCTATACAATGGGGATAATTAATATAGAACAAGCAATTTATTTTTTTAGTGTAAAATCACTTTAAATGAATTTATATCATAAAATAATTGCAATCATTTTCAAATAGATTTCTATAGTAAAAATCATTACCAATACATTTCTATAGTAAAAATCATTTCCAATGCATTTTCATTGAAAAATTATCTTTTGATCCATTTTTACAATAAAAATCATTTCCAATGCATTTTTATAATAAAAATCATTTCCAATGCATTTTTATAGTAAAAATCATTTCCAATGCATTTTTATAGTAAAAATCATTTCCAATCTATTTTTACAGTAAAAATCATTTCCAATGCATTTTTATAGTAAAAATCATTTCTGATGCATTTTTATAGTAAAAATCATTTCCAATGCATTTTTATAGTAAAAATCATTTCCAATGCATTTCTATAGTAAAACTCATTTCCAATGCATTTTATAGTAAAAATCATTTCCAATGCATTTTTATAGTAAAAATCATTTCTAATCCATTTTATATTAAAAATCATTTCCAATGCAATTTTATAGCAAAAATCATTTCCAATGCATTTTTATAGTAAAAATCATTTTCAACGCTTTTTATAGTAAAACTCATTTCCAGTGCATTTTTATAGCAAAAATCATTTCCAGTGTATTTTCATAGTAAAAATCATTTCCAATACTTTTTTATAGTTAAAATCATTTCCAATGCATTTTTAGAGTAAAAATCATTTTCAATGCATGTGTGTGTGTGTTAGCCGAGTTTCGTTTGAATTGAATTGTAAAATAGTATTCACACGTTTATAGCTTGGAAGAATTAAGAATAAGAGAGTATCCCACAGAAATTATAACTGATGGAGACTATGCAGATGATCTAGCGCTTCTTTCAAATACATCTGCAGAAGCCGCATCTTTACTGCATAGCCTTGAGCTGGCAGCAGGATGCATTGGACTCCTTGTACATTTATGAATATACGCATATATAGAGAGACACCAGCGTGTGTGTGTGCGTATATATATATATATGCGTGTATGAATGTAATCATATATAAGTAAGCATATGTATATACATATATATATATGCATTTGTGTGTTTAGATATATATATATATATATATATATATATTAATAAGTATTTAAATGTCTACGTTTGTATGCAAATAAATGTGTGGGTATATGTACAGAAGCAATCATATATATATATATATATATATATATTTGTGTGTGTGTGTGCATTTGTGTTCATATATATATATATATATATATATGTCGATATATTTATGAATTGTTTATATATATATATATATATGTATATATATATAGGTATTATTTGGTCCAGTTAATCCAGAGTTGGGAGTAATTCCTTCAGGACAAGAAAATCATTCAGGAGCTGAACATTTAAACTTTCCTGGTGGAGAGCTCAATGTAATTTTTTACAGAGCAATATTTCATCGTGTTTTTGGTTCCTGAAAGACAGGATGGAAATAAATCTATAATCCTAAATTAACCGGTCTTTGGTTTTTCTTTAAAGATATATATATATATATATATATATATATATATTTCTGTATGTGTCTGTGTGCATTTGTATATATATATATATATATATATATGTGTGTGTGTGTGTGTGTGTGTGTGTGTCGATATATTTATGAATTCTTTATATATATATATATATATATATATACCAAGCCCAACGGGCAGGATATGACACAAGGTCAATTTTAAGCGGTGTTTAACAGGTTCGAATTCAGAGTTTTCCTTCATCTAGACTAGTTGCCAAACCAAGGCAGAAGAATATAGTCTGTCCTACTATTTACCCATTGCTGGAGGGAGAATAATTGGATTCATACCTTTCCCAAGGGTATTAGTGCTATGTGAAAATGCAGTCAGTCTCGTCCAGGGTTTGAACTCGCCGTGTCGATTTCCTACGACGATAACCATTACACCATAATATATATATGTCGATGTACATATATATGAATTGTTTATATATATATATATGACAAAATATAAACAAACGAAAGTTAATATATATGTATTAATTCCCGAGTTGACGTTGAGTCACAGGCTTTGTTTAGAGATATATCATCGACCTGATGTAAATTTGGGTGGGTTTCGATCCCAGCCAGGAGCGTCTCACTTGTCTAAACACACTGAAGAATTGTCATACAGCGAAACAGACTCTCTGGAGATGGCCATATATATATATGTATATATATGTATGTATGTACGTATGTATGTATGTATGTATGTATGATGCATGTAAACCACTAACAATTGTGATTCATAACCGTTTAAATTTCCTTCGCTGGCGCTGGCTTCCTCGTGGCTGAGTGGTAGAATCTTGGATTGGCGTTTGAGTCAACCGGGTTTCGATCCCAGTTTCGGGAATCTAGCCTGTCTAGCCACACTGATGAGTTCTGATAGGACGAAAGAGATCTGTCTGTGGATGACAATATATATATATATATATATATATATATATATATATATATATATATTAGGAGTGACCTCGTTTGTAGCTGTAGGAAATAGACATGGCGGACTAAGTTCGACTCTCGAACGAGTGTTGCATAGATGTGATACATATACAACTATACAGATATACATATACATGCGGAAACATAGTCAACACAATAATGACGAACGAACATACTTCTTTAGAAAAATATACCTGTCACACTTTATTCAAAATGGTTCCGAAAGGGTTACGAAATGTGTGAGAGGTGTGTTGGAGACTGAACAAACTGCAACATATTGACCCCCAGTTCCTTTGTCTTTAGCAGCACTTCTTTCTCGTTCTGCTGGGCTGCTCAATCGGGGTTCCTGGGGGCCCATAGGCCTCTGTCTGGGTGCTGGTTCTCCCTACAGCGTCTTATCTCCAACTTGACTGACTCCAACTAACCGAACCTGTCTGTCGCACCAGGTTATATAATTCTTTGACACCCACCTGCTTCTTGTGGGTGTCACATCTGCGCCCAATTCAACCCGTCCACAGTCAAGGTTATACCCTGATATCTTCGACCGGATGCACCTGTTTCTCGATTGACGGCTGGGTCGAAGGTCAATATGTTACACGAGAAAGTTTCCTTTTTACATAGAGTAAATACCCTAGGGAAAGTTAAAAATCCAGGATATCTTCGACCGGATGCACCTGTTAAAAATCAAGGATATCTTCGACCGGATGCACCTGTTTCTCGATTGACGGCTGGGTCGAAGGTCAATATGTTACACAAGAAAGTTTCCTTTTTACATAGAGTAAATACCCTAGGGAAAGTTAAAAATCCAGCTATTCACTTTCCAGCAGAGGGAAAATAGTATTTTGGTATAGCAACCAATCTAGGAGAAAGAAAACTCTGAATTTAAACCTATTAAACTCCGCTTAAAAATTAACCTCGCGTCGCATCCCTCTCCTGTCAAAGGGCTGAAAAATACCCACTACGGGCAAAGAACCTACAAGCGACATTAATATTTGTCGACTTTACCAAGGCTTTCGACTCCATTCATAGAGGAAAAATGGAACAAATACTACTAGCGTACGGCATACCTAAAGAAACCGTAGCGGCAATAACGATTCTCTATAGAAACACTAAAGTAAAAGTACGATCACCAGATGGAGACACAGAATACTTCGACATTGTAGCAGGAGTACTACAAGGGGACACGCTGGCTCCGTACCTCTTTATCATTTGTCTAGACTACGTACTTAGAACATCGATTGACAAAATCAAAGAGAATGGCTTCGAACTGACGAAGAAAAGAAGCAGAAGATACCCCGCAACAACAATTACCGACGCCGACTACGCCGATGACATAGCGATACTGGGAAATACACCTGACCAAGCCGAAACACTTCTGCATAGTTTGGAACGAGCAGCAGCAAGCATAGGCCTCCATGTTAATGCACACAAAACGGAATATATGTGCTATAACCAAACGGGGGACATCTCCACTCTAGAAGGAACCCCTCTTAAGCTAGTAGACAAATTCACGTACCTAGGAAGCAGCGTCGAATCAACCGAAAAGGACATCGAAACGAGGTTAACGAAAGCATGGACAGCTATCAATAGGCTATCGACTATATGGAAATCAGACCTAACCGATAAAATGAAACGCAGTTTCTTCCAGGCAGCGGTCACATCGATACTGCTATATGGATGCACTACATGGACGCTAACAAAACGGCTCGAGAAGAAACTAGATGGCAATTACACAAGAATGCTGCGTGCAATCCTGAACAAGTCCTGGCAGCAACACCCCACAAGACACCAACTGTACGGCCACCTGCCCCTTATCACGAAAACTATTCAAATTAGACGAACCAGACATGCAGGACATTGCTGGAGAAGCAGAGATGAACTCATAAGAGATGTACTCTTATGGATCCCCACACATGGCCGCGCAAAAGCAGGACGACCAGCACGAACGTACATTCAGCAGCTATGTGAGGATACAGGATATTGTCCTGAAGACCTACCTAGGGCGATGAAGGATAGGGAGGAGCGGCGAGAGAGGGTCAGGGATATCCGTGCTGCCAGCACGATATGATGATGATGATGATATATACACATATACATATTCATATATATACATATATATACGTATATATATACATATATATATATAAATGGAGCATTCAGTACGTTTCCAGACTTTTTTTGTACAGGCATTTAAAATTGTCGTAGACTCTTGAAAATTCAGTTTGTAATTGTTATACATCTTATGAGATGACTGACCAATTTTTAGGATTTCAGCTTCAAATGAACAGCTACAGCAGCAATTGGAATACACCCAATTAAAGCCTGATTGTCACAGCTGAGGAATTTCAAAAATGCAATTTGGACGTCATGACACTCTAGAAGAACGATATGCAATAAAATTCTGTTTTAAACTTGGAAAAAATGATGCCACAGAAACGTATGGAATGCTTCAGACTGCTTTTGAAGCATCTTGCATGAATCGAGCATCAGTTTTTGAGTGGCATAAGAGATTCAAGGAAGCCA
>OY757947.1:12187380-12192380 GCA_963585895.1 Sepioteuthis lessoniana
TATAAAAATGCATGGGAAATGATTTTTATTATATAAATGCATTGGGAAAGATTTTTATTAAAAAATGCACTGGAGATGATTTTTATTATGTATATGAACTGGAAATGATTTTTACTATAAAAATGCATTGTACAATGATTTTTACTATAAAAATGCATCGGAAATGATTTTTACTATAAAAATGCATTGGAAATGATTTTTACTATAAAAATGCATTGGAAATGATTTTACTATAAAAAGCATCGGAAATGATTTTTATTATAAAAATACACTGGAAATGATTTTTATTATGTATATGTATTGGAAATGATTTTTACTATAGAAATGTATTGGTAATGATTTTTACTATTGAAATGTATTGGTAATGATTTTTACTATAGAAATCTATTTGAAAATGATTGCAACTATTTTATGATATAAATTGATTTAAAGTGATTTTACTCTAAAAAAAATAAATTGCTTGTTCTATATTAATTATCCCCATTGTATAGGATTTTTACTTAAACAAACATTGTAAACTTTTGATTCTGTACAACATGCAAGTTGAATTATTGAAAACAATAAAAAACACAAAAAATAACAGGGCACATGTCACTTTATTTACTTTATATAAGCCGGATGTTTGTCTTTCTTTCTTTTGACGCTAATCCAAATCCTCAGATTACTGACTTTGCTTTTAATCCGGTTAAAAAGACCATTAACACCTTTGATTTTCAATCAATGGAAAACGATTGTTTGATATCCCACTCGGTTGAAAATTATTACTTTAATTAATCATTGCAGAAAAAAAAAATTTTATGATAGAAAAGGATTTTTATTAAAAACATTAGGATTTTCCTGTAGAAATACATTGATGATATTTCTTTCGTAGAAAATTTTTATTTCAACGAATTGTTTCAGAAAAAATGATTTTACTATAGAATAGGATTTAATTAAAGGATAAGATTTTACTGTAGAAATACATCGAGAGAATTTCCAACGTAGAAAAGCATTTTGTTTGTTTTTTTCAGAGATAATGAAATTTTTTAAAATTATGAAATTGATCAGCAAGTGATTCTATTAAAGAAATTCATTACGAACAGTTTTACAATAGAAATGTCTTACCATGATTCTCCAATCGAAAATTATAGCCAGTTGTTTTTTGTCGTTGTTGTTTTTCTTTCTTTCTTTTTTTTTTTTTTTTTTTTTTTTCGGAAACTATGAGAAAATATTTTTTGTGGAAATGATTTTTTTTTTAAATTTATAATCATAAAGGCCTTTGAAAGAATTTACTGTAGAAGTTACAGAAAATATATTCTGCTGGAAGTATGCGTTGAGAATGATTTTGTTATAGAAAATACGTTGAAAATGATTCATTATGAATATGCATTATTTGAAAAGCATTTTAAAGAATTTACAGTAGAAAATGCTGTATTTATAAATTGAAGTATATATTCAAAAATGATATTATCATAGATATATATTGAAAATGATTTATTATAGAAATGCATTGGAAAGGATTTTACTTCACAAGTGTGCATTGAAAATGATATTATTATAGATATACATTGGAAATGGTTTCATTATAAAAATGTTTGAAAATGGCTTTATTATAGAAGTGCATTAAAAATTATTCCATCATAGAAATACATAGCAAATGATTTTTTGTAAAAGTGCATTTAAAATAATTTGAATAATTTACAAATGATTTTATAATAAAACTCTAGCAAAAAAAAAAAAATTTATTATAGAAATGCTTTTGAAATGATTTTATTGCAGAAATGCACAGGTAATGATTTTAGTATAGAAATTCGTTACCAATGATTTATTGAATCATAATCTCATAATAGAAGAGAATTTCTTTAAAAAATGTTTTCCTGTAGAAATACATTAGCCGTATTGAACTGCACTAGAAACAGTTTTAAGAGAGATGTAGTGATTTTATTACAGAAAGGTATGGGAAATAATTTTAGTATTGAAATAAAGTTCAGTGATTTTCCTATAGAAAATCATAATCGAATCTTGTGTTGGGATTACTTGTTTTCTTTTTTCTTTTTTTTTTCTTATAGAAAATGATAATCAAATTGTAACTAAACAAATTTGATGTAAAAAAAAATGTTATGTGTTGGGATTTGTCACCAACTCAAAGCTAATATCATTTTATTTTTAGAGGAGTCTTCTTGGTGTAGGGATTAACGTGTTGGACTGTGAAACACGTGTTAGAATACCAGTCGCGATATTACGTTCACTTTGGACAAGAATCCTTGGAAAAGGCATGAACTCGTTTATTCCAACGGCTATGGCTTAGTTTGTACCACTTTTTTTTTAATTCTACAAGGATGACTTCGGCATTATATAATCCGCGAAGGTTGATATGCCAATAAACAAAGAAACCAAACTAGAAAAAAAAAAAAAAATATATATATATATATATATGCGTGTGTGTGTGTGTGTGTGTGTGCGTGTGTGTTTACCAGCCTCTCCGCACGAGCAGGATATGACACAAGGACAATTTTTAAGTGAATTTTAACAGGTTTTTTTTCACAGTCTTCCTTCTCCTAGACTAGTTGCCTAACCAAGGCTAAAGAAATCAGTCTGCCCTACTATTTACCCATAGCTGGAGGGAGAATAATGGGACTCATTCCTTACCCACGGGTTTTAGTGCTATGGGAAATGCAATCAACCTCGTCCAGGATTTGAACCCGTGATATCGAGTCCATTTCCAACGAATATATATATTCTTCAATCCAGTAATTCCAGAGTAGGGAACAATTCCGTCAGGAAAATTAGATTATCTAAAATTCGAATATTTAAATATTCCTGGTAAAGAGCTCGATGTAAATAATTTCACATAGCAAATATTTTTTTACGAAAAACACAATATTCGGTCATATTAGGATTATAAATTTATTTCCATCCTGTTAAGAGCATTGATATAAATCAAAAACTCCGAAACATTTTAACGAGACTTCTTCAGATCCAACATATAAATAGATTTTATTTTCTATTTCAAACAATTCTATTTAGCATAAGTCTATAGTTTAGTCCTATTTGATCCATAGATAGGACCCTGTCAAGTGCTACCACTCCGGGCCAGAGTGGATCTGGGAGCGATGGCAACGAAAGGGTACTCCGCATTCCCCAAAGCTGGAGCGTTAATGTAGTTTCAACATCAGATTGCTTTGTGTCATATATCAGGACATTCGTTGGGGGAGTCTTACCTCTCCGCAGAGATGCAATCGGTGTTTTCTGCTACTCCAGCCGACGGAGCAAAAACAAATGAGTAATGGCGAAGAGAATGATAAGTGCTAATAGCAATACTTGTAATGACCTCACAGAGTGAAAAAAAAAAGATTAATATTGAATAGAATTATTAGGGTTAGATATCAATACTTGAAACCATTTAACTGTGTAGAAACAATAACAGTACTAGTGGTAGTTTACTAAGCTTTTTTTTTTGCTTAGATGTGGCACAAAGCCATATGAAAGAGGCACCCAATGAAATAGCAGTACTAGTGGGCAAACAAATTAGTTCTAACTCATTTTTGTCTAGTCGGCTGGGGCTGTAGAATACACCGACTGCTTCTCTGCAGAGGGGTAAGACACCCCCATCGAGTGTCCTGGATATGACACTAAACAATCTGATGGTGACGTTCCAGCAATGCTGGAGCTTTGGGGAATGGGGAGTACCCCTTCATTGCCATCGCTCCCAGGTCTACTCTGGCCCGGAGTGGTAGCACCTGATAGGGCCCTATCTATGGGTTAAATAGAACTAACAGCATACTTATGCTAAACTGAATTGTTTGAGTAAATTGAATAGCTTGAAATAGAAATGTTTTGACTGGGAGTCCTGGTTTCAATCCCTGGTCGAGTCATACCAAAGTCTTTAAAAATGGTACTTGACGCCTCTTTGCTTAACGCTCAGCATTATAAGGTACGGATCAAGGGTAAAATGGAGAAATCCAGGGAAAGGAGTAGCGCCCTCCCCTACACCTTGGTGTAGTAGCTATCGAAAAGGGAGCTTTCGGGTCACCCTCGACTATGGTCGCCATCTTTACTTACTTTACTTACATTTAAACTGTGTGCTTATGCTTAACTGAATTATTTGAAATAGAATGGCTTTCCGAAATTAAAACTGTATTTACACTTAACTGAATTGTTTGAAATAGAACTGTTTTTCAACATTAAAACTGTATTTACA
Organism: Sepioteuthis lessoniana; assembly: GCA_963585895.1. Taxonomy (NCBI): domain Eukaryota; kingdom Metazoa; phylum Mollusca; class Cephalopoda; order Myopsida; family Loliginidae; genus Sepioteuthis; species Sepioteuthis lessoniana. The sequence continues at coordinate 12,191,561 of OY757947.1, forward strand.
CTTAACTGAATTGTTACATATAACTGCTTGAATAGTTTGAAATAGAAATGTTTTGATAATTAAACTGTGTACTTATGGTAAACTGAATTGTTTGAAATAGAACAGATTATTTACATAAAAATGGATTTGGCGTTAAATAACCTACAAAGGTTGATATGCCATAAAACTAAACAAACCAAACCATCTAACTCATTTTAAAGTAAAATTACTTACAAATCATTTAAAAGTGTGAAAACAAATGAGGTTAAACTAAATTCTTACTTTCATAGCAATACTTCAAGCCACTTAACAGTGCGCAAAAAAAGTGACAGATTTTAAATTGTAACTGTTATATAGCGATACTTGAAACCATTTTACTGCGTGCCAAAAAATGAGCTCAACCAAATCAAATCGTAAATATCTAATATCTATGTATAAAGAAGATTTGGTATTATATAACCTACAATGGTTGATATGCCATAAAACCCAACCAAACCAAATCATATATATTTAATATATATGTATAAAGAGGATTTGGCATTAAATAACCCACAATGCTTGATTTGCCATAACACCAAACCAAACCAAATCATATATATTTAATATATATGTATAAAGAGGATTTGGCATTAAATAACCTACAATGGTTGATGTGCCATAAAACTCAACTAAACCAAATCATATATATATTTAATATATACGTATAAATAGAATTTGGTTTTAAATAACCAACAGTGGTTGATATGCCATAAAAGCAAGCCAAATCCGTTTGATAACGCAGGCCAGAGAGACTACCTCTCCCTCTACACCACATAAACCTGCCTCTCCCTCGGATCTTGCT